>JAVYIG010002173.1:0-266042 GCA_035222895.1 Strongylocentrotus droebachiensis
CACACCGCGCCGCACCGCACCGCACCCTTTCGATGTAAGCCACTAATTATGATGTAATTGTAATAAAACGTTCATTGTTGCGTCTTTCTTTTATCCTATTCCTATTTTTGTGCCCCATTTTATTTTAAAAGTTGTGATGAGAATGTTGTACAGACTAATCGATTTTTTTCTTAAATTGTGCCCATGAGCTTTTATTTCTGCCTATTGATGTACAATAGTGTACAAGAGATAATAAATGAAGTTATTAATGGCATGAGAGAGAGAAAGAGAGAGAGAGAGAGAGAGAGATAACGAGAGAGATTACGACATTACGTCACTGCTAGTCACCATTACGTACCAATATTTGGCTCTCATAATTTGAAATTTGCCCCCCCCTAAGAAATCCTGGATCCGCACCTGGGTTAATGGTCAAAAGATCTCTTGATATTACGACCCTCAACATCAATGGTTTTCTTATTTCACAAAGTTTAGTGCCCATGATAATATTATCATGGGCACTAACTTCCATTGGAGAAAATCGACCACCCCCCCCCCCCCTCCCTCTCTCTCGACTCGAAACAAACATTCATGTGGCAGTATACTTTAGCTTCCTGGTCGATCGCCACCTTTGACGTGATTATTTTGCGCATGCCCCCCCCCCCACCCCCTCTTCATACTATTTTTTTAGCGAATAATAAGACTTTGTCGTGCTTAATCCATCGTCAGCTGCCGGACAGCAGGCATATACATTATTTTACCTATTGGCCAATAGACCTTAAAACAAAATAATGTCAACTTTGTAATCAATACCAAACATAAAGCTAAATGGGCTTTGTGTTACATCCTTGGTTACATGGTTGAAGCAGTGAGAGTGTTCTCTAACACTCTCCCTGCTTGAAGTATCGGATTCCCTTTAAAAACTGCCCTCAACTTTACCAAATCCGGGTAACGAAACCTTTTCTGTCTACCAGCACAAATACACAAATACACATTATGTCAATACCATCCTGCATTGTTGTCGGTGGTATTTTTCTTATCATTATACTGATTACGCATTCTCCTGAAATCATGGCCTTAATAATTGTTATGGGCCTATTATAATTATAAATCTTAATTATCATAATTTAGAGGTGTCATAATCGAGTGGTTTAATCACTTGACTTGAAATGCAAAGAATGATCATGGGTTCGAGCCCCGGCATGACACTTAGGTCCTGGAGCAAGGCACTGTGTCTACATTGCTCCTCTCCACCCACTGTTAATTGGATACCCGTTAGGATGCAAACGTCGTTTTAGCATTAGGGTGACTGACTGCAATGCTCTCCAGGAAGTGGAGAATGTGTACTAGTAATGCGCAGACAAATAATTGAATCCAATGACCGGGGTAAAGGCTATATGAAATTAGTAAATATTTGTTTGTTTAATTGCCACGACCTTCTCAATACACATCAGCCACTGGTACAGTAAGGGAGTGAGAGGGTTGTCTCTCACACAAACAGAATTCATCGTTAATACAACAATATTTGTATAAAAGAGAACGCTCCATCTGTTGGTTATTCAATTTTTAGTTTGTATTAGTATTACTAAACAATTAAATTGCCATATTACTGTCTGTTTAGCACGTGCCGATAATACATCGGAAGTTAAGAAGACGAGAGAGTATATTAATGCTGATTAAAACAATTGAAATACAAATCCTTGAAGTTAACATTTTTTTTACTACGTCCGCGGTTTCATAAATAAGATGGTTTTGAATTTTGCAGGAATTAAAGGTTGAAAGACTATTTTGAAAGTGAGAAAGAATATCGAAGACGAAACAGAAATCCAACGCCAGGGTAATACATTGATTTCCTAGATACACTGTCGCTCATATAGTTGGAATATTTTTTTTTTACCCCAATTTATGGAATTATTTTGAAAATGATTTATTCCTAATAGATCTAGATAATAGTATACATTCTCAGATTTTATTGAATAATAATTTGCCAGTGTTTTTTTTTGCGTGACTGCTAAAGCATGTGTATGCTACTATGCTTATCAACTAGGGGACCTTCGCCCTTACGTCATAAATGACAGTAATGAGGATTAATGCCCCACAAAAAAGGGGGGGGGGGATAAGAAGACACTTTTTTTTGTTTTTTGTCTCGAAATTTGAAAATTTGACATTTTTCTTCGTTGGGGGGGGGGGGGGTAAGGTCACCTTTTTTTCTATTTAAAAAAAAAAAAAAATTAAAAAAAAAAAAGCAAAACCAAAAAACCAAAAAAAAAACAGAGGGGGGGGGGGGGTTCTTCCAAAATACACACTTAAAAAATACCAAAGGGGGGGTTTGAATCATGACTGTATACGCAGTGGGGGCTATGGTAAGTGGCGGCCCCCATAAAATGATATAGAGCCTGTCAATGCATGGTATATTGTTTATTATTGTTATTATGATTAAAATGTCCACATCTGACAAAATAATGTTCATGATGTTATTGCCAGCACGGATTATGTTCATGCAGATCTTTATCCATTAACGGAAGAAAGGGAGGGGGAGCTAGGGCACACCCGTCATCGTATGGATCTGGGGGGGGGGGGGGGGCATAATGAGGGGAGGTGCACGGTCATAACACCTTCTTTTCTCAACGTGACCACCATAATTCCTTTTGATCCTATCTCAGAATAAGCGACCTTACAAAACAAAAACAATCCGCACTGTTGGCCTAGGCATACAAACATGTAATAATATTAATAATATTAATAGCCTAATAGTCCACTCCAAATTTTATTAAACCGAAACGGAAATTCTTTTTGCCCAATTGATCGTGAGCCCGGCCGCGTCTTTTTTATTTACACGCTAGCGAGGGGAATTTCTCGATTAATTCCAATGAAACCGCTCGCGAATAGTCTAGACTGGATAGGAGAGCTCGCTAGTGCTATACGCTATTTACAGTGTGAATTTGCATCGAGGACAAAGTGTGCTTCACTTTTTCTTGAGAATGCCAATTTTGTATGTATTATTGCAAATGTAAATTGTTCATAATTCAGCCATCTGGCTACGAAGTGCAATTAAAATAAACTTTTTCAATCAATCAATCAATCCATCAAACATTCCATGATTACACAATCATTACAAATGGGGCATCATTGTAAATATACTAACAAGAAAAAGGCCAATATTAAAACTTTAATACAAGACCCTTTCTGAGGGGTTTGTTTTATATAATCAATAATCCCGTTTGTAACATGTGGTACAACATTATATAAAAGATTCATTAATGCAAGGCTATCTCGCGAGTCATATCTCAATTTCAATAACTTTTTGCTCTCCTCATCTCTCAGTTTCTCTTGCTTTCTCGTTATTTCCTTCCAATTGAGCTCCAACTTGATTTCTCTACATCTCCATTATATTCTAGTTTATGCACTATATCTATTCTTCAACTACAGGTAGATGCAAATATTACTCAAAATCTATTATGTAAATCACACTCAGGATACAGCCAATTATTGCTTTAAACTATATTTTACATGTATCATTAATATATGGTTTTACAATGGCTAGGGTGATGAGATGTCTAGGTAATATGTTGATGTGTCTAGCGTATAGCACTAGCGAGCTCTCCTATCCAGTCTAGACTCTTCGCGAGCGGTTTCATTGGAATTAATCGAGAAATTCCCCTCGCTAGCGTGTAAATAAAAAATACGCTGCCCGGCCACCGAGCGGCGGCCGCTCAGGCACCGCTCGTTTTTAGGGCATCGCTCGGTCGCCGCCGAAGTTTTAGCGTGGAGTTAAAATTTGGGCGGCGCCTGCTCACTTTTCACCCTCCGCCCAAAATACGCTCGGTGCCTGGGCGGTCGCCGCCCGGGCACCGACCTAATCGCTGGGCGATGCCTAAATTCCAGCAGCAACCGAGCAGGCTACTGATCGGTCGGTCGCTGCTCTGATTTGTGACCATAGCTTAAGCCACTAATTATGATGTCATTGTGATAAAACGTTCATTGTTGCGTCTTTCTTTTATCCTATTCCTATTTTTGTGCCCCATTTTTTTTTAAAAGTTGTGATGAGAATGTTGTACAGACTAATCGATTTTGTTCTTATATTGTGCCCATGAGCTTTTATTTCTGCCTATTGATGTACAATAGTGTACAAGAGATAATAAATGAAGTTTTTAATGGCATGAGAGAGAGAGAGAGAGAGAGAGAGAGAGAGATAGAGAGAGAGATTACGTCATTACGTCACTGCTGGTCACCATTACGTACCAATATTTGGCTCTCATAGGCGCGTATCAAGGATTTACCTATAGGGGGGAGGGGGGGGGGGGGGGAGTGGAAATTTGAAAATCGCACATACCGTTATTTAATTAATTCAAGATCCGTCATAGGTCATATTAGAAGCACGGTACCGGTAACTTCAAGCGGGCACAATTTTGGAAAGGGGGCAGGCTCACGCCACGTCACGTCACCTTAACTTCAAAATTTGTTATCCAATGTATAACCAAAAATTAAGCATGATCCTATCTGTTTGGATTGAAATCAATTAAGTTTTAATTCAAATTTGAACGTATCTTATCCGATACCAACAAATCAATTGCGGATCCAGGGGAGGGGGACCGGGCCCCCTCCACTGGCCCCCCAAAAGGTAAACAATAAAGGTGGTAACGTTAATTTTACTTTAAAAAAAAAGACGGCCCCCTGCCAACAAAAACAAAAAGAGATAATTGTTCTTTTTTTGCTCAAAAGGGGGGGGGGGGGGTGTTGAGTAAAAAAAAAAGAAGATATATTATTATTATTATTGGGCCTCTCTTCCTCTTCTTCTAACTTCTTGGTATCACCGCGAAAAAAAAAAATCACAATTCTCATCACGCGAGCAGTATCCTATACCTATATCCAATCACAATGATGCCTATAAAAGCAAAATCAAAATAAAAGAAACGCTTCTTTAAATGATCTTTTGTATTTGCAACAACAAATACTGTGTCCTATATAGTTTTGACGTATCAAAGCTTTTTTATTCTCAGAAAAACATTATGGTATAGCAAGTAACCAATATAATCTACAAATCACAAATGAGATGTCAGTGCCATTTTGGAAACTAAGGGGCGTACAGTGTCGATACACCCCTCCTCACAATAAACCAAGAATATCTTGATGAAGAATATTTTTATGAAATAAACTGGATATTTCCTAGAATAAAAATAAAGACACAACATAAAAGCATTAATTTTAGTCTGATCCCCGGTCTGATCTTGACCATGGTCTGGACTCTGGAGAGTGCCTAAAAGCACGGATGCGAAGAGGACGCGCTTTATGTCCCGTTGTCGTATCCTATAAAATTAATTCATTGAAGGTCAAGACTTTGTCTTCGCGAATTGCTGGCTGTGGTTCTTGAGAAAGACTGAATGGTAAGAAGACTTCTGACAATCTTTTACCAGTTTCTGGTCAAATTTTTCAAATTCTTTGTTGCTACACTAACGTTGTGCTCGGAAATGTATGATTTTACGACCAATCTGTTTAAATTAGGTGATATTGTGTATGATACAGGATGCGATCTTGATGAGGAAACGCCTGGCCTGCTGGAGTCGCTGGTGTGGAGTTGCCTCGCGACAGAGCTTCGGTAGCGCTTCTACGGCGGGGGTGGCCGGGCCGTGGAAGTGTGTTATATGTGTGCGTTGCAGCTGCTCCTGTCTACAGTTTTGACAATGCAGCAGCGCAGCTGCCAACTGGCTTAATTTCTGGGCATGTAACTGGTTCATAATATTCCTTCAGATTGACTTATTAATCGACCATATTCACTCATACTTCATTACTTGTGAAATAACACCTGCAAGCTCCTACTGACTAACTGAGGCCGGCTGCTGTAGATGTAGGGCCCTACCTAGAAGTAGAATAACCGTCTGATATGGGTCATTTCTTTAATAAAACTGACATTTTGTTGACATTCGCCATATACATATATTCCCCATATATGTATAGAGGCGGTCAGAGGAGCCAGATGCAATCTCAGCGGAACCACCGTCAATATCAGAGACTGAAGCTTTCGGTCTAGGCCCTATGCTATACTGACTGTACTTCCATGTGAGATTTGGAGAGGCCCAATTCGCATATTCGGTCACATCATTATGAACTTCCACATATGTAAACCACAAGATGAAGAGAGCCAGCCAGAAAGAGGGTCTTGATCTAAGGGTGATCAAAACTCAACTGCTCCTTTTCTTCCAGAAAGCCAGAACATGTAGATCAAATATTTATAGGGGTCTACAGAAGGATACAAATAATATGAGGGTAGCTAGGTTACATTCTGTCAAACTAAGGGACAAAGACATGAATGAGGGCCAAAAAAAAAATGGACTACTTCGTAGTTTTATGTATGGGCTTCAACATAACAGAGGTGGTCTTCCCTGGGAAGGGGATTATGAAGGCACTTGGTCTTTCTATGGGGAAGGATTATAAAGATCTATATAAAGTTAAACTTGGCTTTTAAGTGCATCTCAAATTGGGCATCTTGTCAGGGTATAAATATGAGGGTACTTTATAATTAACTGGGTTTTGGGACAATACTACACAACAGTATATGTAATGTCGGAAATGTACATGTATTGCTGTTGGTAAATAAATCAAATTGAATAATAGTGATGCGCATGTATGAAAAAGAAAGAGGAAGAAGCAGTGTAGATAGTAACAAGAATGAAAATGGGGGGGGGGGGGGAGAGAGAAGGAAAGTGTGAATGTACTGTACATGTAAATGTCATGATACTAGTAAAAGTATACCAGTATACCATCACAAAACATTCACAGTTTTACCAGTAGTATAAATTGCTACATTATCTGCAAAAATACTAATGTACATGAGCCAGCAGTTACACTTTGAATAATGTCATTAATATAAAGAAGGAAAAAGGTGGGGCCAAGTACTCTTCTACCCTGAGGTATTCCGATCGTTATTTCACCTGGTTTTGACAGTTTACCATTTAGGCTGACAGCCTGTTTTCTTTAGGTACATGTACGTAACAGTGGAGTGATCTTTCAAGAAGGCTGATTGTTCAAGTGTTATATAAGATCGTGCTGGAGTAAATACGAACTAAATTGGTTTAGAACCAGCTTCTCCGGAATAGCTAAATGGGATACAACAGAAATTGGCCTATAGTTTGAATAGACACGCGCATATTTTCCGTCGGTAAAAACAAATCCATTTTTTAATAAGTAGTTGAATATAGTGGTTACCAGTAGTTTTTTTGATAAAAATGGTGCAGCAATATTTAGTAATTTGCTGTCAATATCTAATATATCTAAATTGCTTTTTGTTGTTAGCCTTCTTAACAGTTTCAAACATCATCTTCTGCAATTTCAATGAATTTAAATTCATAAAGACACTTTGGATTTCTCCAGCATAATGATTCCTGAAGAAAGGAGTTCGTGATCTTCTGGTCTATATTAATGAAAAAATCATTCAGTTCATCAGAACTTAAGTCATTATGAGCATTATTTTCATATTTTGAATGACCAGTGGCTCGATGGAGTTCAGAGTTTTTTGGGATTATTTTGAAATTTGATAGAAACCGTTTGAAAATAATCAGTCTTTGCCTTGCACACATCACTCGGTATGTACAGTATTCCTTTGTTTACGGAATTCATTGAAGGAAACATCACATTTATCTTTACGTTTAAGATAATCTCTTTTGTTCATAGAGGCTACAATGTCTAGTGTTATCCATGGGTTATATTTATTCTTAAAATAAGTACATTTAATGGGTTCATGTTTGTTACAAATTTTAAAAAATGTATTCATCCAGGAAAACCAAATGTCATTACATGGAACTTCCGTTTGTAGGTTGTAATCGTTTACAAGACTATCACAACAGCTTACATCATATAGAAATTCCTCAGACTCCAATTTTGTATGCTCTAGGAACAGGCCATTTTTTGACCAGAATGTTTTACAATGTACACACGTATCATGTAATGATCACTTAAAGAAATCTGACCAACGCCACTAATAACATGCAATTCTTGCATTGTAGTGAGAATCAGGTTAATACAAGTTGAAGAAGATGCAGTTACATGTGTTGGTTTGTGGATAAGCTGATGCAAAGCAAAAAGACATTCTAAAGAGTGGATTGCTGTATCATTTCCACTGCTATAATCAACATTAAAATCACCAAGAATAATCAAATCCTTATTATCCATTATGATATTCTCTTACATATTGGACAAGGTGTCAAAGTATTCAGGACCCGAGTTAGGCGGGCGATACAAGCAATAAACAAGGATATTTATTATTTCGCATTTCAATTCTATACAGAACCATTTCAATGTCATATTCAGTAATAGAATCTCCCTGATCAATCACATTTGATGATTTTTTAATATAAAGACAAACATCACCTCCTCTTTTGTTTATCCCTTCTTTTCTTATAATATCATAGCCTTCCACTGAAACCATTAGATTTTTAATTTGATCATGGAGCCAAGACAAGTTTCAGATATCCAGATCAAGTGTTATGAGAATAAATTGTATTTTGTCTATTTTAGGATAGAGACTACATGTACATGCAATAATATGAGCTAATTTCAGTCCAGTATAGCATTCAATTTGGGTTTTAATATATCATGCATCGATGATTGTAACTCTCAAGCATGGGTTCATTCTTTGTTAACTGATTATGTCCCGGTAATAGTGAACGCATCATTTAATACCTAATTCAAACAATCATTTTTTTTTTGTTAGGCACGGCCTTTGAAATTTTGCACGCATCTGTGCATTCAGTTACACATGGCAGTGCAGTCATAATGTATACATGTACATGATGCTCGGTCATACACTGTATGTACATTGTATAGTGACTTTTTGATAGTAGCCATAAGAAGCAATATTAATAATTTGGTACAAAGAGGGAAAATAAAAAATGTAAAGCTTCCATTAGGCATGTTCTGTATGCATATTAAATGCTTATAAACCTGCATACACATGTACAGTACATTTACATGTATGTACATGTGTCTGACTTTGATATACATGTAGATGCACATGTATACCGGGGTACTTATAAAAAATGAAAGTGAATTTGTAAGTGAAAATGATGAAGCTCTGGTTCGCTTTACAAGAACCCACCATCATTATTGTTGTCATGGATATAGTAGCTAGTACATGTATATGTGCATGGCTCAGATCAAGGGTACCCTTAGATTGAACACTGGGAAATTGTTTAATTATCCAAAACCATGAGACCCAGACACAAATTAGCATTTTTATATTAGAAAGTACCATCAGGGGAAGCTCCAAACAACGTTTCAGCTTCATTGAGTTCAAATTAAAGATTTTAGAGCAATTTTATGATGTAAAAAGGCCTATTTTCAGCACTTTTATTGTTACATTCAAAACATGCACTAATTGGTTACCAGATTTTTTACTAATGGGATGCAAAACTTATGATTTTTTTTTATCTTGATGTAGAATCTATGTAATAATTAACATTTCTGTTGAGTTAATTCCTATTATTTTACTTTCTTATTTCATTTACATGTGATACAATTTTTGTGATATGTACATAACTTTGGTGTCCTGCAAATTTCAAACTTTACTAACTGAAAAATGGTGCATAAATAATTGATTTATTTACAAGATTGCAATGTTATAATGTTTAGTTTCACTTTATCTTTGATTTCCAATCAGATCATTTCATTCTGGGTCATCGTTTTAAAAATATTTTGATTTCTGTAAATGGAAAATGTTTGGTGTCCTGCAGTTATGTACATACCAGTGCAACAGAATCTATACAAAAACATGTTGTATTCTTTCAAAATGATAATGTAATGGTGTATATAGGTGAATGAAGAGCACTGATAACATTGGATTCCCCATTTTAACTTGTATGTGTTATTTAATCAACAATGAATGTGGACACCGAGTTATGTACGTGACAGTTATGTACGTATTCCATGTTTTGTTTTTCCAATAAGACCACCTATATTTAGTTATTTGTCATGGTAAGGTAGTAAAAAATGTATAAGACATACACACGACTGATTTGGTGAGAAGAATATTACAAAATATTGCAGTTTGAACTTTTTCATGTCATGTACATAACTAAGACACCATTATGAAAAGACACCGAGTTATGTACGTTACTACCAATCAAAAATTTGAAATAATTATCATAAATAAATTTATTTATTCCATACAGCGTGAATTGCACCCTTCTGCATTTTCATTTAAACAAACATTTATTGAATTTAAGGAACAAGAATTTAAATATTATTTGAATGTAAAACTACTTACTTTTGGTGTCCACAGTTATGTACGATTATATGTAAGTACAGAAATCTTACATTTCAGTCCTGTAATAGTAGTTTACAAACTATTTACACATTGCAAATTATGTTTCATTCAGGAAACACATCATTCCTTCAATTGAAGTCGTTATTAGACTAATGCAAAACCATATCTGACAATGAGGCAAAGAGAAAGCATGAAGAGAATAAGATGTACTGTACATAACTCGGTGTCCACATTTGTTTTGGCCATATTCTAATAACTAAATTGAAAAAAGTTGATATGGCAATGGGTTTGAGTTTTGTTTACAGTATGTTTTAACATCTAATGTACTTTGTCAGAAAAATTAAAATTATAAGGGAAATATCAGCATGAAGTGGACACCGAGTTATGTACGTAACATTTTTGATGATGTGATATTTAGCTACTGATTGCCACTTAACGGCAATTTGTTAAGGTCTGATTTGTTAGCTATATGTTGCATAATGTTTGCAGATTACAAAAATAATGTTGCCACAGTCTATAATTGACTTTTAAAATTCACATCATATGTAACACTGAGGTGCCCTTGATCAGAGCCCTGCACATATCCATGATATGAAGATTAAAAGGCAAGGATCTGTTAAAGGGAGAGGTGAGCATTTAAAAAAAAAAAATCGCTGGCAAGCAAAGAAAAAAAAAAAACTGCAATGTTTTTACTTTTGTAGACTGTGGTTATTTACTCAGAAAAGGAGCTCTGATAAAAGGAGAAGAAAAAAAAAAATATTTGCCTTTGCAGGTCTAAAATTGTCTACAGCTTCAAGAAAACACTGCTAGGGGAAAAATATATATGTACCGGTATATCTGAAGGGCTGTCTAAAGAAATAAAACTGTAGACAGTCATAGTGAAGAACCGAACTCTCAAGAATTTATATATCAACAGTTTCAATTTTCAACTATTATTTGTATACCGGTATATACATGTAATATTATGTATATTTTATAAAAGAAATTAAGGTATGCCAGGTTTTAGTTTTGGGTGTTTAAAAAAAAGTATTATCAATAATCTATTTAGGGGGTACAAACAGTAGTACATGGTACAGTATGGCATCCATACACAAAGATCTGCCACTATATATATGTGAAGAAACAACAAAACATGTGTTAGATCCATTTGCTTAAATAGTAGACAGTCCAGTTATGGTGTTGACCAGTAGTATTTGAAAAGAGCCCACAATTTCAGACAAGTTTTTGCTATTTTCTTTTTCAGAACTGTTAAAGGTACATGTACTATGTCCCATTTGCAGGCCAAACAAATGAAAAGGTTAAATTCCAACAGCATTTGAAAGATAATACTAATTTAGAACTTCCCTAAAAAAGGTGGGGCTTTGAAAATGTCTTCAAGTGGAAAATAATGACTATTAGTTGTCAAATCGACTTAGGAGCTATAGAGCCAATAAGTAATAGTCTTGATTTCAGACCATTGTACCGAATGGTCATACATGTACGTTTTATGCTGCGCAAAGATTCAATCAGTTTAATTTTGGCCATCACAAGAAGTGGGTTATTGATGAGGACAAATGCTCATGTACCCTTTACAGCTCATTTTATGTTACCAAAGAAGAAAAAAGGCCAGTCAGTCACTCAATAGTGTCTGACAGTGAAGTCTAGCAAGTAAACGGGTTACCTTGCACAATCTGAATATTAGGACACTACTAACGTTTAAATTTCACAGATAGGACATACATGACATATTCATAATTCCTGCAAAGTTCTACATAATTTGAGGTTGGCTGCAAAAGGGACATAGTACCTTTAAGAGGCTTCACAAAGGCACTACAAATCATTTGACACTCCAGTTGCTTTTTTCTTCAGAAAACTTTTTATTACAACCATTAATGTTGGAACTTCTAAGTTCTGTTCAATATTTGTTATAGCTTGCATGCATTTGTAAAATGTATATCTGCAAATCTGCATGCATGTTTTCAGAGTATAATATATACAGTATATATACTGTAGATATACTAAGTGATGCAGGACAGTGGAGGATAGTGTAAGTTTGGTTCAAGATCGGGTCAAAACTCGGTATGCTCAAATCATCTATACATTGCTCAGGAGTTACATTGTACTTATTGTAGTTGTACACCAGTGCGCATCATCATGCTACTCATGTACATGTACATGCATGTAAACCTTGATACATGTTCAGTAATGTTTTGATTTTATTTTATTATATGCGGTATATGTTTATTTTTTTGTGGGGGGGGGGGGAGGCTCTTGGACAATCGCTCCCCCCCCCCATCCCATCCCTCTGACTCGTTGATAAAAGCAGAAAAATATTTTAAAGGAAACTGATCAGTGAAATACTGTATATAGCAAAATTTGATAGAACATGAGAAATTAATGATTTTTAAATGCTGTAATCAAACAAACACAAATTGGCAACTATATGATTCCCATGGTAACAGCCTGTCATTTGTTTAATATACAATATACTGATAAATATCAGATAAATCCCTTTGTTTTATTGTTGAGGGAATGGATCTACAGTATGTCATAAAAAAGCTATAGAAGGAGGATGTTTGAATAAAAACACGTGTCCAATTACATGTATATAGAGAACATGGGTATGACAACGTATATTTTTGAAGATTTTTATGTGGATAAATTAGAGAGCAGACAAAGAAATGGAAAGACAGAGAGAGAGAGAGAGAGAGAGAGAGCAATAATTACAATGTACATGTACAACAATTCAACAATTCATGTCTAATAAATTTTTGATTTCATTCTTTGCAGATCATCTATCTGTCGACATTACAATCCCATTCATTCAGCCCATCCATCATACAGAAGAAATACTCGTCATTCATTGGCTGAAGGCTGTGCTCTGCTCAGTAGCACAATGAGCATACCATATTAATTGGCAGCCCAATCGACATATTAGAGACGGTTTTTTTTGCCAATGATGTGTGCGGGGCAATTTGGCTGCAGATGGTGATACAGGCACTAACAATCACTTGGAAGTTTGAACAGACGCACTCTGCTCCCATGATCAGGAACACTCCACAAGGATGAGGTGCTGAGCGCATGCAGTAGATGTTGTGTTCTGAGCCTCCATCATTCACCTCCATCATTCTATCCTAAAGAGACGGCTCTAGGTGTCGGTGGCCGTGGAAGATTTACACCATCATGGCAGGCTGCTCTAAATGGTAAGCCCTCAGCATAAATTATGCAAGAAAAATTGTACGTGTCTTGGTGTTCGGGGAATTGGTAATGAGCTTGCTTGATGTCAAATACATGTATGTTTCTGTACACAAACTACAGTACATGTACAGTACAGTCTTGTGTATTTACAGGTACATGTTTACATAGATACATGTACTTGTAAGTCATCACAATAGAAGGAGGGAGGAGAGAGAGAGGGGGGGGGGGGGGGATGTACATGTACTTGTTTATTTGTGTTTTGTTTTTATGATCTCTTTTACTTTAGGGCTGTTGATAAAAACCTTTAAATGATCAGGTGTACATTGTATACTTGTAAGTCCTTTTAATGTGCATTTCAGTTTCATGTATTTTTTGTATCTGAAGAGGATGTGTACATTCAGTTCTTAAAAAAGAAAAAGAAGAGAGCGAGAGAGAGAAAGAGAAAGGGGGAGGGGGAGTAAATTGCCATGTGAACTTACAAAATTAGACAAATAAAATCTCCAGTTAAATTTTTAATAGCATTATAAAGCGGGAATATCAATATCAATATGTGAAACAGATAATCATTTCAAAATTCAAATGTATACATGTACATGTACGTTATATTTTGTCAGAGCAAAAAACGTATTGCAAGTGATAATTAAATATTGATGTCTTTCTGTAAATTATGTTTTGAAGATGGGTTTGCAAAATAGACATGGGAATAACAAGTCTTCTGTAACCATGGCAATGAGTGGGGATCTTTTCTTCCTGAAGACTGTAGTAAAACCTGCCAGGAGCTAGGGTCTTTGTCATTTCTTCTGAAATCAGTGCTCCCTCCCTCATCTCAAATTCATGGATCTTCTAGTACATGTAGTACGATTACATGTTTTAGTTATAAAGAGTATGAATCTTTCCTTGCTAACTCTGTCTTTTAAAAGAATGAAATCTCTGAACCAAAAAGGTTCTGAAATACAGATTTCCTACATGTACATGTGAAAGTTTTAATCTGCAAGTATGTGTTTTTAGTGGATTATCCTATGAACATATGTATACCTGTAATGTTCCTCTCAGCGCTCTCTCTCTCTCTCTCTCTCTCTCTCTCTCTCTCTCTCTCTCTCTCTCTCTCTCTCTCTCTCTTTGATAGCCTCAACGGCACACCTACAATGTACATGTACATGTAGATGTATGCTCTTGTGAAGCACTTGCATTTAGGTGTAGCTGTTGAGGAAAAAGGCATCCCCAATAAGCCATTTTCGTAATGCAATTTGCTAAGTGCCTTGTTAGAAATAATTTTATTCACCCTTTACGTATAATTGTGCATTGAAGGACGAGCCATAAAGTTTGTCTTACCTAGCAACAATTAATGCAGGCAATTTCCATCCTGACTACCAGGGTATTGAGATACAATTATTTGTAACAGTGGCACTTGGCACATATAACCAAGTTTTAAAAAAATGCATTAAATTGTATTACAATATGAAAATGGTATGAAAATTACGATTTTTTTTTTTTAATGGCTTGTACTTTAACAGTACTTCTACATTTAGGTCTACTGGAAATGACCAATCGCGTTAAAATATAATTCAGTATTGGCAGAAGGATGCAGGGCAAACATTTAATTTTCTCTAGCTCTCTCTCTCTCTCTCTCTCTCTCTCTGGCTTTGTGATAGCTACACTGTATACAAATCAGATCACCCTGCAGCAATACACATTACACTTTGCCAGAGCTGTTCTGCTCACTATTCCACTGCATGTTTTTTGCTGGTTTTAGAAGATCATGTGTTGATAAATATTAAAAAAAGAAGAAAAAAAGAAGAAAAAAAGAAGAACCGCTTATAATTTATTTAAAACAAATAAAATCATCTGGCCTGACAGGTAATTCAAGCTCTGTATATGGGCTTACATTTCAACTATACTGTAAATCTTATGTGTAATTGTGTATGACATCTTGAAATTTGTTGGGGGTCCTGACAGAGAGTTTGGGCGCCCCTGCAGAGATGCCAACCAGTACGATTAAATCGTATTTAGTACGATAATAAGAGTGAAATACGATATCACCTCTTAAAATACGATTAAAAAAAAAAAAAAAAAAGAGGAATCGCATAGAAACATGTACAAGTAAACCCCTGCAACCCCAACAAAAACTTTGCTTTACAATTTTCTCATTAAATTTTAATGAAAGAGCAAACATTTTTCTTGACTGTACTTGCCAGTAAAACATTTTTCTGAAATTTTACTGGCCCAGGGCCGACAGGCCAGTGGTAGTGTCAAGTTTGTGAAAATCTATTTTTTTTTAAAAAGGATACTCAGTCTGTTTTTTTGTGTGTCAAGAGGTTGGCATCTCTGCCCTTGTGTCATGGGTGCTTGTAGTGTCGAGTCCTGTCTTTTAAATTTTCAAAGCAAACTGGTAGGAAAATGGGTATCGACTTGGTATTATATATGTAACTTGTTCAGACTTAAGGAAATTAATACAAAACTTGTGTAAAAAATCATCGTAGTGCGAAATGAGTTTGTGTTGAAGAGATTAATGTACATTGACAGTTGGCCAATCAGCAGTATGCGCTCATGATTATGCATACAATACAATGTTCAGAACTTCAGACCAGATGGACGCTGATTCTCTATCGAGTTTTCATTCGAAACGACGCTCAAACATGTTTCAAACGTTAGCATTTATTAATCCATCCATGAATTCCTCACATTCCAGCATGAAATACAGTCCAAAGAACATTCTCTTTCACTCTGTCGCTAATTTATATGTGTGTACATGTAGGTGGCGTTACACTCTCTTCTTTAGGTAAGTACTTGGACCGATTGTGCAAATGTTTGAGTAATTAATCAACTAACCGAGCATGGGAAATGTTACCTAAATTGTTAAACATTAAAGTTGTTCAAGCGTGGGTATACATGTATAGCTGTTCGTGAAGTAGGCAACTTGGCGATCACTCCCGATCACTACATAACACTGAGCAAATGGATATTACGGTCCTGTGCGTACTAGTGCGTACATCCGTGTGCTGCCCTCTATATACCCACGCTTGAGCAACTTTAAAGGGGAAGTCCACCTTGATATTAAGTTGGTTTTAATAGAAACAGAAAATTGAGAGGAACAGGCCAATGAAAGTTTGAGCAAATTCTGATTAAAAATGAGAAAGTTATACATATTTGATGTTGTGATCAATCAAACACAAATTGGCAACTCTATGACATATCTTGCGAGCTCCCCTCCCATTTGCTCTATACATCAAAATTTCATCAAATTTTCTTCGCTATTGATGATGGAAAAGATTTTTTCCATACAGGGGTTGTATAGATAAACATACTTGCAGCTACATGTCATGTACATGTATCATATTTAGGGTGCATGTTTGATTGAGACAAAAATTGTGGGAAAATAAACATTTCTGATTTCTTTTAGTACAGGGTACCTCTCAAGATATGTCACAGAGTTGCATTTGTATTTGTCATATATTCCACCCAGAATCTAGAGTTCCTGAAGAGATTCTGTATGATATAATTATGATACATGTGTACATGTACATTACATTGTAAAGTACAATTCATTGGATACACAAAAATGTTTCAGAATGGGTGAATATCAAACGCAAGTGGGCAACACTTCCTGTTTTGCAGGAAACTCTTTAGAACTTTGGCAAGATAAACCAAACATCGTGCTGTCACTGCAGTGGTCTTCTTGTCCCGGTAAAAAAGACGTCTAAGTTATTAAAGACCACCAGGGTCATAATGAATATGAAACAAATGCCATTTTGAAGTGAACAGCGTGAACATGTATATGGATTTTTGCAGTTTGCATGGCAGTACATGTACATATGTGTTACCATAGGCGCCGGAAGTGGGGGGGCAGGGGGGGCAGTTGCCCCCCCAGTCAAAAAAGTGGGAATTAAATCACATATACAATTTCATTCAAAGAAAAAGGAAAGTTCACAGGAATTAAATTTCATAAACATTGCGCATGCCACCTATAGCTATACGGTATTTTAAATGGAGGTCTCTATAATAGCGATACGCGCATATCGTGGACATATTGTGCGAGAATGGGAAAGCGTGTCCGTTTTTTTGTTGTAGGGGTGAGAAGACATGAGCCCCTGAACGCTGGCGTACTGATGGGGGGGGGGGGGGGTTATGTATTTCTTATTAGAAACAGTGATTTAGAAATTTTGATGTTGTGACATACATGATTTTCCGGCATTTTTTCTCCCATTTTTTTTTGTAAGTCATACCTTTTTATGCGTTTGTTGGAAAATAAGAAATCCCCACATTACAGTCAGGCGAAATACGCTTATTTAGAAGCCTTTATGTCATGGTCTGCAAAGTGGCTGGGCTCGAGCCCCCCCCCCCTCCTTTTTTAAAAAGTATGTTAAAGAGAAAAAGAAAGAAAGACGAAGAAAAAAATAAGTGACCTGCCATTGTCACAAATAAGGTATAAAAAATGCTCATCTGACCGTAATTAAATGCTTAAAACCCCAGAGCATACGGGGGCTCCACCCCCGCACCCCACCAAGGGACCTAAGGCGGGCCCCTGGATGCTCATCTGACCTAATTAAATACCTTAAACCCCCAAGCTTCCAGGGGCTCTGCCCCCTGGACCCCAACAAGGGCTCTAAGGCGGGCCCCTGGATGCTCATCTGACCATAATTAAATACCTAAAACCCCTGAGCTTCCGGGGGCTCTGCCCCCTGGACCCCACCAAGGGCCCTAAGGCTCATCTGACCGTAATTAAATACCTAAAATCCCTGAGCTTCCGGGGCTTTGCCCCCTGGACCCCACCTAGGGCCCTAAGGCGGCCCCCTGGATGCTCATCTGACCGTTATTAAGTACCTAAAACCCCTGAGCTTCCGGGGGCTCTGCCCCCTGGATCCCTCCAAGGGCCCTAAGGCGGGCCCCTGGATGCTCATCTGACCGTAATTAAGTACCTAAAACCCCTGAGCTTCCGGGGGCTCTGCCCCCTGGATCCCTCCAAGGGCCCTAAGGCGGGCCCCTGGATGCTCATCTGACCGTAATTAAATACCTAAAACCCCTGAGCTTCCGGGGGCTCTGCCCCCTGGACCCCACCAAGGGCCCTAAGGCGAGCCCCTGGATGATCATATGACCGTTATTAAATACCTAAAACCCCTGAGCTTCCGGGGGCTCTGCCCCCTGGATCCCACCAAGGGCCCTAAGGCGGGCCCCTGGATGCTCATCTAACCGTAATTAAATACCTTAAACCCCTGAGCTTCCGGGGGCTCAGCCCCTTGACCCCCTGCCGAGGCTCATGCCCTGGACCCCACGCCAATTTACGCTCTACCTGAGCGATAATACTCCACTTTGAAAAACGTTCCGCGGGACCTGCATGTAACGTGTAAGACTGATGGTGATGCAGATTTTTCGTCTGCCCCCCCCCCCTTCCGAACTTTTTTTCTCATTACGTCACTGCCCCTGGAAAGTGAGCCCCCTGGAATGTTTGCCCCCCCAATCCCAAACTGCTTCCGGCGCGCCTGTGTGTTACTCATTTACAATTGACAATGAAGCTCAGAAAAAAAGAACTTTATACCACTAAATTTTCACTCAATTTTGAAAAGGTTCTGAAATACATAAGCATGTTATGCTGTGAACAATTGACAGTGTTTGTTTTGTTTTATTTCCCCTTTTTTTATATCAATACAAAGAAACATCATACAAATAAATATAATGAATAACATGTAAGTTTGACAAAATATGTTTCTAGTTAAAATACAAGCAAACACAAATATATGGATTGGTGCCAAACCATCTTAAAAACATAAAAATAAGAAATAAGGGGGAGAATGGATATCTTATGTATATTAAGCAAGTTTCTTACAAAGGAAAAAGCAGGAGACCACATGTCGTATAAAGCGTAAATGCTTGATGATGACCGTGGCCTCGGCCGAGTTAGCAAAATAAGTGAACAACCCATGCAAGGGACGCGATTAAAAATCCTTTTGTATTATAAATTGGTGTGTTTTATTCAATGTTAAATAAGATATAAGTGAAGTGATTCAAAGTGAGCATGGCTGAATTAATTTTGAGTGAAAATAACAAAATATATTTAGTGAAATATTTCGTGTTGAGAATTGCATTTGTGCCGAGAAGTACATGTACATGTATGAATCTAGTACTTGCATGTGTTATGAAGGTAATGGATCAATATCCAGAATGAAGTTAACTATTAACCTGGTTTGTTAACAATAGAAAATGGTATTTGCTTTAAAATATTAAATTCTTGTTGAACATGAAATTATATACTTTTGTAAGAGGATGAAAGGAATGAGATGTGGGAACTTTATTCCAGTCTTATTTGGAACCATGATCCTTTTTTGATGGATGGGGATTTTGACAAACATTCAATCTGGTATCTAGGTCGTGAATAACAATAAAGTAAAGGTTTGCAAGAATTCATTGGACCTTACAATTACAAATCTATTTCATGCAATTGTCCCCCCCCCCCCCCACAAACATTCAATCTGGTATCTAGGTTGTGAATAACAGTAAAGTATAAAAAGGTTTGCAAGAATTAATTGGACCTTACAATTACAATTTGTTACACCTAAATTAAATAGTGATTGTTTAGTGAAGTGAATCACATGTTAAAGGTACTACTGTATGTCCCATTTGTAGGCCAAACAAATGAAAAGGTTAAATTCCAACAGCATTTGAAAGATAATACTAATTTAGAACTTCCCTAAAAAAAGGGGTGCTTGAAAATGTCTTTAAGTGGGAAAATAAGCCAGTCAGTCACTCAATAGTGTCTGACAGTGTAGTCTAGCAAGTAAACATGTTTTCTTGCATAATTTGAATATTAGGACAGTGCAGCTAACGTTTGAATTTCACATATAGGACTCACATGACATATTCATAATTTCTGCAAAGTTCTACAGAATTTGATGTTGGCTGCAAAAGAGACACAGTACCATATCTTTAAGTGAGATAAAATATTGGCAGTTGAGTGAGACAAAAATGTGAGATAAAAATACACAAAGTTGAATAAACTTTAAAGTGTGACAATCACCTGAAAAAAATAATTTTTGTATAGTTAGAAGGTATAAAATTAAGCAGAAGACATTGTAGCTTACAGTTACATTCTATAGGTTAGCTGTTATGGGAATATGAAGACAAAAAAAAGGATTACGGGTACATAAAACCCCACACATTGAACCCCGGTCCGAAGTACTACTTTCAGGGTTGCATGCGGGCCCTATTCTATGCAAGCACGTATTGATTGTTCTACCCAACAAGCCATTCTTAAATGTATATTGAGAGTGTTATCAAACTGTAACATCTCTTTCAGTGTAGAAGCCCTATTTGAAGCTCAATTTGAATAGAGGATAGGGACGTAGAAACCCAAATATCAAGAGCAAAATGTGTCATTGTGATCGGTACACAATTCTGTTCATGTACTGTACACTATAATGATGTACAGTTACACTTCAAATGTGATGAAATACACTTTAATGATGTCATTTTGGCATATTTCCTTAGAGAGGGGAAACTTCCATTACACTACTGCCAAGTACATGTACACAAAAAACAGACTTTAGCAGTGTAAACAAGTCTTGAATCCAAATACATCTCCAGGTTTTTCTCTTTCAGTAAATAATTGTTTTTTGTCGATAAGAGCCCTGCCTACAAGCAAACAGTAGAGAAAAAAACTGAGTAAACACATCTTTACATGTAGTTGGTGATTGTCAATACATGCATGCTATTTTTTGGGATAAAGAATATGCAAGCATTGCAAAACAGTGGTTTGGGTCACGAAATTTGAAGGAATATGTTTTGTTGGGTCAAGTAGGTCGGATGTTCCAAGAATTATGGAATGGCAATAGGGCATTTCCTGCAATGTGTCCCATGAGATAATTATCCATTTCTTTCATCCAAAGAGGAAAATGTCTCTTGATCTGACTGTTGAATGATGATTCATTAAGGTACTACAGTCAAACCTGCTTTAGTGACCACCTGTATAGAAAGACCACCTGTCTATAAAGATCACATTTTTTGTTTCCCTTGAATATTACATGTATGTCTATTTATTGAAACGTGCATTGAAGGAACCTGTTGTTAAAGACCACTTTTTATGTTTCCCTCGAGCGGTCTTTACATACAGGTTTCACTGTACTACCATTATTAAATGGTTGTATCAAGATATCTTTCATTTTGGCGTGAAATGAATGGGGGGAGAAGGAGCATATGTCATATGGGACACATTGTACCTATCGCCCAATGTTTGAAGCATCTTCATCTTTGAACTGATTATTGTAAACCTTTCAGTTGAAAATCAATAGTACTTTTGTATAAACTACATGTACACACAGTGTATGCAGTACATGTATGTCACTTACACAAACTGTTCAGTTTTTCATCAACCATCCATCAGGAATTAGGTAGTGAAAGATTATTTTTGTTTAATATTGCGACCAATAGTATGCGAATTATGGTAAGGTATTACAACTACATTTACACTGTACATGTAGGATAGTGAGGTAACCAGTAACTTCACTTTTAGCTTATACACTGTACATGTACATGTATATATGCAGGTCTTGAATATCCAGTATAACATTCATTTTATGCAGGACAAATGTATTGTCTTGTATTCTGCAGTAATGTACTGTCTCATATAAAGTAAAATTACTTACTCTTGTCCTTTTTTCCTTGATTGATTTTTGTTTGTTTTTCTGTTCTGTTGCTAGGTTACAGCATGGAAAGTACTGGTTTCTGGTGTGCTTAGTCTTGTGTCTCCTAGGTTTGGTCATTGTTCTGGTCATCAACGATGCCAGTATCGATGTCATGCAGAGGACTGTTACTTCCCATCGTAAAAACCTCGGCAGGTGAGAATTCCCTAGACCACTTCCACATTATAGTAGTCCAGCCAAGACGTGATTTTCTTTTTGCGTTGGACGGCATCTTGGGGGGTAATGCATGGCATCTATGCTAAAAATCTTTAAAAAATACCAAGGAATAAGATAAGAGGTGGATACCATGCACATTTTTAAAACTAAAAATTATTATTATTCATTTTTTTTGCTCAAAATTTAAATGTCAAAATTCATGATTTCTCAAACATGCCCCCCCCCCCCCAAAAAAAAAAGAAAGAAAAAAGAAGAAAAGAAAACCCAACAACAATGAAAGGCACGAGACACAGATTTAGGGAAAATGAAACTATTGTCTGATCAAAATTCAGGACTACATGAAATTTGTATGTCTAGTCATTCCTATTCAAAATATGAAAGAATAGCTAATCGGTTGATTTTAGTCTAGAAACATTGTTTTATAGCTTGATTAATATCTTGACCTTGAGACCAACAAAAAGAGTTTATTAATATTATTTAGAATTTCAGAATTTTAGACTCAACCGCGACAACGATCACTGAATATTGTAGGATCGCATATGCTTCCAAAATGTTCATTTGAACCAAATTCATGAACCCATACCAAAACTTTGTATTACCTTTAAAGGTCATTGTCATAAGACATGACAATATCCTTTTCAAAGTCATCAGAACTTCATGACGTCATCCAGGCGCCATTTTGTGAAAATGAACTCATGATCATATCTTCATTACGGAAAGTCATTTCTCATTCATATTTATCATGATCAAGGTCAATATCCGTCCGGTCAATTTCAGGTCAATCAACGCGCGCGTACGATCGCGTGTCAAAATCCATAATAGAGTGGTGAAGTGTGACATCATCAAACACTATTTTGAGAATTTCTCAATTTTAACATCATTTTCCGAAAGAGCATTAAAAAAAAATATACAAAGGTCGACAAAAATCTATTGCATATGTTGAATATTGGCTGAGATATGACCATCTGAATAAACAGATTTCCTATTGAGTGTTTTTTTGCTCCGGTTCATAACTTTACGAACCAGAGCAAATATTTATTCAGATGGTCATATCTCAGCCAATACTCAACATATGAAGAGTTTCATTCCAAAAGGAGCTAAATCCATGTTTGTTACTTCGGAGAAAAAAGCCATTCTTTACCAGATTTTGTACAGGCGTCTATGGAAAAGTGATATTAGAAGTTGCATTTTTTTCATAATTGCTCCAAAAATTTAAGTAAATAATTTTGTTCAAAGACGGGTACTAAAGTGAACAACGTTCTGATATCAATAACTCTATTTTCATCAAAAGTGGATTTAGCTCCTTTTGGAATCAAGCTCTTCATATATTCAATTGATTTTCGAAATTTGTACATTACTTATGATGCTCTTTCGGAAAATGAAGTAAAAAAATTGAAATTCTAAATATTGATTTTTATGATGTCACAACTTGGGTAATCTATAGCTCTTTGCACTATGAACATGACAGACAATGAAAGCGGACAAAATATACAGTTCCTCAGGTAGACAAAGGAACATCCCTTGACTGCTATTATGTAAAATGTGTAGAACAGGTGAATATGCATGTGACACCTGGGCCCCGTCTTACAAAGAGTTGATATTGATCCGAATCAATCGTAAGTCCTTAAATCAATCGCAACTTTAAAATTGATATTGATTCCATCTTATGAAAAGTTACGATTGATATCAATCGCAACTTTAAAATTGATATCAATCGTAACTCTGTGTAAAGTTGCGATTGATTCACAATCAATCATAACTTATAAGAAATCAATATCAGGCTTGGGTTGCCATGGTGCACCCAATCAATTTCAATCATGGCTGCCATATTGATGTTTGGTGAGGAGCTACTACTAGAGATGAGGCAGAGAAGGATACCACGAATATTTCGCGACAGGACACAACCCCTTGAATTTGGGGATAAAGATATTGAAAGAAAATATCGATTTACCAGAGAAGGTTGTATAACCTTGATAGACATTTTAACACCCAAATTGAGTCACAAGACCCAAAGAAGCAGGGCACTACCACCACAATTACAGATTTTTGTAGCCCTCAATTACTTCGCCACTGGAGCAGTTTTAGACGACACAGCAACCACTCACGGTGTGGACCGCAACACTGCATCCTGCACTGTGCACCGTGTTGCGGAAGTCCTATGTGACATGAAAGAAACGGTAAGTAAAATACAGACTTTTTTACTTTCCTTCAGTGACAGTGTCCTTGTTTTTAAAGATCATTTGAACACTCACAATTTTTTTTCTTTTTTTTTCTAGTCAGATGCAGACTAGCTCGGTCTCAGTCATACACTTGTAACATTAATTTTAACCAAGTAAAAAAAAAGACAAAAGCAGGTTAGAAGTTAGGACAAATATCTGATTCTCTGTTAGACGTTTGGTTTTCAATTTTCAAACAAACTTGGTTTCTAGTTTCTACATTCAAGCGAATAACAAAAGTTGTCCCGAACCATCGAGAAATTCTACGAGTGGGACCACATCGGTCGTCTGCCGCTGACTGTTATCCGCGTACGAGTTCGGGAGGGTGTGCTCGCCGAAACTAAGGGGCTAAGCTTCAGGACCGTCCGGAGCTATATTACTAGTACGGTACTAAGCCTATGATATGATAGATCTAACTTGAAGCTATTGTTAGTTATCGAGCCAAAACAAGAGTTGAAGTAGATTAGGAGCTGGTTTACCAAAAAAGTCATGATTACCTGTCACTCTCTTCACCTAATTAAGTTCTTCATAGTAGTCAACGAGTTGACATTAGATGATCATTGCAGACACGTCGTACACGTAGCGTATACCGTACCCACGTACTACACACTCGATTCTACAATTTTGTTTATACACATCATAGGAAGCTAGCTATACATTCAGGACAATTTTGTTGTGCCAATTTGATACAAATAAATTAATTCCTAACAAAGCTTGTTTCAAGAAAAATCAGTATGAATGTAGTTTAAACAACTTGCTTTCTAAATATTTTAATGGCTATCATTTATTAGATTTCAAATCAATGTGTACCGATCACACTGTTTTCGTTATTATACTTTTTTTTTATAGTTATTTTCAAATCTAGAGATCTACTAGTAATTTGCAACATATGCTGGGGGGCATGGCCTCATGTAATTTCATGGAGGAGAGTTAGAGAACAGAGGAATGAAGGCAAATAATAAACGAGTACATGATACAGAAAGCTACTGAATTTATGATGTTTTATAAGTTAAAGTTTTTAACATTTTGTTAGTTTTTATTTTCATTTTCTAAAACAATTAGCCGGCTTGCGGGTCATATGACGATAACAAAAAGAATGCAGTCTCATATGGTTATGGTTTTTAATGAACTATTACAATTTATTTTTCAGTGTAGGCCTATATGTTTATAAGTTTGTTTAGTTTTTTTTAAATTTTATTGTAAATATGTAAATGTAAGTGAAATGTTTGAGAGTTTGTCTTTTTTCAATAATATATTTTTTGTTTTGTTATTTAACTGAAAAAAAGAAGAAAAAAAAGAATAGGTAAGCTAGCATGGTCAAACAATACCAACACAATCTGTCAACAAATCTTATTATTGCAATCTGCCATGGGACTACTCTACTGTAGATTTAATAATTAAACTAAGGTAAGAACAGACATATTCATATAGACAGAAAATAATTCAGTGTTTATGACAACAATAATTCAAACTTATAAACAGTTTGTTTTTAATTTTGAAATAATGTTTTATTCATAAGAATAAATATCTTGAGATTATATCAATTCATTACATGAAATAAATACTAATAAATACTAACTCACACAAATATAGTTTTAGAAACACTCATGCAGCTAAATTTCATTGATTTTATGTACAGATGAATACTTAAAAACCTGCTTAGAAAATTGTCAAATACATGTATTGCAATCACAATAAGACATACCCTGTACTCCCATTTTATGCACTGGTACATGTTCGTCCATGAGATTATTCTTTAATAAGGCATAAATATCTGAACTAGTCTTACAGCTGTATAGATAAATTAAATATATTAGAGGAATAGATATATAGTTGAAAACCTGTACATATATACACATCACCCTCATACACTGGTACCTGAAAATCCATTAAATTAATCATATATATTAACTATAATAATAATAAAATTAATTACATTATTAATACAATTTCATTTTACTGTTTTGCGACAGGTCATCAAGTTCCCAAAGAACCCTAGAGATGTAAATGAAACCATGACCAAGTTCCATGGAATCGCCCACCTGCCTGGAATTATTGGAGCAATAGATGGCACACATGTTTGCCTACATGGTTGCTGCCTTAAGCCTGACGAGCATATCTTCGTAAATAGAAAAAGCAGGCATTCGATCAATGTGCAACTCGTGTGCGACGCAAAATTCCGCATTACCAACGTGGTAGCCAGATGGGCAGGCAGTACACACGACAGTCGCATCTTGGAGGTAAATTTGAAACGCTCTCTTCTTAATTTTCAAAAAACATTGATACATTGTACACATTAGTCCATTATTGTGGTAATTGAATGCCCCTGTAAAAATACACATATTAATACTTCACCAATTTGTTATGAAATGCAAAATTTGTAACATCCAAACATCAAAGCTTTCCAAAATATCTTTAAAAGCGTTATCATCTTTCATATTAACTTCAATATGCATGCAGATGCATCAGTGTCAATATCTATTTATATATGACCGTAAACCAATACTTAACAGTATGTGCAGTTTTCTCTATGTTGTACATGTTAACTTGTTTTCTTTTTTTTCTCTCAAAAATTAAAATAAAATGTTAATCACCGTTTCTCTTAACAGAACAGTAAGTTGGCTCGAAAGTTCACCGCTGGACAGTACAAAGGCATTTTGTTGGGGGACTCAGGGTATCCCCTTTTCCCTTGGTTAATGACCCCTCTATCTCATCCCAGGACAGATCAGGAAAATGCCTACAACAAGTAAGATGGGTTGATTCATATACTTCCCCCCCCCCCAAA
The DNA here is from genome assembly GCA_035222895.1 of Strongylocentrotus droebachiensis. Lineage (NCBI taxonomy): Eukaryota > Metazoa > Echinodermata > Echinoidea > Camarodonta > Strongylocentrotidae > Strongylocentrotus > Strongylocentrotus droebachiensis. The sequence continues at coordinate 27,259 of JAVYIG010002173.1, forward strand.
AAAAAACAACATAGATGATAAACAATTTAAAACAAATGAAATGTATTAATTTGTTTTTAAATAATGATAGATGTTCACACATCTATTAACCATCTTACATGAAGCCCCTTGATATACGTTTACGTCAATTTCCACTACCAATAGAATTTAAGAAAGATTGTTTTGCTACTACATGTATAACAATTCTTCAGAGAATATAAATATCACTTTGATGCTTCATATACTTTCACCAGTTCATATATGCCAAAGGAGCCATTAATCATGTAAGCATTAAAAATGTTTCAAAGACTCAATCTTCTCTTCCTTTCTGCTACTCCAAAACAGTGCACACGCAAAAACAAGATCGATCATTGAACAACTTAACGGCCAGCTCAAGAATAAGTTTAGATGCTTACTAGGCCATGGATTGCCTTTCATCCCTGTGAGATCATGTCGGGTAATAACAGCGTGTTGTGTACTATTCAATCTTGCAAAAGATTTTAAAGAACCAATTTTGGAGGGTGAGGATGTCCCACTACCTGCAGCAGAAGAGGATGCCTTAGAGGTGGAACAAGACAATGACATTAATGGTGTAGCTGTCCGATCGAATATCGTTGCAACCTTTGTCTAAGGACATCTCCAGTTGGAGCAGTACAGTGTAGGCCTATCATTATCTTGAATTACTTTATTTGTATAGATATGAACTTACATAGATGTAATACATCGTTACACAGTTAGTCAGAAAAGATCAAAATCTTCCTATCTACAATTTGCCTGGTGCCTTGTGAGTCATAGTTCTTGCTATTAGCATTTCAGTGTTTCAATTACATGTGTCCATCTGATCTACTAGGACTATATCAAGAGGTGACTGGTAGAATATATTACCATTAAAGCCCCTCTAAATTGTATCATAATGTGAAAGAGGATATCATTTTAGATACACTTCTGCAAAGATTTTCCTTAAAAAAATGTGTTTGAAGACAAATATTGATAAAAGAATACATAATTTAGGTTTTGTGTTGTACACAGAAAACCTAGATTTTGTATTCTTTCATCAATATATAACTTCAAACACATTTTGTTTTAAATCCTTGCAGAAATGTGTCTTAAATGACAAAGCTAGCCATGATTGTAATTGATTGGCTGCACCTTGGCAACCCAAGCCTGATATTGATTTCTTATACATTTTGCCATAAAATTGTTGGGGTTCCCAACATATGAGAGGGACTTTAATTACAAAAACTACATTTCACAAAATTTGAATGATGAACATGTTCATTCTTTTTTAATGAGTGAAATAAATTTAATTGAATTTAAATTGATTTAAATTGAATTCAAAGGTCATTTATCAGTTTAAGGTACTATGTCCCATTTGCAGTCCAAAAAATGAAAAGGTTAAATTCCAATGGCATTTGAAAGATAATACTAATTTAGAACTTCCTTAAAAACATTCCAACTAAACAATGCCACCCCATGAGCCCAAGAGACAAGAGTGGGGGAATCTAGGATTCGTTATTTTTTAGGGATCTTACGAGACCCACGAGCTCCCTGAAAAGCCCCACCTCTTCTCTCTTGAGCTCAAGAAGCTCCCTTTCCACGAGCAGCCTCTGCCTCTCAATATTTAAAAAATCACCCTGAGAGGTGCTCGAAGGTGTGGAAGCTACTTGTGGGATAGCACTTCTGCTAGCACTAGTGCTAGCACTAGTGCTAGCACTACTACTAGCACTAGTGCTAGCACTACTACTAGCAGTTCTTGAACTTGCAACTACAATGGTGGAAGGGTCAGATGGAGCTGCGACTTGATCGCTCATGCCCATGAGCATCGCCTCTGCTGTCTCGTCTCCATTACTGGTGCTCTGTTTTAGAAGTATATTTGAGAACAAAAGAAGAACAAAAGAAATCTTACGTAAATGTCATTGAACATATAAGTTTTAGTGCTAATTAGGGGGATAAACAACGTTTGTTGACGACGTTGACTTGCTCAAAAATTTGTCGCCCTCTAGTGGCAGCTGATTTTTAGTTCAATGGAGCAAGCTGGGTTTGGTTTGTTACCGATTGTTTTGATTTGTCACAAATCTTATTTTGAGGGATATTCAGTTCACAAAAGGGCACAAAGGTCAGTATATTTATATATTTGATGTTTTCTTGCAATTAATTGCTGTCATGTAAAGGATTATGAAGATTAATTTGGATATAAATCCAAGTCTAGCTGTATGTAACAATTCGTTAATGTACAATTGCAAGTAACATACAACTGTGTAGGAATTGACGTAGAACCATTTATGAAATATCGTATAAGGTGAAGAGTAATGACTGATATGGTGCGAAATATACGACTTATGACCGTATGAGACAGGTTTCATTTATCGTAGATATGAAAGAACTCAAATTGGGATCATTTAGGACAAAGATAAATGAAGATAGCTAGGAAGAATCTCTACTTACTACTTACATAGAAAGGCATATATGTGGGGTTATGAAAAGTCATTCTTCTTTTGATGTTGGAGTTGATTTAATTTAGTTAGGCTGTCAAGTTACAAGGAGCCATATAGGAGCCTTATGAATTGTATGACATAGTATAATGATTGGCAAACACCTCTATATGTTGGGTTTTATAGCCAAGATTGTTTGCGTAGATGATGCTGTAATCGATCAAAGTTCTAATCGATATACATACTTGTTGGGTCAGATTCATTTGCATATGTGCTTATTATTCTTGCAATTCTGTCTTTGTCATACAGTTTTCGCAGAGTTGAAGGATGGATACGAAAACGTAATAAAGATAGACTATAGACAACTCCAGTTGATACTTGTGTCCTCTGAATTCATTTGGGGGTTTATTACGACTCTAACTACCACAGCTACAACGTTAATTTGGAAAAACATAAGAGTTCAGTGACCATGAAAGAATGCTAAAGAATGTGTATACAAAATTCGAAATGACTTGGAATATAATAAGGGCCCTAGTAAGCAATCGTAAACAAGCAAAACAAACAGGATCTGGGGGAGGATCAAGAAGAAGAACTATTCAAAATGCAAATTAGTACACATATTTATATATCTCATATATATGATATAAATAATGAAATAATAAATTTCAGACATTTTAGACCGAGCTTGATCGTGTCGTTTTACAAAATAGCCTGCAGCAATATGCTATTCATAATGTGTAAAGGTTCATTTTCTAGGATGAATTAATTGTAGGAGCAAAATTACCGCTGATGATTGGCTGCATCCAGCTTCAATCTCTTCCCCCATGATTCCAAATCTCGCCTGCGGAGCTTGTGCTGCCAGGATCACCTCGAAAGTTGGGTTGTTGGTAGGTGCCTGCCCTCCACCTGTGTGAAGAACAATAAATAGTAGCCGGGCATTGGTTTCATGATTTCGGCCATACCTTCCTTATTTTCTTTATTATAACTCACAAGTGGATTATACAACTAAAAATAGCATGTGAGAAATTAAAGTGATGAAGGCGTTGACCGGTCTTGGTCATTTTCAAATGTACGATTCTACTTTCTCAAAAAAAACAAAAATGTATAATAAACATCAATACTACAAATAAAATACCAATTCAATACTTTGTCTTTAATATTATTTTTTATCAAATCCTCAATGTGAATTTGAGACCCCAAAAAAGAAGCTGGATGTAGAGACGAACCTGTTCGATTTTGGGGGCTCTGGTATTTATTGGCCCTGACTTTCATGTTGGCCCATTTCGTCTTCACATCGGATGCGCTCCTCTCCATCCCGCACTGGAGCCTTAGCACCTCCGCACACTTCCCCCAGTACTTTGCCTTCCTGGATTCGACCTGAACAGTACAAACGTTTGCAGTCAAAATTTGTCACTGTACTTTGTTATGAAGAAGTAATCTTCTCCTTTTTTTTTAAAAGTTTATATTCATAGGAGATCTCTAAATAGCAAGGTATTCATATCTACAGAAAGCTTATAAGCCATACAATGACCTTGAATGACATTCAATCAATATAACACTTCCGTAAAAGCGAACTTTGGGTGAAAACATCTCCCTTCTCTGGGACAAATTTGCCATGACTGAAAAATCAAAACAATGGGGGTCTCATTAAAAAAAAAATATAAAAAAAACACTTTCTAATTACATGTACATGTATAGATCTACTAAACATAGGGAATGATTATGCCATGATTAAGAGAAACATAATATATCATACTTTAGTTTCCAAAATTTCTTTTGAGGTGTTTAGTTAACGTACCTTCGCGGAGCAATGTCCTGCTCGACCAAAGAGCTTTTCTCTGTGCTGTTTCACGAAGTCGCACATGGCCACAACCTCCTCGTAGGTCCAGTTTGGTTTCCTTCCCTGAAAACAAGATGTAAGTGAAAATAACATTATTTAAACAGTGAGTGTATACTACAAATGCGTGCAATTTTATTAATTATCATTTTATTGAAACAACATGAAACATAATGCTACACAATTTTTGTCACACTAGAAACACTTTTGTACTGCATATTTGCCTATGAATACATAGAGGAACATTGATATAATGTGACTATAAAACATATTTACACCATTGTTCTTTGATAATAAAATTGTTCCATTCTTTAATACTCTTAGGAATAAAAATTATGAACTCAATGTACTATTAATGGCACATGAAGAAAAACTTTGTTCCATCAGCGAATCCCCTAAAGTTTGGCTAAAAGCTGTCGGTACCTTATCAAAGGCCTTCATTAAATCTAAATAGACATCATCAATGTAGTTATACCAGGAGAAGAGACCCAAGGTTCGCTTTTTGCTTCCCAGAGTGTTATTTTTAAAATTGTCAAAATCAATGTTTAAATAATGTAAACACAATCTACTATTACTAACCATCTTTGCTGTTTGAGGCTGTTCCGACATACCACTGCTAGACTGAAAAGGGGAGACATGAAAAGAAAACAGCATGAAAATACCAGATACAACCATTCTTAAGATTTGATAGCAAACATAGTTATGCTCAAACTCATATCAAACTGGAAGTTAAATTTTCACACAAAATGATTACGGGAGGGGAGAGGGGTGTGATTGACCGAGGCTGCTATTTGCCAAGATCGGTTGAATGATTTGTCATGCGCTAAATGTAAGTTAAAGTTCTAGATCTAGACTAGACTAGACCCGACCCTATGTCAAAATAATATTAAGGTGTCTGATCGCGCACCAGGCTTTGTGTGCTGAAACCCTTCCCATAGACATTGAACACATCCCTATGCAGTCTATGTGCATTGCAAAATTGGTCAACGTTTTTAAAAATAAATTTAGATTCAAACCTTTATCTGTTGTGATCCTGAAGGTGATACTAAATAAATGAGGTGTCATATGAAAGGGCAGGTTAATCCCCATATTTCCAAAGGGGTGTCATTTCAGATTTCTAAAAATATCTTGTCGAAACAGCGATTTAAATGTTGTTTCCATGGCAACTCGGTAGATTTCCCGCTTTTGAGAATCGACCCCCCCCCCCCCCCGAGGGATAATTAGTTCAAGTCGTAAGGAATATGTTGATGTTCTTTTTTTTCCCGCTAGCCCCAAGGGATCACATGCGATTTAAGTTTGAAAATACCCTTCCCCCACCATTTGCATATCGCTTAATGCATTAGAAATTTAGAATGCAGCTGTTTAGCAAAAAATGATAACTTGGCGTGAACCCCTTTTTTGTCCATTCTGAGCAAAATGATCTAGATCTAGAGTCTAGATCTATTCTGATTACATTTTTTATTCAAATATCCAACAAAAATGGTGAAAAACGATCATAGACTTCTAAATTGAAAATTGAAAAATCATTTAGAACCTCTAAGGCTCTAAAAAGTTAGACACCCTGATAATATAATATAGGTCTAGATCTAGATCTAGGCTATGCCTATGGTCTAGACTTCTAGTAGAATCTATTCTAGGCCTAGATCTAGACCTAGTATGACTATGATGAGACTAGGCCTAGACTCTAGTCAAAGCTAAGTAAAGTGTTTGGTTATTTTATTCACCGACAAAGGCGACAATCATGACATTGAAATTTGAATGATTAAAATCAAAGAAAAAAGTTAAGTCAATGACGTGCCGCATCAAATTCAAAATCAAATATCCTGCAGCAAACACCAAAAGTAATTTACAAGTAAGGTTCGTCATATGTGGGAATAGTTTATCACTTGCCACATTTGTAGACCTAGTTTTTTAAAACTTTTTTTAGCTCGCCGCGCCGCGGAAAGACAAGACAAAAATACACCGTCAAGTCACCGCACAATATCTCTGCGAGCGATCGAGAGACTGGCATCACCCCCGCAGCTCTGGGGACATGACACAGTTCTTACCGCATACACTTCTGCGATCGCCAGTACAAATTTTACGTATTTTCAAGTTAAGAAACATTACAAAAACAGTTCGCTTTATAATTTCAAATTCAGTCAATAGTATGCGAACATTACATTTTCACTGAAAATATCCACTTTTAATTACATTATACAATAAAAATCGAAATATAGTCAAATTAAAGGAGGTACTTACTTCGGCACAGATCACAACAAACACGGAACAGATTTATGTTGCAGGCTGGGCGCGCTATAAAAGCTAGCGCAGACGACAAATTTATCGCAGATCACGTGATTTAGGCTCGATCAGTGTTATACAATTATTAAAATCGATCGCAAGTTGATATTGATATTACAATTATTAGTAAGACGGAATCCTGCGATTAATTGCAAGATGATATCAATCAAAGCTGATATTGATACTTGATATTGATATCAATATCAAGCTTTGTAAGACGGGGCCCTGTTCTACACATTTTTACATAATAGCAGTGAAGGGATGTTCCTTTGTCTACCTAAGGAACTGTATATTTTGTCCGCTTTCATTGTCTGTCATGTTCATAGTGTTGAGATGCGATGCAGTGATGCACAGGGACCCCTAATTTTGTTTTCATATTTGAATAGAGTACAGTATGAGTCTGAGATATGATTCCATGTCTCATTTGGCCATTGAAAATATTATGATGTCATCATACTGGCCTTGGAACTCAAAGTACGAATTTGCATATTATAACGTCAGAATATTTATGGAAAATTGATTGTATCTCTGTATATATTGATACCTTTTTGTCCTAATTTTTATATGTTAATACATGTAGCTATGACAATTCGCTACAAGATCAGTTCTCACCATTTTTCATTTTGAAAACGTCATCATAGTGAAAATTTTAATTTAAAGATAAAGTTGAGTTCTGGTCATGTGATTGCATTGTGAAAGAAACGGTGTGGAATCTATCAGAAAAGGTTGATCATCTAAAATATAAGTATTCGTGTGTATTGCAAGGTTCTGGAATCATCAAAATGATAAGAAATTTGGCCAAGTCTTGGTAAAGTTACAAACACTTGCACAGAAAGATGTATATGAGACTACACGAACACGTGGCGTAAAAAGCCGCCCCCCCCCCCCCCGATTTTTACGATTTTACATGCATATTTAGAATATGAAGGCATTTGAAGAGCCATGCTTTTCAGGGAACATGTCTTAACTGATGTTCTTCCACACTTGCATAATAAGAATGAGTAATGCTCACAAATTATTGTTCACCTCTTCCCAGAACTCAACCTTCTCTTTAAGACGACATGTCAGAATTTCTTAATTTACGTGTTATGCCTATGGAAGTTGAATTTGGTTCACATCATGCATCTACATGACATTGGTCTTTCAGCAGTATCTCGCTTATTTTGGATCTATTTTCCCAAATTTGGTATGTTATAGCTGAGACTATGAGCTTGTTGGATTATCATTTTTAATTACCCCTAGATACTCTAAAGATGCGATCCTACCCCTCTTATCGGGCATGCTGGGAGGCTCCAAGACAGCAGCAGAGCTTAAAGATGGAGAGAAAACCTCTATCAATGGGTCATTCTTCAGGTCAACCCTAGAGGGAATCCTAGACAATGACTTCAGCCAAGCTCCGGAGATATCCATACCACAGATGGTCAAAGAGGAGAGGAAATATCGCCATGATGACCAGTTTGAAAAGTACCTGGTGAGTCAGTGATTATACCTAAGCCATTGACTGCTGAATTCTCTCACTCCTACATGCTGTTAATACAGGAGCCTCCTGGTTACCATAGACAATGGGTTAAGGGCCAATCCAACCCTTCTAATAATATCATCTGTATGAAAGCAGAAAAAATAAGAGACATAGAGAGGAAAAAGTTTGAAATAATTCTGGTCCATGATGAGAAAGTTATAAGTGCTTGAAACATGAGATCACCAAGTGTGTGCAAATCTCAAATTGGCAATTTTGTCAGTGGATTGTGACGTTGTGATGGATAAATTCTACCATTTGTCATGTACTAAAATATCTAAAATGTCTGTTTTTCTCCTCATAAAGCGCCTTCTCCCTTGGGGCACCAATACAAATTTGTTGTGGGTAGGATATTATTAAAGGATCTTTAAAATGACCCTCCTCAATCATACGTTTCAAACAATTGATATTTTAGTTATTTTGTGTATTGGAACGAATGGGAACGTTTATGGCACCTCGGCCCAGTTACACTGCTGATTCGGCCAATTTTAAATTCCAATACGCATAGTGATTACAAATTTCAAAAATTCATAACTATCTCATCTTTTGTTTGATTTTGTACAAACTTTCCCCAGTCTCCTTCTCTGATTTTGTTGCTTTCTTTTTAGAGTAGTTTACCACCATGGTTTTCCTTTAAAGGAGTTCTAAAATGATAGCCAGAAATGTTCAGCATTTAAATTTATTTTCTGCTCAAGCAAGAAGTGCATTACCTCTTGATATCATTTTGGCTCTTGACAAAGGGTATTCCCTGTATGACTTTAGTCTCTTGGGTGTTTGTAAAAGTCAGTTACATGTATGATAATGATGTTGAGAGGTGTGGTGATATATACACACTCTTAGCACTATGAACATGACTGACAAAGAAAGCGGACAAAATATACAGTTCCTCAGGTAGACAAAGGAACATCCCTTCACTGCTATTATGTAAAAATGTGTAGAACACATTTTTACATAATGGCAGTGTCAGTGAAGGGATGTTCCTTTTGTCTACCTGAGGAACTGTATATTTTGTCCGCTTTCTTTGTCAGTCATGTTCATAGTGTAGACAGGATTTCAGCTTTAATTTTGAACAGATATATCAGACTTGTATCATTCTCTTACACCTTTCTCTTTCTCTCTTTCTTTCTCCCCTTTCTTTCTCTCTTTCTTCTCTCTCTCTCTCTCTCTCTCTCTCTCTCTCTCTTTATCTATATCTATCTCCCTCCCTTCCTCTGTCTCTGTCTCTATCTCTCCCCTTCTCTCATTTCTCAATCTCATGTCTCAATTTCCCAATTACTATTCTATGCATTTTCCAAAGAAGAAAACACTTGATGGAAATCAATTTTGATTTTCTCCATCGTCCACGCATCAGTTTTGATTTCCTGTTTTCCCCTCTTCTCCAGAAATGTCCCACCACAGTGCGGAAGAAGATGCTGGATAATCCCAATATTCGATCCAAGTTTGTCTCTGACATCCCGATCCTCATGTGGGATAAGCACTTCAATGCCAGCGAGTTCAGAAGACTCACCAAGTTCAAGAGCATCAATGGATGGAGGGACATCAATTATACAGGTGATTAGGGTAGATATGTACTTACAGGGTTCTCTGCAGTCATTGGAAAACCTAGAAAAGACATGGGGGAACATATTTCAAGGTCTGGATAACTCATGAAATAGGGGAAAATTACCCAAATCACGGTAAATCAATATCATTCAAAGAAACAAATGTTGTGGCATTCTCAGGGCCAGAGACTCAGAGGTGTTTTAAGTTCCCTGATATATGTACATGACAAGGTAGTAAAGGTTAATTTTTCATGTAATATTACATGTTAAACAAATTTTATTACATATTTCTCTTCTCTTCTCTTCCCTCTCTTCTCTCTTGTCATTCCCTTCGAAACCCATCTCTTCTCTTTCTCTCACCCTACTCACTGTCTCCTTTTTTGTTCTGTCCTTTTCTCTCTTCTCTCTCTCTCTCACCCTCCCTCCCTCCCTCCCTCCCTCCATCCCTCCCTCCCTCCCTCCCTCCCTCCCTTTCTCCCTCCCTCCCTCCCTCCCTCCCTCCCTCCCTCCCTCCCTCCCTCCCTCCCTCCCTCCCTCCCTCCCTCCCTCCCTCCCTCCCTCCCTCCCTCCCTCCCTCCCTCCCTCCCTCCCTCCAACCCCTCCCTCCCCCTTCCCTTCCTCCCATCCTCCCTCCCCTCCCTCCCCTCCCTCCCCCTTCCCTTCCTCCCGTCCTCCCTCTCTCCCCTCTTCCCTCATTTTTGTTCTCCCCCCCCCCCCACTCCCTCCCCCCTCAGATGTTCGTGGCATGGTAGGGCACCTGAATTCCCCCAACAATCAGTACATGTTTGATGACAGGTTACGGAAGGGCCAAGTTCCATCAAACGATTGCATAACATGTGCAATCATTGGCAACGGAGGCATTCTCAAAGACTCAGGCAAGGGAGCAGAAATCGATGCTCATGACTATGTCTTCAGGTAAACATTCTAATCTGTTTTGATGTGATTTGATTTGATTTATTGGTTTCTGCATCTCTTTTTTTGTGCATCATACATTTTCATGAACATAATATGGTTTGATACATTATTTCATATGGATATATTATACAGAAAATATATGAAATTAAACAAATTTATTGAATGCATAATTAACATACATTAGATGCAGGAGGGCTACAGCATTTTAAGCAAAGTACCTTGACAATAAAATTAAAAAAACAGAAGAGTGACTTGCAGAGAAGATAAGGAAAGGGGAGAGAAGGAGCGTTGGTTTTCTTTTGTCATTATGTATCGAATAGGTGGGAGGGAGAAGGGCCCAAGTCCATCAGAACAGTTTTTTTTTTAGATGTTTAGAGAAATTTTTATCCATTTGCATCATAAACAGGATTTCATGCGGTCATTAAAAAAAAATTGTCTTCCTTCATTCTCACTCCCTACCTCCCTACCTCTCTCTCTTGTTCTCTGTCTGTCTCTGTTTGTCTCTCTCTCCCTCTCTCTCTTGTTCTCTGTCTGTCTCTGTTTCTCTTGGTATCTGTCTTTTTCCCCCTCCCCCCCCCCCTCTCTCTCCCTCTCTCTCTCTCTCTCTTGCTCTTTCTTCATCAATTCTCTCTCTGTATAACACCTTTCTCATATTCAGACATCATGTTCCATCTGTGCTTGTGTACATATTGGATTTTACAGCAGAGCTGAAGTTGTTGAAGTATTTGTACAGACCCCAACCCTTGAATTTCAAGGATCGTGATGGCAATGTCAAAGTCAATCGTCATTTATAGAGAAGATTGATTTCTGGTAAAAACTATTTCAAAAAAACGATAAAAAGTAGTGAAGAAAATCAGCTTCTTTCCATTGATGGCCACTATCTTTCTACATTCTCACTCCCTCTCTCTTCATTTCTTTGTCTCCCCTCCCTCCCCCCCCCCCCTCTCTCTCTCTCTCTCTCTCTCTCTCTCTCGTTGAGACTTATTTCTCAAAGTTTTGCAGTTTTCTAATGTTTAGCTTCAGTCCCACATTCCTCTCTTCCTTCTTCCTTTTTCCACCCAATTCTCTCTCTCTCTCTCTCTCTTTCTCTCGCCCTCACTCTGTTCAACACTTTTCGCATATTCAGACATCATGTTCCATATGTGCTTGTGTACATATTGGATTTTACAGCAGAGCTGAAGTTGTTGAAGTATTTGTAAACACCCCAACCCTTAAAATTCAATAATCATGATGGCAAAGTCATTGTCAAAGTCAATCGTCATTTATAGGAAAAAGATTTCTCTCTTTCTTTGTCTCCTCTCCCTCCCCCTTCTCTCTCTCTCTCTCTCTCTCTCTCGTTGAGACTTATTTTTCAAAATTTCTAATGTTTAGCTTCAGTCCCTCATTCCTCTCTTCCTTCTTCCTTTTTCCACCCAATTCTCTCTCTCTCTCTCTCTCTCTTTCTCTTGATCCATATTACTTTGACATGGACTTAACACCCTTGTGAACCCAAACAAACGACATGTTAAACGTGTCCGTTAATATATTTGTACATTATGTACAACGTATTCCACTATGAATAATTTGAAGTATTAACAAATCATGACCTGGCTGGGATTTTTCTCTTTTTTACTTATATATATTTTTTGGGTAGTATGCATCCGTACTATTACTTCCTTTGTTAATAATCGTGATTGAATAATACGTGATATTGAAACCAATAAGATCTTCATTAAGCTGATGGGAATGGTGGTGGTGATGATGATAATGATCATATTGATATTGATGATTTTCATGATGATAATATTGATGATGATTTAGATGGTGATGATGTTAACAATGGTTATCATGATGATTTTACGACACATGTCTTCCCATTCCAGAGTAAACGCAGCACTCACCAAAGGGTTTGAGAAAGATGTTGGTAAAAAGACGTCCTTTTATTGCTTCACCTTGATCACACTCCACAACACACTGGCACTGAGGCACAAGACAGGATTTGAAATACCCAAAGGAGATGAGGTAGGTATATGAGAGGAGATGGGAAGGGGAGAGGGAGAGAAGGGGAGAAAGGGAGGGAGGGGTAGGAGGGAGTGAGAGGGAGGGAGGGGAAAGGAGTTAGGGAGGAATGGAGCAAGAGGGAGGGAGGGAGGAAGGAAGGAGGATGGAGAGAGGGAGGAAGGGGATGGAGAGGGAGGAAGGGGATGGAGAGGGAGGAAGGGGTGGAGAGGGAGGAAGGGGTGGAGAGGGAGAGATAGGATAGGAAAGGAAAGGGAAGGGTATTGAGGGAGGAATGGAGAGGGAGGGAGAGGGGGAGGGAGGGAGGGAGGAGGATGGAGAGGGAGGAAGGGGATGGAGAGGGGGAGGAAGGGGATGGAGAGGGAGGAAGGGGTGGAGAGGGAGGAAGGGGTGGAGAGGGAGAGATAGGATAGGAAAGGAAAGGGAAGGGTATTGAGGGAGGAATGGAGAGGGAGGGAGAGGGGGAGAGGGAGGAAGGAGGATGGAGAGGGGGAGGAAGGGGATGGAGAGGGAGGAAGGGGTGGAGAGGGAGGAAGGGGTGGAGAGGGAGAGATAGGATAGGTAAGGAAAGGGAAGGGTATTGAGGGAGGAATGGAGGGAGAGGGGGAGGGAGGGAGGAGGATGGAGAGGGGGAGGAAGGGGGTGGAGAGGGAGGGAGGAGGATGGAGAGGGGGAGGAAGGGGGTGGAGAGGGAGGAAGGGGTGGAGAGGGAGAGAGGGGGATACAAAAAGAAAGGGGAAAGGAAAAGGAAGGTCATTAAGAGAGGAATGGAGATGAAGAGAGGAAGAGGAGGAAGGGAGAGGGGGAGGGAGAGAGGAGATGGAGAGGGGAAGGGAGGAAGGGGTGGAGAGTGAGAGAGAAGGGATAGGATAGGAAAGGGGAGGGAGGAAAAGAGGGAGAGAGATGGAGTCTAGGGAGGGAGAGGTAGAGAAGAAGAGAGAGGGAGGATAGGATGGAAGAGTAGAGGGACTGTATTTTATTTGAAAAAATTATTAAGAATGCTTGACAAAATGTTTTCAACATTGTCGAGCAAACCGGTTACTTGAAATGTGTTAGAAGTAAACAATAGCCAAAGGAATGACTATCATTATCAGGGGTCAAGGTATCAAAAATCTTCAGGGTTGAAAATGTATTGCTATAAAAAAACTAACACTATGATAGGGTCGTAACTCGGGTGAAACAAACACATTGAGACAGGTAGATATATACAGAACATGTCTTGGGTTTAGAGATCAAAGTTGGGAAATATCACCGCTCATAATTCATGCTTTTTTTATGCGTTTTGGCAACGGTTATGTGTGTATGTATTGAAAATCGTTGCAACCGTTTTAAATGTGTTTCGCTGGCACACAAAAGAGCTATGACACAGAAATATACATTTTCCTTGTCTGTCAGTCTTGTCCACAAAGTCACGATACCTGTTCTAGAGTTACATAACCTCTACCTAAAGACCCCTTGCAGATATAACCATTCACACTTGAGTTTCCAAACTTTATTTTGAGGGGTTTATAATCAAATGTTGAATACTTCTAGCTGTTTTTTTTCCTTCCACAGAATCTTCGTTACCTTTTCTTTGCCGATTCTGACTGGACTTACACGTATCTAGCTGCAGCGTTGGCAGGGAAACCTTTACCTAAAAGCACTGGCAAATACCACAGGTTAGCTTCAAATTGCCCCTTCCTTCAAGATCCTCCATAAAAACCCATAGCAGCTATTTTTGTATACAAATTGATAATTGACAAATTGTTGATTTTTCTTCATTTTCATTTGAAATTTAATTTAATGTACACTTTTTATTCCTTTAAAGAATAAGTTGAGTTCTGGTCATGCGATTGCAGTTTGAAAGAAAGGGTGTGGAATCGACCAGAAAAGGTTGATCATCTAGCATATAGGAATTTGTGTGTATTGCAAGGTTCTGGAATCATCAAAATGATAAGAAATTTGGCCAAGTCTTGGTAAAGTTACAAACCCTGTACACAGAAAGATGTATATGGGACTACACGAACACGTGGCGTACAAAATCCTACCCTGGATTTGTATGATGTTACATGACATATTTAGAATATGAAGGCATTTGAAGAGCCATGCTTTTCAGGGAACATGTCTTATCTGATGTTCTTCTACACTTGCATAATAAGAATGATAACGCTCACAAAATATTTTTCACCTCTTCCCAGAACTCAACCTTCTCTTTTAACTGTGAAAGAGTGGAAAAAACAAATAATTATTGCCAATTTGAGGAGGAAACAATGATTCCTTTCGACCTTTAGAAAACTCTGAATTATGGGTGAAAATTGGAAAATAAAAAAATTCTCACAAATCATTCCAATGTGTGATAAAAAGCTTGATTATGTAATGGTGGTGAAATGTATTTGGAATCAGTTTGGCAGAACTTATTGTTGTGATTTACGAGTTGTTGTTCTGTGGATGAATAGAATATGTACAGTCAACCTCGCACTAGACCCTTCGTTCTTCTCTCTCTCTCTCTTGTACCTGCCTCTCTCTCCCTCTATATAACCGCCTTAAAAAGGAATTGTTTAACTTGGGCTCAGATTCTGAAACCTGGATTTAGCTCATGCTGCAATGATAATTATAAAAAACCTTTAGGTCAGTCAGCAACCCCATGACTTTTACAAGCCGATCACCTGTCTGATTATCAAGATCTTTATGATCAGAAATCAAAATCAAATTTTGTGTTTTTTTCATAACACTATAGTCTATTGGGAAAAACGAGAATGGTAAAACCGGTCACTCAAAGATTTTTACTTTTTGAGGTACTTCATGATAATTTTGAAGCTCAATTTATTTGGCAGTGACGTATATCATCATATTTGTGATACAGTATTTATTCAGGTGTAATAGGGGATATGTATTCAGTGCCAACGGTTTGTTTGCATTGATCAGAAGAAGATTGTTCTGGCCATTCTCTTGCATTATTTGGTCAGCCACAGCCAAAATAATCGATGCAATGCACTGTTGATGACTGCAATAAATGCTCACCTTCCTTTGTATCTTTAGGGTTTTTTCCTCTCATTTGTGCTTGGTGATTTCCTGAAGTTACTCCGTTTTTCCCTTCTCCTTCTTCTTCTTCTTCTTCTTCTTCTTCTTCTTCTTCTTCTTCTCCTCCTCCTCCTCCTCCTCCTCCTTCTTTCCAACTTTCTTCTTAATATGCATATTTTTTAATTATTTAAAAAGTGTTTCATAGTCATCACATTTATGTAATATGACATAAGCTTTATTAGGTCTATAATATTGATTCACTTTTGAAGCTAGAATACGTTTAAACATAGTTGGTTATACTTTATGCTAAACTCAATTTGAGCAAACAGTCATGGTTAATAGGACACATAGTTTCTCGCTTCTGACATGTCAAAAAAATTACGCCAACACAATGGAACGACCCTTAGTCAGGCATGGAAGATAATTTGAAAGTTAACATTGAATTGTCTTTGTATTTATTTGCCACAACAGAGGTCCCCCAGCATTTCCCAAGCAACTGACAGCAGACAATGTAAAAGTTTTACATCCAGATTTTGAGAGATATCTGAAGTGGAGGTTAGTATGTCCACTACTTTTATTTTTATCAACATTGAGACAATTTTCCATGGGTATCTAAATCTATGTTTTATTATAAATCATGACGGTGTATATTCTTGCAAATGAAAATTAATGATCGAGGCCTCTATTAATATTTTAGATTAATAGTTATGTCTTTGCTGGTGGATGTGTATAGTTGTTTTTGTTGTTGTGAATCTTTAACGACATTCCTTTTAGATAACCTAATGTAAATTGTAATTCCAATATTCAAGTCATGAAAAGCAATGAAATATACCACTTTATTAATACTATTTAAAGTTAGGGCTTGACAGCTGAAACCTTGCATGAACTTTGTCCAACATATTAACAATTTATGTATGACAGGTGTATTCAATCAATGTAGAAACTTGTGAATTTAATAATCTGTTAGCAGGACCTTGGTATGTCAACAACAACCACCTCACACTAATTCTGAATATTAAAAAAAAAGATCAAGGAATTGAAATACTGTAGAATATTATTATAAGGAATAACCATTGATTTGTATTGATAGTAAATCCACCAATTAATCACAAACTTATAAACTCCTTTCGTTCCAGTACGGAATCGTGATTAATTTTAAATTGCAATCAATATGAATCAGCCGCGACTGTTCATAAGACAGGGGCCCTGTGTACTAGTTTGTATATGGTAGGCATTATCAGTGATATTCTATTTGATTTGAAATGATTTTTGACATTTCTCATTTTATTTCAATTCCCGTAGTTGGGTGAATTCATCAGCTCAACATAAAGACGTCCACAGACCTACAACAGGTGCAATCATGCTACTAGCAGCCTTACATACATGTGATCAGGTAAATCACAATCTTTTCACTATGTTCCATAACAGTTTTAGTGATTACATAACCGTCCAGTGATTTATAGAGTGCCAAGTGTCAACTCATCACACAACAATTACCAAAATTATATAAATAAAATGAACAAGCATAAACAATTTCTATGTGAAATCAATACCTCATTTTCATTTCGTGATGGGATGTATTTTGTTCATTAATTTGTTTTGTTTCAGTTACAGTATGTTGCTGAATAAAGAGCTTGACCCCCTAGTGCTCTATAAACCAAAGGACTAACTTCAACCTGAATTAACTTAGTCCACCTTTAAACATACAAGACATTTTTGTATTCCTTTAAATCTTAATCATGACAGGAATAGAAACAGGTTAAAAAGTATATGTTTCTTGTGATCAAGTTTTCCTATAGATTCTCACATATATAGTATAGAGAGTTGAGAATTTGTTTGTATTTTGTTTTACTGTGGATCTGAGTCCTCCTTGAGCACCATGAACCTAATTCCCCCAAACAGATATTTTGCATAAAAGAAATGAGGAGGTTTAATAACTTTAATTTGACATATGATATGAACACAAGTCTGTAAATGCTTTGTCAGTGGGACAGCTGAAACTTCTTTGCTCGTGTAATGTAACTCCAAGGATACCTCGGTCTCTGAAGGCTTGTTCATATATGGGGAAGGTAACCATGGTTTTCTCCTGCAAGGGGGTATTTACCCCCTTGACTACTGAATTTTGTCAATCATGTAGGTTTATTACTGCACCCAGCCGGTACCCAGAGGTGAAGGGTTCAGTTTACTCTGCTTCACATTTCTGTATTTTACAACACAGAGATTCAATTCAATTCAATTCAATTCATATTTATTTCATTTCCAACAGAAAGATAAAAAGACATATTACATTTTTTTCATACATAATTCATTTTTTCCGGTAACTATACAAATACACTTTGCACGTGATAAAATTATTACAATTTTTTTTTAATTTCTGAGGAAATGGGGAGGGGGGGGGATCCACTTAAAGGCAGTGCTTGAAGTTTGTGGATCCCCCAGAAAAAAATAGAATTGTTTCAAGCGAGTATCCATGGGAACTTTGTTGTTATGCAGCTTCTTCTTCAATTCACAATTTTCATTCATTATATATTTTCAATTCAATATTAATTTTCATTCATTAGTCATTTGTTATATAAAGCAACTCTTGTAGTTTACCGCAACATATCTTAACGGAAAGTCAATGTAACTCCAATAACAATAATGATTATTAAAAGTCATCTATTTTCTACCCCTTTTCTTTACCTTTTTCCTTTCAGGTCAGTATATATGGCTTTGCAGGGAGCTATTCTGCCTACAGTGAACATTACTACGACAAGGAATATTTCAAGCATGTCAACTATGCAAATCATGACAACAATGCCGAAAATAAGCTCTGGCAATTTTTAGACGAGCAAGGCATTGTCAATCTGTATGACAGGACCCCCAAGGAGGGAAAGTGACAGGACAGATTGATTCGGTTGGGCGAGCAGAATGGAGATCGTTGTTAATCAAGTCTTAATGGTGTGTGATTCGAGTACTATGATCGTGAGGATCAAGTTTGTTAAGTGATGCCTTGAGCGAACTGTTTCTTCATCTGTTTCCGTCCCCTCCCAAGAGTCCCGACGAGTGCATTGAAATCTTTTTTGTGGTTGCCTAGCACTCTCTTGAGTATGTAGAGATCTCCTACAAACGTGACACATACCGATCGAGTGCCACTGGCATTGCATTGAAGGTCTAGAGGGGTGGCGCATGAGCAAAACATGATGATCGATGGCTATCCATAACCATGACAAGCTGCAGTGTACAACGACATGAAATGAGATGATTATTGTGGATGGATTTACAGGCCACTCACAAAATTAGCAGTCTGAGACTTTTTAATAGCGCAAGACAGGTTTGTTGTTCAGACAGTTCATAATTATGTAGATTTTTTAATGTAAAAAATTAAGATAAATATATCACCTTCTCTCGTGTGGGGTTTTGCTTTAAAAAAAATATATAATCTGAAAATAAGTATTATTTCTTTACTTTAACTAAATCATGAACCTGTTGCAATAGAGAGTTGGTTTTGATTAGTTTTTTTTTTAGTAGTAAGGATTAAGCTACATTAATAATTTTTTCCCTTTCTTTTTTGTAAATACTTGAGAATTTTCTTCATAAATATGTATGCATAGATCTCCTTAATTTTCAAATTTGTAATATATTTTCATAACTTTATAACTGTATATAGATAATGCTGCAAATCCCTAGATGTTGAGTTTAAAAAATGAACTGCTAGCTTTTAGATGTAGAAATGTAGAGTTGCTTAGGAAATAAATGCTTTTATATTGATGTCCAAATCTAAGATGAGATGTACACTGTACTAATGGTAAGTTTATCACTGATTATGTATTTAAAGTCTTTCACTGATCATTCCATGTGCTTTTACATTTGAGATTTAAACGAGAGAATAGATGAAATGTTTTATTTGGGAATGGGGATTTTCAGTGTTGTCTGTTTGTATGATTGCTTTGTTTGTTCATTTGTTTGTTTAATTGTTGGTCATTAATGTTTCTGCTCTATTCCTATTTGCTTTTACATTTGAATTGTAAATGAAAGAATAGATGAAATGTATCACTGGGGTTTTTAGTGTTGTCTGTTTCCATTTTTATGTTTCCTTTGTTTATGTTTGTTTACTTGTTGGTCATGAATGTTTCTGCTCTATTCCCTTCGGTCTGTTTGTACTGTAAGATTTACCTATTTTCCTTGCGGACAGGAATTATTCGATGTGATCGCAAAGACTTACAATTATTTTCAATATCCAGTTTTAATGCCTGTAGAAATTGTCATCAGATTACATAATATTAATGTACCATTGTAATGTTCTTACATTTTAACCCGTGATTTACAAGACTATTGAAATAGTCTGAGCTTGATTTTTAAAATGTCTTTTTGAATGCTTTTTTCATTCGTTCAGAGGGTTCCTTAATCCTTCCATGAATGGAAATTCAAAAGAATATACAATGATCAAAGTTTATAAAACTCTCTAAATGATAACATTATTATTAAATGCAATTTTTGTTTGAAAAATCAAATCAAATCAAATCAAAATTACATGTGTACACTTGAAAATGGCAATCATGTTTCAGTGTTATATCACACAAATTCAAGACTGCAATTAAACGTCTGCAAAATTGCTAAAATAGAACAATAAATTGTTATGTACGCTTCTAGAAACTCCTTATGTTAATGTTAAAACTATCTCCTTATTTTATGTTCCCCTGTGTATCCCTTTTTCACTATTTGTATGTAAGATGGGCAATTGTATAGCAGATAGTAAGTACTTAAGTATATGCATTCAAAACTTGAATGTATCTATTCTATATATGATGAATGTAGGTTGAATTTTCTCAGTACCAATGCATTTTGAATTTTGTGTAGGGTCATCTTTGCTCTAACACACAGAAGGCAATCTACATTTGGTATACATGTAAGTTGTAACTATAACCCCTCCAAGAAAAGTTTGGAAACTCAAGTTTGAATGATAAGATCTCTCTTGTTATGGCATGATCATCGTTATGTTTAGTATCGTTAGAAAGTGTGTTTATTTTTCTGTAAAATATTACCCCATTAGTTATGATTTATCAGTCGTAGAATGTGCATTACATCAGAATAAGGGGCAAGGTCAAAGGTAAAAAGTTGCAAAATTCACTGCTCTTGTCTGGCTGTGCATTCTCCTTTCTCTAAAGAGTTTCGGGTTGCTGTGTAGTACGCCGCATGACAATACCAGTGCTGAACAGGGCATTTGGCAACTTTTCACTTTTGACACAGCCCCTTATATTTATAATGATGTACTGCTCATTCCATGGATACAAGATCATCACAAATATGGTATCATTTTATAGAGGAATAAACATACTTTCTAATGATACTAAACAAAGCAATAATTATCCCAAGACAAGAGAGATTATAATCAATGAAACTTGAGTTTCCAAATGTTTTTTCGAGGGGTTTATATTGTGGTTCTTGAAACAAAGGAGTGCCTTGTAAAATAGACTTCTAACTGTTCATCAGTACTCAAACCTTTGTTTGTATTTTTTTAAGAAGGAATTTGTAGAAAGGTTTATACCAAAGCTTTTACCAGTAAAGAATTAGGTTTCAACTTTCAAATCACTATGTCGTATGAGAATTGATACTCGGCTCTTCTTGTATGTGGAGTTCTTTCAAGAAACTCAAGATACCTGGTGTATAATGTATTCATCCTTAGCAGTAGTATAGGCATCTCAGAGTTTCAGCAGGTCTGATAATTTCCAGGTTTATATTATTTTTCAGATTTTATTATTTCCTGATTTTTTATTTATTAATCATTTTCTCCAAAAAGTGGATTGTCCCTGAGATTGATGTAAGAATTAGGGGAGGGGGGGGGGGGGGGGGGGGGGTGGGGTGCTGTTTTTCGTGACTTGCAATTAAGTGTTATCAATATCATATTTTTCACCTGCATCGGCCAAATTGGTCATGTCAACATTTTATATATATGACATTAGCCATATTTCATTATTGAATTGTTTGCTTTAATTCTGCTGTAATAGGGAACATTGTTAAACTCAGTAATGGACAACATTCACTGCTGTTGAATGCTATAATGATATTGATTATATTCTTTTATACCTGTAATTGTTTTGAAATGTGCGCTAATTATGCAAGTACTGATTGAATATTGATTTGTGTTACATGCTCAAGTCACTGTAAATGTTAATGTTTATAAATATTACAATACAAATATTGGACATATAATGATGATAGCGGGTTCTTGTATAGCGCTCATGTCTGTCAGACTTGACATTACTGGCGTTCCACCATGGTTATTACATATTATTATGGTTATTGGTTATTAATGGGTTATTATTATTATTATTATAAGTGTTGTCATCTTCACATTTTTTGCCTGCATCCGCCAAATTGGTCATATGAACGACTTAATTCCTGTAAATATGATCATCGTCCATATTTACATTATTGATTTGTTTGCTTTAATTCTACTGTAATAGGGTACATTGTTCAAATCAGTAATGGACAACTGTTGAATGCTATAGTGATATTGATTATATTCTTTTATACCTGTATTTTTTTTTTAATGTGTGCTAATTACGCAAGTACTGATTGAATTATTGATTTGTGTTACATGCTCAAGTCACTGTAAATGTTAATGTTTATAAATATTACAATACAAATATTGGACATATAATAATGATAGTGGGTTCTTGTATAGCGCTCATGTCTGTCAGACTTGACATTCCTGGCGTTCCACCATGGTTATTACATATTATTATGGTTATTGGTTATTGATGGGTTATTATTATTATTATTATTATAAGTGTTGTCATCTTCATATTTTTTGCCTGCATCCGCCAAATTGGTCATATGAACGACTTAATTTCTGTATATATGATCATCGTCCATATTTACATTATTGATTTGTTTGCTTTAATTCTACTGTAATAGGCTTTAATTCTACTGTAATAGGGTACATTGTTCAAAGCAGTAATGGACAACTGTTGAATGCTTTAGTGATATTGATTATATTCTTTTATACCTGTATTTTTTTTTTAATGTGTGCTAATTACGCAAGTACTGATTGAATTATTGATTTGCGCTACATGCTCAATTCACTATAAAGGTTGATGTTTATGAATATTACAATACAAATATTGGACCTATACCAATAATAGT
Organism: Strongylocentrotus droebachiensis; assembly: GCA_035222895.1. Lineage (NCBI taxonomy): Eukaryota > Metazoa > Echinodermata > Echinoidea > Camarodonta > Strongylocentrotidae > Strongylocentrotus > Strongylocentrotus droebachiensis. Next base: position 49,888 of record JAVYIG010002173.1, read on the forward strand.
GGGTTCTTGTATAGCGCTCATGTCTGTCAGACTTGACACTCCTGGCGTTCCACCATGGTTATTACATATTATTATGGTTATTGGTTATTGATGGGTTATTATTATTATTATTATTATAAGTGTTGTCATCTTCATATTTTTTGCCTGCATCGGCCAAATTGGACATATCAATGATTTAATTTTTATATATATGATCATTGTCCATATTTACATTATTGAATTGTTTGCTTTAATTCTACTGTAATAGGGTACATTCTTAAAATCAGTAATGGACAACATTCACTGCTGTTGAATGCTATAATGCTATTCGATTATATTCTTTTATACCTGTAATTTGTTGTGAAATATGCGCTAATTACGCAAGTACTGATTAAATTATTGATATGCGCTACATGCTCAAGTCACTATAAATGTTAATGTATATGAATATTACAATACAAATATTGGACATATAATGATGATAGCGGGTTCTTGTATAGTGCTCATGTCTGTCAGACTTGACACTCGTGGCGCTCCATCATGGTTATCACATCTTATTATGGTTATTGATGGGTTATTATTATTATTATTGATTATTATTATATTATATATTATGATATTGTTATTAGTAATTAAGTTAACAGTGGTTAATGACATAGTGAAGCAGGGAAAAAATACTTAAACAATTTCGGGGGCTACTTTTCATGCTTGCTTGCATGAAAATAACACTCTTTATTTTGTTTTGCATTGAACTCTACATGACTTGTATGCAATTGGGGGGGGGGGGGGGCTCTTTTATGACTTGTGGGGGCTAATTCGCCCTGATCCCCTGTGTATTGTTATCCCTGAAGGGAAGCAAGGAAACATCTGGGCCCTGTTTGATCAAACTTGTTCTTAAAAAACAAGTAACCATAATTGTTATAAACTAAAATACTTAAATCGTGACATTTGATTGGCTGAGAGCAAATTTTGTCATAGAAATTTAGCAGTTTTTATTTGTTAATTGATAGTGTTAACACCATCTGTGTGTCATTTTGAAAATATGGTGATATTTTGATTGTGGATTCAATTAGTACAAGGTGTTTATGGTATGTCCTAATCGATGAACTGTGCCATTACATAGTATAAATATCTTAAAGACCCTATCGGATGAAAATACAACTTGATATCAATGGAAAGGTGAATGAACGTAAACTACAAATATAAAGGAACAACAAAAATATTTTCCCTTTCAGTATTGCACAAAAGCACGATAAAACCTCATTTTCTGCAGCCCTCCAAATTAGGCGATGACATAACATGTGAGCATGATCGACTCACTGATATAGCTGAGGCGATATGAGCCGTGCTTTATTAATGCAAAGTCATCATGAGAGGCGTACTCCACAAAAGATGATGTCATCAAGTCGATACCTAGTATTTAGGTAGACAATTCTGATTTTCATTTGATTTAGATTTTGAGTTTTATATAGGGAGCTGTAACTCCTCTGACAGACACTAAAATAGCATTCAATTGATATCATTGTAATCTATGGCTTATAAGCTTTCCTAAATATACAAATGATCTATTTCATTTTTCACATCCGACAGGGTCTTTGAAGCTCATGTGTACATTTAGAGCCTTGTTAAAATCCAGAGTGGCCAATCATGAAGAGAAAATTGAATGAAAATAGAGAAATCCGCTCGTTTCATACCAAAAAGCAGATTACAATCTGTTTGTCAGAAGTCCTATCATAAATCAGTACTGATTAATCTGAAAATATAAAAACAGTACAAATAGTGTTGTATTAACCTACACATAAGATTTTTTTTTTGTGTTATAAATATATGTAGTTCATATACACTGTAGTTGCAAGTGGAAATTTAAAAGTTGTATCGTCAGAAATGTTCTTGTCTTTTTTCCACTACGCATGTAATTTGCTACGATCATGCTCGTTATTTGTATGTTCACACCAAATAACAAAGAGTATCTTGACTACCGTAGACGATTTGGGGCAATTTGCAATGTATAATTAATTTTTGTATGCAGCAGGTCCCACAGGAGCAAATATATGAATGATATATATTTTACCCGTAACGCATATTCTGAATGTACCGATTGTAATGGAATCTAAGTTGGTGTATCAGTAATCTGTAAGATTGTTTTTTGCCTAAAGGGATTTAATTGTGCCAAAGTGTAATGCAAATTCTATCACATGTACTTAAGAATGCCATAAAGCAAAATACAATCTCATGGCACGTATTTAAATGGCAGTCGATCTGCAGTGCTTTTAACACGAATCCATTCCTATTTTTAACTGTAGACTCAACATTATACCTTACCAATCATTAAGCCCAGTTACCAAAGTCTTTTGACAATCACTGATCGATATTCAACTGTGCTTTCCAATTTAGCTGTAAAATGCAGGCATTAGGGAAATCCAATTCTTTTTAGAAGTTGTCTTAACAATGTGCATCTTAGAGACAGTTAGGATAAGAAGATTACACAAATGTATTCTCAAGTTTAAGATGACCAGCAAAGAACAATTTAGCATGGTTTCTAGATAGAATGTTTTTTATCCATGTGAAACTGATTTACCGTGTATTTAGACGAGACTACATGAATAATCCTTATATTGGGGTGTTTTACTAAGATCCTAAGTCGAACTTAACAAGTTGGACTTAAAAATTTACGGAGAGCCATTTGCAGCCTTAAAATAAAATACCAGTATATACCAAAGCGAAAAATCAAGTAATTTAGACTTTTTATAAATTCCACATCCAGAACATGAAATTTCCTTGATAATCAAAAATATGAATGATTTGAATCAACATTTAATGCCTTTTGAAATAACTTTTACAAATATTTTCAAATAGGCTTTCCATAATTGTTAAGTCCAACTTAGAGATATGTTCAACTTAAAATCTTTGCGAAACACCCCCCAGAGAGATTACATACAGCGAAAGATGCACACATTTAAGTTGTGAGAGTAGCTATATCATATTCTAAATATGTGGGTTTTTTAATGTAAATCTGGGAGCGGTATTGTTAGTAGGATGTACTAGTCGTTGTAATGTTGGGCAAGCCTCTGGCAAACTTTTATGAAGGCCAAGCCATATATAAGCCTGTCTGACAAAAAGTGATGCAAGCAAACAAGATTCACACAAGGGCAAAATGCTGTTACTTAAAAATCTTATCAATGAATATGTCACAAAATTCTCACTTTCCTCGACATTTTGGATGTGTTTATGATATTATTATGTCATTATTTTGAATTTAATGTTGTTGATATTCTTGCAGAGATGTACAAAAACAGCATTTGTGTACACCAAAGATATGGTTAAATACATTAAGATTTTAAAATAAATTAGATATGCTGGAGTAACTACATTTATATCATTTTAACTTTGATCCCTTAATTATCCTTCGCACATTTTTGTAAACATACGTGATGTAAGTACGGTATTTGACCTGTTCATTTCATATATGTATATATATATATATATATATATATATATATATATATATATATATATATATATATATATATATACACATGTATTTAAGATTGTTGCTAATAGATTTGAAGACAAATGTTTATTGACTAATGATAATCATGTGTGATGTATTAACTTATCATACTTTTTGAATCACTGAAAATAAATGAAATTGTTTTTTTCTCTCTTATATTATATGAAATACCGAGTGTCATTTGTTTGATTCTTTATATCTATTGAAATTGTGATGATTTATCAATACTCCAAATTTAGCTCCGGTGCTCAGTGAATTCAAGGAATAAATCATACCAGGTACCCACTTACTACACCTGGGTCGAGTGTGGCAAATGTAGATGAATGTTCTTTGTGGGCTACAGTCGGGTGAATTATCCACTAGACCAGGCCAGCACTAGACTACTTCTCCACAGAAATTGAAATCGAAAGACACAATTAGAGAGCTTGATTATAAACATAAAGACTATAAATTAATCGTAATAGGGAATGATCAAATGTATTTACAGACGCCTGTTTCAATTGCAAGGATTTAGTCTACACCGTATGTGTAAAAATGCCATGCATTCTTCATGGGCTAAGGTTACTCTGGCTTGCCCTGTCTTGATTTCCCTTGGGCCTTGCCTGATGTACAACCAGCTAGGTTGATATGCACTCTGCTTTCTAATTACCGAAGCATCAAAGCCCGCCCCCCCCCCCCACTCCGATTGATGATTTTTTTTTCTTATCTCGACAATAATTGATGGGGGGGGGGTAGACCTTCATGTATTTTCTAATTCTTATTAAGGCAGTCTGATATTTTGTTTTTGTTGTTGATGATTAATGAGGGAAAATATCACCAGATATGCATGTACATGTGTATGTCAAGCTCTTGTTAAAGATACTATGTCCCTTTTGCAGCCAACATCAAATTCTGTAGAACTTTGCAGGAATTATGAATATGTCATGTATGTCCTATCTGTGTAATTTAAACGTTAGCAGTGTCCTAATATTCAAATTATGCAAGGAAATCCGTTTACTTGCTAGACTTCACTGTCAGACACTATTGAGTGACTGACTGGCTTTTTTGTAAAGGGTACGTGAGCATTTGTCTACATCAATAACCCACTTCTTGTAATGGACAAAATCAAACTGATTGAATCTTTGCGCAGCATGAAACGTACGACCATTCGGTACAATGGTCTGAAAATCAGACTATTACTTACTGGCTGTATAGCTCTTAAGTTGATTCAACAACTAATAGTCGTTATTTTCCCACTTCAAGACATTTTCAAGCCCCTTTTTTGTAAGGGAAGTTCTAAATAAGTATTATCTTTCAAATGCAGTTGGAATTTAAGCTTTTCATTTTTTGGGCCTGGGACATAGTACCTTTAAGGCATTCCGATGACTTTTGATTTTTTTTATTTTTTTTTATTTTTTATTTTTTAATATTTTTTGTTGGGGGAGGCGTTAAGGCCTATGATATGCTATTCTGTTCTGTGTTCCATTCATGCCTTTTCTCTACCCTTTTATTTGTTCAATCTGTTCTTCACTTGTAAGTGACATGTTATACATGCACAGTGTGTATTTGACAGATTGATTGGAAGACAAAGACAAAAAATCATGATTATTATATATTTCATAGCCTATTTTCTCTCGGTAACCTGGTTATGTTTGTTTCACCTGTTCCAATACTTTGATTTCTGAGATTCCGATTTAAAAACGGTGAAAGGGAAAGATCATTAGCCTACTAGGAGAAAGAGAGATGATAAGTGAGAGAGAGATGATCAAATAAATTGAAAGGGATAAGATAGCCACAGAGAGAATGATTAATAAAATGGGAGGAATAGAGTGATGTTAAAAGAAAATGAAGGGGGGGGGGGGGGGGTAAATAGCAATAAAAACAATGTTCATGAAATACAGTATGTTGAAGATTGCCTAAGTCAAAGTTTTTCATTCAGTCCCGTTAAGATTTACTCACACAAGGTTGATTTGTAGGCCTATTATGTATATTTATCTGTTCCAATAAAATCATAGGAACTTTTTTTTTTCCTTTCCCCTTCTTTTCAAACCTCCTTTCAAAAGACATTTGATCAATATTAAATTCCTAAAAAAACTTAGAACCCATCAAACTCAATGCTGGGCTTATAGCTGATTTGTGTAGTGATTTCCATTGTTCTATAGTTTTACATACTTTCTCAAAATTAATTACTTTCTTATTAGTTATCTGATTTTGCTTGGACTTTTTTGGATTGGTCTGTCTGATTTTTCCGCTTCTATTGAAAGTAAGTTATTTTTGGAGTGGACTTGTACTTTAACGACGTTCTCATTCTACCGGCTACCCAATTAACACCTGGGCGGAGAGGAGCAATGTAGATACAGTGCCTTGCTCCAGGACCTAAGTTCAATGCCGGGGCTCGAACCCGTGATCTTTGCATTTCCAGTCAAGTGATTAATCCACTCGATTGTGACACCTCTACATTATGATAATAAATATTTATAATAACTATAATGGGCCCATAATAATTATTTAGGCCATGATTTCAGGAGAATGCATCATCAGCAGGGGCGTACGCAGGATTTTTTCAAGGGGGGGGGGGGGGGGGTTTAAAATATTTTGCTCCCGAAAATTTGAAAATCGCGCCGGCCGAAAAGTCGCTCAGTGGGGGGGGGGGGGAGGGGGGGGGGTAAGCGGACACTTTTTTTTTTTTTTTTTTTTTTAATAAAAAAAAAAAAAAAAAAAAAAAAAAAGGGGGGGGGATTTACGTTTTTTTTTAGGGGGGTTTACATACATTGAAAAACCAAAGGGGGGGGTTTGAACCCCTAACCCCCCCCCCTGCGTACGCCCCTGATCATCAGTATAATGATAAGAAAAATACCACCGACAACAATGCAGGATGGTATTGACATAATGTGTAGGCCTATTTGTGTATTTGTGCTGGTAGACAGAAAAGGTTTCGTTACCCGGATTTGGTAAAGTTGAGGGCAATTTTTAAAGGGAATCCGATACTTCTACACTCTCCCTGCTTCAACGGCATGTAACCTAGGATATAACAAGAAGCCCATGCAGCTTTATGTTTGGTACTGATTACAAAGTTGACATTGTTTTGTTTTAAAGGTTTATAGGCCAGTAGGTAAGATTGTGATGGAGTTTGCACGATCAAGCCTTATTATTCGCTATATAAAAAAAAAAGGGGGGGGGGGCGGGATGCATGCGCAAATCGCGTCAAAGGTGGCGATCGACCAGGAAACTATAGTATACTGCCACACGAATGTTTGTTTCGAGTCGAGAGAGGGGTGCTCAATTTTCTCCAATGGATTAGTGCCCATGATATAAGTATCATGTTTCTCAACTTTGCGAAATAATAAAACCATTTATTCGTACCCGCCATTAGCTAATTTCGCAATGTAAAGGGTCCATATTCTCTTTTTTAACATACGTTTTGACGGGTACTAGGGTAAAAAAACAATAACATATTTTCCAGTTCTGTGGTAGGGGTATGGAAATTGGTATGATAAATCCACTCAAAAAATAATTTGCTTTTTAGATGCAGAAAAAAAAGAGAAGCAGACCACAAATAAATTGAGTTAAATCGGATAACTATAATATATATCTCTCTCTCTCTCTCTCTCTCTCTCTCTCTCTCTCATATGCCAGGAATAACTTAATAAGCCTATATAATTATCTCTTGTACATTGTAAATTGTACATCAATCGGCAGGAAATAATCGTATGCGTATTATAGGAAGACACCGATTAGTGTGTACATTCTCATCACAAGTTTAATATAAAATGGGGGAAAATAGGAGTAGGATAAAACTAAAAGAAAGACGCAACAATGAACGTTTTATCCCAATGACACTTAGTTTATTGTGAAGTCATTCATAAGTTAAAAGAATCGTATACTAGAATCATGTAGACTTCTGAAAGGAAAAATGCATTAAGACCCCCTACAATTTCACTTTCTTGTCAACAACGCAAACGATGACAACATTCGCCTGGGAACTCTTTCAAATCCCATAACTGATCACAAATAGACGACTTTATTGACATACGTCAATAATAGAAACGTTTATTCATAGAATGAATTGACAGGTTTGTTATTGATTTATTTTATGCATGTTCACAATTTAACAATTCATAGGAGTTAATATCACATGGAAAAAATATAACAAATCTCATGTTCAATTTTTTAATCCATTTGATCTCACTTCACGTGAAAAAGAATATAACAATGTTTTATCAAAGACAAGTTGTAACTAATATACAGTTTAAAGAATGAACACAATGAAACGTGAATCACATCTGCAACTATCACTATAATAGCGTAATCGTATAAGGCATTTTTTTTAAATAACCACATTTTTTAATCACTTCCGAGAGGAGCCATGTGAAACATAAAAAGGAAAGCAGATCGCAGGATTTGACGAGACATTGCTAAAAAATAATGCTCTGTAGGAACCCATGGAAGAAAAGTGGCATTATGTAAAATGCCACTGAAATGGGCTATTCGCTATACAGTGCGTCCCAGAAAAAACGAAACCGAGAAGTATCGATGTTTTATCATAACTTAATCACAACCATAATTAATGAATGATACATATTTGGAAAGCTTAGAGTCTCCTCTTTCAGTTGATGCTACTCAGATGATGCATATTTCACGCATGAGTGATTAAAAGCAATTTGAAGGAAGGAAACCAAAAATACATTTGGCGGGCGGTATCTGAATTTCGAAGAAAAATTCACATTTCTAGAAAGTTGAGTTTCTGCCCTTTCATATGACACCTCAATCAGGAAAAATGAGCGAGGAATAACAAAGTTCTGTTTGTTTAAAGTAGCCCTTACATTTTCATAATTTTAACAAACGAATTCGTTTTCACTGGGTGCCTGCCGTAGCAAAAAGCAGATTTGACAAAAGACTTAACTCCGTTTCGTTGACAATCAGCCATGCATGAAGACTCTCGTCTACGGCTGATTGTCAACGAAACGGAGTTAAGTCTTTTGTTAATTTCGTTTATTGATACGGCAGGCAGCCAGTGAAAACGAATTCGTTTAATCAAATTATGGAAATGCAAGCACTACTTTAAACAAACAGAACTTTGTCATTCCTCGCTCATTTTTCCTGATTGATGTGTCATATGAAAGGGCAGAAACTCAACTTTCTAGAAGTGTGAATTTTTCTTCGAAATTCAGATACCGCCCGCCAAATGTCTTTTTGGTTTCCTTCCTTCAAATTGCTTTTAATCACTCATGCGTGAAATATGCATCATCTGAGTAGCATCACATGAAAGACGAGACTCTAAGCTTTCCAAATATGTATCACTCATTATTTATAGTTGTGATTAAGTTATGATAGAACATCGATACTTCTCGGTTTCGTTTTTTCTGGGACGCACTGTATTGAGAGATACTATGTATTTTGTTTCTTCAAGGATATTGTCATGGAAATAAAAACAAGAAACAAACAAACAAAACTATTACAATAACCGTTCTACATTTTCTTTAATTATATTCACAATGGCAGGTACTGACAGAAAGAAAAAAAAATCTTATTTTTTCTTCAGTTGTACGACATATCCGGCGACTATACAGTGTGAGTCAAAAAAAGGTTTGCACCTAGAAAATTGCTGATTACTTTTAAAATCATCTATGAACAGTAAATCATTATAAATCTATACCACACAAAAGTGATACCAAATGATTTGGGATAACACACTCTTTCATAAGATGTATAATAATTTACTGTTCATAGACGATTTTATAAATAATTAGCAATTTTCCAGGTGTAAACTTTTTTTTGACTCACACGGTATATTGCTTCTGATTTGTCTATTAATATACAATTAGGAAATATTTTGAAGTTCACTTCCAGATCCAACCATACCGAAACCTTACTCTAACCCTAAATGTATAGCATAAAACAAATCGCGACCCTAACCCTAACCCTATCACTATCTCTAACCTTAACCCATAATAATGCACTGACAATTTCTAAAGAATATGTCTTAACTTTTTCTCGAAGATGCCAAACGATTTCATTTACGCTATCCATGAATTTTATTGAAATGGCTTTTATTTGCTGAAGTTATTGTGATCACAAGCGTCATTGTAGAGTATAGGTGGATAAATAAGTCATACCCGGCCTATCTTGTTTTGCCCATGTTCGGCAAAATGCACACATTGAGACTCTAACCCTCCCCCCTCCCCCACCCCTCCTCTCCTTTTGCACTGTAAGAACATTTTCCGCTTAGTTGCCAGCGAATTTGGACAAATTCTCCCTTTTCTGCTTGCTTGCTTTTCAGAAATTAGTCGGAATTGTGCCACTTTTTGAAGAATCTGTATCCGCCCTTGATACTACCTATTACACGCTCTGCAGCTCTTTGGGCAATATGATGTCATGTACTCAGTCTTTGTCGTGCAGAAGCCTCTCTCCGATAGTTCGCTACACAGACGGTGGTAGTCATGACAACCTAGAGAATTAAACAGTTGAATGAAAATTAGAGTAATGAAATTGGTAGGGTCCAGGGGGCTGACCCCCGGAAGCTCGGGTTTTTTTAGGTATTTAATTACGGTCAGATGAGCATCCAGGGGCCCGCCTTAGGGCCCTTGTCCTGTCTTTACAACTTTCTTTCCACGAAAAGAATCAATCGGAACATGAATCGTTTGAAAGTTTAGCACTCGAAAGTGTGCATTTTCTATCCATAATTTTTGTGATCAGTTTGGTATGATTCTATTCTTCTTTCCATTGAAAAAATAATAATCTCGGTGACGTTCTTTGTAGCACCGTCTATGAATGACAGTGGAGGAAATATAGGCCGACGTGATCAGGGTTGGTTACCTGGGCAAGAACGGCATGTCTGAAGGCACAGATCTCTTTTGATGGGGTTGATGATGCACTCCTCATCGGATATCAGATCACTACATAAAGGGATCCTATCGGTACAACCTAGAAACCACAAATAAAACAAGACAAGACAAACAAATAAACAAGTAATTAAAACAAATGAATATTTAAAATGAATGAATACATGAACGCTAGAGAAAAACAACTAAAACTATTAGAACTTCAAGTTTCACCGAAATTGCGATGAATTTGTGGCATATTAATAACGAATTGGTTTTAAAGAATAGAAATCTGGCAACAGACATTCAATATGTGAGGTGCTGATGGGATGGTCGCGCAGAATGAAATAGTAATTAATGTTTTTTTCATCTTATTCGTACCTGTTTTTGGAACTTCTGTTGCATTTGACGATCCGTTTGTCCTATCAGGTACCGATGTCGATGCATTCATCGGGTTCCTTGTAACGGCTATAAAGCTAGTCGAATATCCCTGGTCAGATACAACCGTTGACGGATTGGTAGTCGGTTCCGAGTCCAACGACTTCGACATGGTGTGGTCCGCCGACATCGATGACACCGTGGTCATTTCTGAAGGCTCTTTTAAGGTCAATGCTATCGGGGAAGTATCAGCGGGTGATGTCGAGAGATGGGAGGAGCAGTCCTCTCTCAAAGGCCAAGAGCGCGTGAGATCTGAGGAAATATCGAAATGTATAAAATGGAAGAAGGGTAAAGCTTTCTATTCGAATGTTCAGGTTCATAGATGAAAGGCTTCATAAACTGTTGGCTCTGTATGGGGCATTGCAAGCGCGAAGCAAGGATTTCATTTTAGGGGGGCGGTAGTGAGTACGCGAAGCGTGCGAATCACTTACAGAGCGCACGTAGCTTGCTCCCGTGGGGGTGGGTGCAGGGTGGGGGGGGGGGGGTTCCCTCCTTCCGCGCTTTGCGCGGAAGCTTTGACGTTTCATTTAATTATCAGAGAAAGAAGACGATTCGTTGGACCGTTCTCGACTCTTAATCCTTATCTAAATTCAGTTTCTTTTGACGTTTTATTAGAGAAAGAAGACGATTCGTTGTACCGTCCTCGACTCTTAATCCTTATCTGAATTCATTCCCCCCCCCCACTCCCGCACGAAGCGCGGAAGCTTTGACGTTTCATTAAATTATTGGAGAAAGAAGACGATTTGTTGTACCGTTCTCGACTCTTAATCCTTTTTCTTCCTACGTCCTCTTCCTTTCTTCTTTTTTTCTCTTTGTTTGTTTTGTTTTTTGGCCGGCGTTTTTTTTTTTTTTTTTGGGGGGGGGGGCGACCGCCCCCCCCCCCCTGGCTACGCGCTTTGCATTGGAAAGTGAAAATAAACAACTTAAATGATGGCATATTATTAGTTCATTCTGTTGGAATATAATTCGTTTGACGATCCTTGAAAGAATGTTCGTATATGAGCCTGTAATGCCTGTTCTCCTGGGTCTTTAACTGAATTATAGTCCAGCTTTGGTCAAACAGCCCTTATAGAAGAAAAAAAGTGGAATCATTACTTTGGTTGCTGCATCGATCCAGGATGTGACTGGTGCATGGAAAGATCTCCGCCAGGATATCGTAAAGTTGGCGGTCGTAGTCGTAGAGAGCTTCGCGGGTGCTGATGTCATTGTGGACGCCGTCGACGATCTCGCGATGGACGTTGACGTTAAAGAAGGACTGTGCACCCTCGGCCAAGTACTCGTTGGGGTTTGTTCCACCGTAATGGTTCGACCATAGCCCTATGGTGGAAAGGGAGAGAAAACTTGGTTTGGTAAACGGTAAGTAATTCTTGTGGAATAGAAAATATTTATTGACTTATATTAGACATCGTAACAAAATCCACTTTGATGTGCCTTAAGTTCACATGACATAGGTGTTGGGGGAGAGAGAGAGAGAGAGAGAGAGAGAGAGAGAGAGAGGGGGAGAGAGAGAGAGAGAGAGAGATCGACCCTTTATGAGGCATTATTTACTATTTGGATTCTCTTGCTCTTGTAAATTATAAAATGAAACAATAATGATAATAATGGGAACGGAGCAACCGAGCAAGAAGATTTTCAATCTTTGAAATACTGCTAAAGGAACGTACTTTAAAAAAATTGGTATATACTGACAAAAGTGGGGTGCTGGGGGGGGGGGGGGGGTGGGAAGAGGCTGCACCCCGGTTCCACACGGCGTATGCATTTTAATAATGTAGTATGCTTGAAATTATTCCTTTCCTTGGTGTCGGTCTGGTGATGGTCTCGATGTGACTGGGATATATTACCTGAACGGATTGCGTCGAGGAAAGTCTCTTTCAGTCTCTCCTTAAAGGTCGTATCGATGGACTCGAGAGCGACAAGGTGGATGACGTGAACGAACTCGTGTACGATGATATCTTCCCCAAACCACCTGTCGATCGGCTCGTCCGCGCAGAGAAGGTTCTCTTCGGCTGAACGGGAAAGTTGAGATGGAGACAAGATTATTGATAAATATCGTGATGGGTTATTGCAAATGTTTGAGCATTTCATGTTTCTGTACTAAACCTAATTCAGAACGATTATTTCAAAACGATTGTCCTATTTTCTCTTGTCTCGAATTTTTAAAGACATATTTTGTGGTTTAAATCAACGTTTAAGAATGCTCACGCCGTAATACCGGCCCTCGCTTTTATATTCAATACTCATGGGGGGGAGGGGGGTACATAAACGATGAAGACTGAAAACCAATCGACAAATTGTAGAATACCAAATATTGTGTCAAGGATCTCTTGACTTTTAAAAGTCGATATTAAGTAAGAGATGATTGAGACAGGAGCAGACCAACTATATTAACTTTGAAAATATCAGTCAATTTATGTTGGATGTGTCTACGTGCAGATGAAAGATGGGGAAAAAACAGAAGACCAAGATTATAGAAATCTTAATAATGTTCCCTAAAACTTTAACAATAAGAATACAATCTTGAAAGGAGTGAAAGCCCAGATGAAGATGGAAAGAGTAGCAAAAAACTGTTGTACCTGCTACGGTTACCGGGTTTTGGGGTGTGCCTCCGAGACCGCGTGTGCGTGCGTTCCACGATTCATCCAAATATCTGTATTCGGGTATCTCATTCGTCAGTTCATTGATACCCAGTATGGATACCCGTGCCCTTCCGTTATAAAGTGCATCGCGGATATCCGCTCTATCCGACATAAGGAATCGAACAGCGTAGCAAGCTCTGCTTAGCGCGGTATCCGAAACCTGTCCGGATGAGATTATAGGTACGCCGTAAGTCTGTGTGTACTTCTCATAGAACGGATCTAAACTGTACTCTTCTCGGATAACTGGCGGTATTGCTGAAACGGTTTTGCAGATAGAGGAGTCCACGGCGGATCGATGATTCGTCGAGCTATCACGCCGTCGGCGGACGTGTTCTGTAGTATAAATAATTATGTAAGGAAAAAAGTATATGCAAGACTGTAATAAAGCAGGAGTAATAACAAAACTAACGAAAAAGGAAAGATGATGGATTTTGCAGCTGCACTATAAAAAGGCCTCATTATACCTAAGAATAAGATTTTTCATCTGACATAATTATCTGGTTTATTTAATATATATAGATTAGTGTACGGTAATTTCAAATCATCATTTAGGAAGGTCTACCATGACAGTAAGAAGTATTGGAGTGGAGAGGGAAATGAGGGGGGGGGGGAGTAGCAAGGATCCAGTATTACTACTACACTCTAAAAAATATTGGGCAAAAAATTGTCCAATTTTTACCCAACATGAGGGCGATTATGTGTCCAACCAACTGTTGGGTAAATTAAAGATTTGCATGATTTACCCGGTGTTGGATAAAAAGAAAATACCCAACTTTTAACCCACAAATATTTACCCAATCAGAAATTCACCCAATTCTCACCATAATGTTTAGCATTAATTTTATTAGACACTAGTTGGGCAAATAAGTTGGATACAATATTATATGCAAAAGGGCATTAGTGCCGCGACGGGACTCGAACCACGGACCTTGTGATCAACATACGTGTGACATATCCACTCGACCACGACACATCTAAATATAAGATTAAAAGCCTATTGTCGGATAATAATGTTGCCCGACTTACGTTTGCCCAGTTACCTCTGCCCAACTTATATTGACCATGTAATTGGGTAAATACATTTAGTAAATGGTTGGGAGAAAATAACCCAAAATAATGTTGGACAAAAATGACCCAACTCTAAATTGCCCAATAACATTACCCAATTATTTCATCGGTTACTACATGGTTGGTAGGAAATAACCTAATTGTTGGACGACATTTGCCCAACATCGATTTACCAAGTAACACCTACCCAACCTATTTTTTACCTTTCATGAGGTAACTTCATAAAGTAAATGGTTGGGAGAAAATAACCCAATTATCGGACAAAATTTGCCCAACTTCGATTTTACCCAGTAACATCTGCCCAACTTTTTTAACAGTGTACTACTGACTACTAGTAGTAGAAGAAGTACTACTAGTCAGGCGCGCCGGAAGCAGTTTGGGATTGGGGGGGGCAAACATTCCAGGGGGCTCACCTTCCAGTGGCAGTGACGTAACGAGCAAAAACGTTTGGAAGGGGGGGGGGCAGAAGAAAAATCTGCATCACCACCACTCTTATACTTTACATGCAGGCCCCCTGGAACGTTTTTCAAAGTGGATTATTAACGATCAGGTAGATAGAGCGTAAATTGGCGTAGGGTCTAGGGCCTGAGCCCCCAGAAGCTCAGAGGTTTTAGGCATTACAATTATGGTCGATAAGCATATTTAGATACCTTATTTGTGACACTGGCAGGAAACTAATTGGCGGAGAGGCCAGGGAGCAGAGCCCCCGGAAGCTCGGGCGTTTTAGGTATTTAATAATGGTCAGATGAGCATACAGGGGACTGCCTTAGGGCACTTGATGGGTTCCGGGGGCGGAGCCCCCGTAAGCTCTGGGGTTTAAGCCATTTAATTTCGGTCAGATGAGCATCCAGGGCCCCGCCTTAGGGTCCTTAATTGGTGGGGTCCAGGGGGCAGAGCCCCCAGAAGCTCAGGGGTTTTAGCTATTTAATAACGGTCAGATGAGCATACAGGGGACCGCCTTAGGGCCCTTGGTGGGGTGCGGGGGCGGAGCCCCCATAAGCTCTGGGGTTTTCGGTATTTAATTACGGTCAGATGAGCATATTTTGATACCTTATTTGTGACTTTGGCAGGTCACCAATTTTTTTCTCTCTCTCTTTCTTTCTTTTTCTCTGTAACAAACTTTTTCAAAAAGTGAGGGGGGCTCGAGCCCCCGAGCCCGGCCGTTCTGCAGACCCTGACATAAAGGCTTCTAAATAAGTATATTTTTTCGCCCGACTTGAAATTTGGGAATTTCAAATTTTCCAACAAACGCATAAGAAGGTATGACTTACAAAAAAAATTGAGAAACAATTCCGGAAAATTATGTCATTTCAATCAACATTTGTAAATCACTGGTATCGAATAAAAATCCCCCCCCCCCGCATCAGTACGCCATTGTTCAGGGGCTCATGAGCTTCTCACCCCTATAACAAAAAACAGACACGCTTTCCCATTTTCTCACAATATGTCCACGATATGCGCGTATCGCTATTATTAAAACCTCCATTGATAGGTAGCATGCGCAATGTTTAGGAAATTTAATTCCTGTCAACTTTCCTTTTCTTTGAATGGAATTTTATACGTCATTTAAGTCAGGTTTTTATTATTGTTATGTTCTTTTGGGTTAAAAATACAAACCATCTTAACTCCTTTACTGCTTTTTTTTTTTTTTGAGGGGGGGGGGGCGTTTTGGGGGGGCAAAAATGCGTTTTGCCCCCCCCCCACTTTTTTGACTGGGGGGGCAACTGCCCCCCCTGCCCCCCCACTTCCGGCGCCTATGCTACTAGTAGTAGCCACGGTAGTAGTAGTAGTAGTAGTAGTATAGTAGTAGTAGTAGTAGTAGTAGTAGTAGTAGTAGTATAGTAGTAGTAGTAGTAGTAGTAGTAGTAGTAGTAGTAGTAGTAGTAGTATAGTAGTAGTAGTATAGTAGTAGTAGTAGTAGTAGTAGTATAGTAGTAGTAGTAGTAGTAGTATAGTAGTAGTAGTAGTAGTAGTAGTAGTAGTAGTAGTAGTAAAGTTGTGGCATCAGTGTAGTAGTGGTAGTAGTATAAAAGTATAAAGTAAGTAGTAGAAGTCGCATCGGCATTAACGAGTTTTGTACGGTGTCCGAAAAGCTTTAATTTTTCTATAATAATTGAAAAGGTGATTATTGTGTAGTTTTACCTTTTATGTAAAATCGCTCGTAATCAAGTTTGTCCTTCTCCCCAATATCGATGATAGATGAATCTGAAGGAACAACTCCTTCTACCAAAATGTTATCCTCTCTAAACATGATCATGATGATAACATTGAGATAGGGGAGAACAAGAAGAAATACGAATACTGACACTAACACTGATACTAACACCGACATCTCCTTATGAAACTTTGATTTTCTCCGCCTTTCTTTTTTCTTCTATTTCTCCTCTTCAATAATTACTAACTGTGTGTGATGTTATTAAGATGATGAATGGATGATGTAAGATCAATTGTTTCAGAAAGTAATTGTACAACAATTCGCTGGTCAATATCCCGGTTTGCTTCAGAATCTCAGTCTGTCGTACAACTTAAAACGTTCCATTTATGACGATGATGATGATGATGATTCATAGCATTTTATATGGCGCTTTATTTATGTTTAAAAACATTACAAGGTTCCGGCTCGTCCAATGAAATAAGTATTCCACATATTATCCTGAAATAGATAAGTTTTGAGGCGAAATTTGAAGTCTTCTAGCTAGACTGTCAATCTCACGAAATCTCACGAAGAGAGAAATGATTCAATGAAGAGAGTTCCACAAACGACGAACAATGGATGACAAGGCTAGGTACTCTGGAGAGTAAGACCAATGATAATACCAGGCTTAGGCCCACTCAGGCTGCAACCTATCCCTCCTTGGTTAGACCAAGACCAGATGAGCAGAAGCCGACTCAGTATTCCCTATCAAGAACACCAAGAAGGTACGTTGACAGTGATTGTTCCCATTGCAAAATAGCAAACTTCCAACAGCTCCAGTAAAAAAATAAGCCACAAAGTTTCTGTTACACTGCCACTTTCAAATTTTTGCTCGATCCAATATCAGCACCCTTTTTTTTCTCAAATCAAATATCAACGAATATCCAAGATTATCGAAATCCACGAAAAGCTGCAATCCGAGTCACATACAGGTTATTTCTTCATTAGATACTTCGCTATACTTCACAAGTAAAATAATCTAGCATGTCGAAGACTTGGAGAGCCATTAGTGAAATAATACAAAATACTCGAGACCGGAAAGGAAACAAAAATACTCAAGGGCAAGCATTTGAATGCAATTTTTTTGAGTGACGCACAAACATAACAAAAGACACATCTTTATCTTGACCGATATTTATTTTATTGCGCCAATCGTATAGTTCAGATGCCGTTGGTCTGTAAAAAGAAAACAATTACACACGTGTAAAATAATATATTAGAGTTCCTTAAAATCCATTTTAGGAGTCAGTATTTGGGGCCATTTCATGTTTTAGAGTTGAATCCGCTTCAAAGTAGTGGTTTAATTGACTCTTTTGAGAAAGCATTGCTTGAATTTAATGCATATCATATCCAAACTCGAAAGACTATTACTGTGCGTGCAGCCAAAGTATCATGCCGCGTGTAATTTTTTGGAGTCGTCATCTTTAGGATGACATAACGCTCGTTTTTTCCCCTCCGTTCTTTAACAAAAAAAAAATATAGTTCTATCATTTTAATTATTTGCATTACAAAGAAGACTTTGAAAGGGGAAGGCACATCTTACAACCTTGCTGATATGTTGCAGTTCATTTGTATGATAAACCTTGTACAACTTCTACAATATACTATGCAAATTTTCGCAATAACTATTATTTTAAAGAAGCCCATAAAACGATTGCAATATTCGATTTTTTTTTATCATCATCAATTTAAACAGAAAATATGAGGAACATCAATCAAAACCAAACAATTCAGGATCATGCTCATAGGATTGTCGTCTAAACATAAAACAGTTTCAATTAGTGCCTTAAAAATGATGTTCCATTCGCAAGCTCTCCATTTCTATCTCCCCTCCCCATACCCTTTATCCACCCCCCCCCTCTCTCCCTCTCTCTCTCTCTCTCTCTCTCTCTCTCCCTTCTCACCTCCTCTCTTCGTTTTGGTTTATTTCTTCTTCGCCATTCGATCAGTTTAAGATGCCCCTAAATTTCAAATTCATAGTGATTCCAAATTGTTTCTGTTTTTTCCACAGACAACATCCCTCGCAGTGTTTAATCTTTTCAAAAAGTAAAATAAAACTCACACCAATATTGCCTCAGGAGCGTAGAGTCACTGGAGTCAAGCTAGGCTTGGCGCAGGGAATAAAAGGAAAATGGTGCTGAATGAAAATGATTTGGTATGGTTGCATGTTCAATTCAATTATATAGGCGTTCTAGCAGTGTCAAATATTATGTAGTAGGCCAACAAAAGCAACTTAAGAATGGCAAATATTATTGTGCTATTGTGATAGCATGCATGAATGAATGAACCATTATGCCTTTATTATTATGGTGTGATGCGTTCTTCGGGGGGGGGGGGGGGTGATTATCACATTGTGAAAATATGTTTTCAGCTACGAAAGTAGGTCAAATATCCTTCTGTTTATTTCTGAATGATTTGCGTAACCACAGGTTTAAATAAACGCGAAGGCATGCTAATTATCTAAATATGGAGGTGGGGAGAGGGGCGTGGTTTAAAAAACAAAATCTGCTGATAGTATTTCGTTGCAACGAGAACACCATGATATATATATATATATATAAAAATATATATCTATGTTCCATCTACAGTTTCGCACATACTGCAAGTGGAATACATTTATATTCTGGGCCTAAAAACCGAGGGGTGCTACCAGTGGACATAGGCAAACTAGACAACTACTACAACTACTATTACTACTGATAATAATAATAATAATCATCACCATCATCATCATCATCATTTGAAAACTAAAAGAACTTTCGCTATCAAAAAAACAAACAGCAACACAATCTTCACAATTTCCATAACAAGCAATCTCTGTATAAAAGTATATTTTCCAATACGGTTATATAAATTATAATAATTGTAAATTTATTTTACGCAATGATATTGTTATCAAAAATTGATTAAATATACTCAAACACGCATAACAATGTTACAAGAAAAAAGGCAGGAATAAAATCAAAAATGACATTAATTCAGAAACAACATAAAATGACAGCACATTATGTTCAGTCATACAGTATATTTAGACAAATCCAAATTTCGATAGGCATATTCCTCTGAGTTTGAGTATGGAACGATTAATGTCTCTATATTTTCCTCTTGTTGGAACACCATGAAGACTTCTCAAAAATGGAGTACGAACAAAATGAACATTGATGAAGGGAGGCAAATTCATCAGAACGTTGAGCATTATATTGAAACGATTATGATTATACCCTGTAGGTGGCGCTCTTCTATAGAAGTACTTACGATAGTTCAATTTGCAGTTTAAAAAAATAGGATTTGAAAATGTTATTGTAAACAAATTGTATGCCGTTTTAGTTGACGATTGAATTTGAAAATATTGGGACTCACATCCTTAAATATAAACAAATACATAAGTGATAAAACAAGTAAAGAAACTAACTTTAATAATATTTCCAAAAGTATATGTGTACTCATTTTTGTCTGTAATTTGATAAATGTGGTATGGTAAAGGTTCTTATAGTCAGTCTTTTTTTTTTAAAATTCTTTTTGATTAAATCGGCAAAATTTTATCCGCATAATTATTTTTAATCTCCCCTTTTGATCATCGTGTTATGTCCTTAAAAAAAACACGATGTGATCACATTCTGTAGGTTAAAGATAAACTTGAGTTCTGGTAATGCGCTTGCATTGTGAAAGAAAAGGTGTGGAATGGATCAGAAAAGTTGATCATATAGCATGTAAGTAATGGTGTGTAATGCAAGGTTCTGGAGTCATCAAAATCATCATACATTTGGCAGAGTCTTGGTAAAGTAACAATCACTTACACAGAAAGATGTATATGGGACAACTCACATGGTGTCGGGGCTAGTACTACCCTGATTTCCTTATCTTTCTATGCTCATTACTCAGCCAGTATACATTTTCTTCCAAAATTGTTGGGCACATGACATTTATTTGTAATCTTGAACATTCAGTGTAAGTTTCGTTAGATTCTGTGAGAATTCATTTTCTTTTTTTACCAGAACTCAAGTTTATCTTTAATTTATTTTTGGCCTCCCAATATCATTTAAAAAACAACAACAAATTTGATATGAAAACGGATCTTGACATCCTTCCCTCTGTCGTCTATCCCCCCCCCCCCCACTTCTATGGAAATCTGTATAATAGACAATCATTGAAGGGCGGCGATCCGTCTTCAGAAGGGGGGGGGGCACGGATGTATTAATCGTAGTTGACCGCCCCCATTTCGTTTTCTATACCAAAATCATTGAAGGGTAAGAGCCCCCCCCCCCCCCCCACCTCCCAACAAGGATCGACGCATATGAAGCCATTCCTTCTCAATTTATGAACTGCAAGTAGGTACCGCAACTTTTTAGGAACCGTACTTCCCCGACTGCATGCTGGGTCATCCAAACAATGTATGATCAATTATTATCCCTCTAATATGAAATGCTTCTCAGCATTCTCAGTGGGGTGACTATCAATCCAGTCAGCTCCAAAAGGCTCTGAATTTATTAACGTTATGTCTGGTCCGGTGATGCGTGAGTTTGCATGCATACACCTTTGTCAGCCGTTACAGCGCGTAACATGTTAGAGTCTGCACTGTCAAGACTATGCTGACGGTATACTGCCCTGTGTTCCAGTGAGGCGGACAGAGCTGGGCTCTGTTCAAGGCTTCAGGAATTGTGGTATACTATCCAATTAGAGTCTGTTCTTGCAGACTATACTACTCCACCTGCCGATCGAGCTCATGTACTTCGCAGAAAGAACGAAGAATTTGAATTACACTTCACCACAAATAAAAACGGGTGGCTGGGGAAAGAAGTTGGTGGTATTACAGTCAGTCCGCAGCGTCCGCGAATTCGCACGTATTTACACAAGTCGTATGCAAGCTTTGTACGGTAAAAACGGACATTAAGCAGAAAACATTGGTACTTGAAAATTACGATTGCATCAATGTTTCTGTATGTATTTTTATCATTTATGTACCAATATAAAGAAGATAGACCAAATAATCCATCGTTACAAAACATCAAGATATTTTTTTAACGTTAACATGCTCTAAAAAGAGCATTTAAAACAGTCTAAAAAACATAGCAACTTAACGATATGCAGCATTAAAAAAATATATGAAAACGCTACTGCATCAAAAAGTAATTTGGTTCATTGTGATGATAAATATACAAACTTTCCAACCATCACTGTTTCCTTTGTTTTACTTCTTTATACCAGTCAGGAACACGGTAAATACAACACCATGTTCATTCCAACATATTCAACAGCGGTGACACAGACGATATGCGTGGGTCATCAGTGTATGACGTCATGTGCTAACCGGGGGATACTACGTTATATCTAGCTTTGCGTCGATTATCGATGTTCTGTGTCTGTGCGCTGGACATGAACACGCACGGAGGATAGACGGTGATTAGGGATATCCACGTATTACACTCTGGTGCGTAACCCCCGGACGTAGAGGCTTTCTATTGCCCCACATACTCATTGTTGTGTATCATACTCATGCGCTACTTAATAATAGAAGTCTACAGAGCTGCAGAGTACAAGTTGGATGCGGATACGTACTCAAGTACAATCAAGTACACTATAGAATACCACTTCCAGAATGAATAGGGGACAGTGGGGAGGGTTTAAGTGTCTTTATGTGCTATTTTTGGCCAGGCTTTGATATCATTTTAACAAAGACACATTTTTTCTTTCTCAAATGTAATTTGTGAAAAAAAAAACTTTCGGGGGGGGGGGGGGAGCATTTGGCATTGGTATTGTGATTGAAAAATAAAATATGATTGTTCCCATCCCTGCTTATAAATTTCATGGCTGTATTGCAGGCGGTTGGTTGTAAAAGTTCTGAAATGTGTTTTTATTTAAATTACAAACCATGGACTAATCAATGATTTTTTATTTTGGTAATCCCCAGGCATTCTTTGATAGTAATATTTTATTTGATGTTTCTTTTGTCAATTTATGTAACTCCAGTGCATGTGTATTTTTAGAAATAAAATAATTACAAAATTCTTTCCCTCATTCTCTTTTCTGTTTGTTTTTGTTTTATAGTGACCCGCAAAATATATATCTGATTATTTATTTCCTGTTTTTGTTTATATGGTAATGAGCATCGGATAAATTTTTTAATGTGTGGTGGGTTGAAAGGGCGCAAATGAAATTAATAATATTCTAATTTTGACCTTCAACATCATTATCACAATCATCAAAGTCATCATCGCCATCACGATCATTATCATCATCACCACTAATACTATTAACATCACCATCATAATCACTGTCATCATGATCATCGCCATCACCATTGCCATCATCATAATCACCAAAGCCATCATGATCATCACCATCAGTATTATCACCATAGCCATCACAATCATCATAATCATCATCCTAATCACTGTCAGCATTATTACCATAGCCATCACCATCATCATCATAATCACCGTCAGCATTATCACCATCAGCATTATCACCATAGCCATCACCATCATCATAATCACCGTCATCACCATAGCCATCATGATCATCGCCATCGTCATAATTATCACCATACCTTGTTAAACAAAAAATATATTTTTAAGACTACTACTAATGATAAATAATTATAAATGAAATTGGACTAAAATAACATTTCCATTTTATAATATTCATATTTTATTTATAAACTGACTTTGACATGTATGTTGAAAACTTGAGACCAGTGAAAAATATACAGGGGGCTCAGGACGAAATAGCCCCCGAAATGCCCGAAAAAGAAGATCAAATTTGCATAGAGTTCAATGCAAAACAAATCTTAGAGTGTTATTTATATGCAGGCAAGCTTGAAAAGTAGCCCCCGAAAAATAAATATTAATTTTTTCCCTGCTTGAGACCATTACTTGCATAACATGTGTCACTGAGAATAAAAGTATTATCAGAGTAAAACATCTTTAAATTGTATAACGGTGACAGTTCAATCAGTTTTTTATTATAATAAATGCTTTGTTCATGTAAAGCTCTGGAATCCCACCTTCGAAGATACAAAAATGTAATCACTTGAAATGGATTTTTCTTTTACTGAAAGAATAAACTGAACAAAATCCTTCTCGTCCTTCTCCCAAACTCCGCTTTCAAGATTGTTTGTTCCTATGTGAAGTCCAGCAAATGCTGATCCAGAAATGCAATGGAGACTGATGTGTGAAGTCTGTGTCTTAGTTAATTTGTTGTCAATGTTCTGCAAGTTTTGATGGTCGAGTGCATCCGTCAGAAAAACAACAACATCTACATCTAAGGTGGTACTGGACAGGACCAATTGGTATATACGTCCAGACTTCCGTGGCATTGCAAACTGTCAACAAACATCACAACTGAGGGTGCAGAGTTCAAAAATAAAAATAAAAAGGTGCTCATAAAAATACAGTGGGTTGCAGACATCATCTAATTTTAAGATGAAGTAGAGCCACATCGACGCTCTAGCCCGCCTGTGTTCAGCTGCGCTGAGTGGTCATTCTGCATGTAGCTCCAAACCTTGATATTGAAAGACTTGGCTGATGTTGACTTTGATGATGGTGGCTGCCGGCTGGTAGTTGATTCCATTGCGAAATGGTACGAGGATAGAAGCTGTTCTTGTATTCTTCGGTCCTGGCAAATGACAAATGATAAGAAGGAATATAAAATGACTTAGTTCAGGTATGGGGATTTTAAAAGATCTGATCAAAGTAGCTAGCCATTTATGGTAGACAAAACCTGCTTGCATTAAAAAAAAATTAATGAAAACAAATTACAGGTGTCAAATTCATGAAGTTTTCCCTTCATTTTTCCACATATCCACAAGTTGTAAAATGTAAGTGTTTAACTTTGGCTTTTTGTTTCGATTCTGCTTTGTTCATAATCATAAAACAACTCGCACAAGGGAAATGCTGCTTATTTCTAGGGCTGGTTGTAAAGTTTGAGTTGACCAGAACCAAAGGCACAACCAAACTAGTTTGAGAAAGGTCTATATTATTATTATAATTATCTGAGTCTGACCAGACGCCAGAGTCACTGTTTAACTCTCACAGTTGACTGTTAAATTCGTGTAAATATAAAATGGATTAAGCATAAATATTATCAAGAGAGCTTGCTAATTTAATGGGATAGTCGAGGGCCCCAGGTCAGATATGGCTTTGTTTTATGACGGATCGGTACAGAAAAGGCTACGTATGGGACCGGTACGCGGTCGCGGTGATGACTACGAAAGTGCGGCCATGTTGGCGAAACGTACACTTTTCGCGCCATATCGGCAAAAATGAGTGATTTTAACGTAGCCGTCACACAACTTCCGGTTGAAAATCGAAAACTGAGTAACTTTCATGGCCACAAAAGCTAATAAAATACATCGTGCATCAATCGAACTCTGCGCTTTTTCACTTCTGCCAACATTGTTCTTGTGAAAAATCAAACAATTGGGGGAAAACATCGTTTATACCAGTCAGGAACACGCTAAATGCAAGTTAATGTCAGAATACCTCCTACGAAAGAAGGAAAATATGGACACATTTCAATGAATATTTACAATCACTTAGATGCGGTAAAATTAGGAAAATTTCATATCAAAATACGTAGAAAAGTATGGAGATACACTTACCCCTACATGCTACGCAGCACAGTGAAAGCCATAGCAGCTGCGATAAAGTTTGTTGACCTGTGCAAAAGTCTCGCGAAATCTCGCAAATCGCGGGACACGAAATACGACTATTTATCGCACTTCCGGGTGCTGTGTAAATTTGGGCATTCTGCCTAATTATCGCGGGCGTTGCGGACTGACTGTATTAGCCGTAAGAGAAGAACGGGGACAAAAATGAGACAAGCAACATTTAATTGGGACGTCTGTTATGATACCGAGCTGTGGAGGTCACGAGGTCGAGGTCAAGTCTGAGGGTAGAGACATTAGTAGTAGTCCTTATTCTATCTCGTGTCTACCACTGAAAAATAAAAGGACACGAATTTTGCAACCTGTGGAGAGCTAGAGAGAGAGAGAGAAAGAGAGAGAGAGAGAAAGAGAGAGAGAGAGAGAGAGAGTATCAACAGATGGTCGGAAAAGTTCGCTCTATATTGTGCTGTGCCTGCATGAGCCACCGAGTCCACTCGCGTGTTTCCCCGACTACCAGCCGCGTGCATTGGAAAGGTATTTAATTCTGGTAAATCACTCTGTTCTCGTCAAAGGCTATATGCTTCAAGTTCATAGTTCACTCTTTTGTTGGTCTTTATGCTTCTCCTACTCTCTGACGAGGTGAAATCATTGACCAAAATGCCAAGATGTCAGACGCCACGTGAGAATATCAACAAGGAGAATAGCTAAGTAGTCTAAAATTGGAAGACCGAACTCTTGGCAAATCTTACGCATCTGCTTCGATCTTCAGTCGAGACAGACGAGACAGTTCAGAGAGACAACAAAACATCATTGCCCGTCATCTTCGCGAAGTGTGACTGTTAAAACAAGGACATGAACAGGATTTCAAGTAAAGCGCTTCAATGAGATGACGAGACTGTCTCTTGCACATGATATTGGATGTATATTATTCTGAAAATGTGATAATTCCATCGTTTCTTTGAATATTTATAAGTTCTGTGCAGACTGTTTTCTCGTTGACCCTGCTATCAATCTTAGCACATGCAAGAGGGTTATCCTTGACCTGAAATCGATCGCAATTCCATCTTCGTTTTCGATGAAATTTTAAAAAACGCGGGGAAACAACAATCACTACGATAACTTCTTGATTTCATCACGATTAATAATCATCACCATTATTGTATGCATTTCAAATTCCGTCATGATTTCGGAGTTAAAAAAGTGAGTAAATTCCAATCTGGTTATGTTTGCAATATCATCACACAATTTCAACGATTTATTTAGGAGTGGGTATATAATACGAGTTACGAGGATGAACGATACTACAGATATATCGGCTTATGTATTCTGAGAGAGTCCTATATTATTAGTGTTGAATACTGTGATTCAGCAAGCCCTCTTCGTTTTCGGTACTTTTCACAAGGTTTTGGAAGGCACCAGAGTTCGTCCTAACTTCTCACTCTCAGTAATTATCGACTCTGCTTAGGAGAGATTGGAATATCTGTTCTTATTGGTGAATAGAGTTATTGGTGGAGAAACCTGCAGGAATTTCGGAGAGAGATCAAAACCTATTACAAAAAGAAAGGATCAACTGTTGACAATAAATATGACTTCGTTAAAACGATGGTGGTTGTTTTCTGTACTACTACTTTTCTGTGTCATCGGGGGGTCAGCGGCTAGAAGGAAACAGAAACAGGTAAGGGAATTTCCGCTAGTAATAGTATGCTAATGAGACAATAATATGGTGACACCAGGGTGACACTGCTAATTAATGACACGAGATGGCAGCTGTCACCTGACAATTAATGCAAGGACGATGTGTGTTTTGTACAGACCTATAGTCCTCGATGATTTCGGATTTACATATGATTTTGAAATGAATTGTCTCTATTCAATTTTATGAAATTAATTAGTACCTTAAAGTTACAATATTGCCGGATATTATGAATCCGAAATGTAATATGCATGGGGGAGGGGGGAATAACTTCACAATTATTTTTAGGGCTTCTAGTACTAAGCTAAAGTAGTAGGCCTCCAAGAAAGTTGATGTTTTGTATGGATAGTCTACGCCGCATCTCTTAGAGCTAGAGTTAGGCGACATACCTAGCTTCAAGATTTAGTCAGTTTAGTGTCTAGACGTGGGGACTGTCCCAATTTTCATGGGGTGTGATCTGTTGATTAATCCCGATACTTATGCAAATTTCCGTAATTCTAAAAGTATGATGTTACTTGATAACTCACCTTAACTCACCTTAATCAACACAAACTAATTTTGCATTATTAAAAAGAATATCGCCAGGTAATTGGGTAACTGTGTTACTAAAAAGCATGAAAAAAGCAATAATAAAATATTTTGTCTAATTCTCAAACTTAAATGTACTCTGTAAACTTATTTGATTACGAACATACTTGTCAGTATTTCGTTGCTTGTATAATTCATTTATTCTATTATATATTGCATTACTGTATGGTTTATAATATATGTCATTTAATTTGTGGATATTTGAGTGGAAAATAAATAAAATAAAATCAATCAAATCAAATCAAATAAAAATCAAGGACATAAAGATAATCTTGATATTTCGTATATAGCGAAGACGAAGAGGATGATTTTATATACCTCTGGACTTTTTAATTATTTAGACAGACAATGAAACATTCCTCTACTTTTATGACTATGATTTCTCGTGTATGTCAAAGTAAACAGGTGCGTGGCGCGAGTCCAGCCATGAGGGGGTTGGGGGGGGGGCACTTTATGGCGGGGAGCCCGTCTTATTATATCGACAGATGTTACTCTTGTACATGTATTGTAGTTATAAAAAAAAAGCTTTCTGTTCCCATTTTTCTATCTTTCTTAAAAGTAAATCACTCTTCCCTTGTTTATATTTATGTTTTAGTTTAACTGAGGGCTGCAAGCAAACCAAGCTCCATTTTTTCTCTTATCCTCAAGCGAGGTTTTTATTTCCATAATTTCAATACATATGTACATTAAAGGTACTGTGTCCCTTTTGCAGCCAACCTCAAATTCTGTAGAACTTTGCAGGAATTATGAATATGTCATGTAAAAAAAAAAAAAAAATGAAAAAGTTAAATTCCAACTGCATTTGAAAGATAATACTAATTTAGAACTTCCCTAAAAAAGGTGGGGCTTGAAAATGTCTTCAAGTGGGAAAATAACGACTATTAGTTGTCAAATCGACTTTAGGGCTATAGAGCCCAAAAGTAATAGTCTTGATTTTCAGACAATTGTACCGAATGGTCATACATTTTATGCTGCGCGAAGATTCAATCAGTTTAATCTTGGCCATCATAAGAAGTGGGTTATTGATGAAGACAAATGCTCATGTACCCTTTATAACTCTGTTCATGTATGTTATTACCAAAGAAGAAAAAAAAGCCAGTCAGTCACTCAATAGTGTCTGACAGTGAAGTCTAGCAAGTAAACGGGTTTCCTTGCATAATTTGAATATGAGGACACTGCTAACGTTTAAATTTCACAGATAGGACATACATGACATATTCATAATTCCTGCAATGTTCTACAGCATTTGAGGTTGGCTGCAAAAGGGACATAGTACCTTTAATGTATGTTTGAATAAGAGAAAAGATATAGAAATGTGTGGAAGGGTTTGCATCTTCTGCTGACGTTGCCTCCCCCTCCCTCCCTTTCAATTTCTCCCTCTTGTTTTCACTAACCGAAGAGGGGGCGCATATGCCCCCCTGTGTCCATATATCAACGCCTCTTTAAGGTCATGCTATTATTGTGGTAGTCCAATGCTAAACCCAATAGTAGTGAAGAGGCTTTCCCGCGTCCAGCATCATCGTCTGTCATCCAGTACCATTGAGCATTAACCCTCTAAGACGTTGTCATGGTGATTAAAACCTAAAGATGTGGGTTGGATTTATTTCAGTGCAAAAGTGCGAAAAGGTTTTTATCCCTTCCCAAAATGCAATGTCGCCGTGTTGGTTGGAGGGCACCATAGGGAGGGGAGGGGTGCCCCGAAACTGAATGTAAAATGAAAAGAAGATTTGTAAATGTTATGTCCAGGAAAAACAATTGTTCATAGCCAATAAAGAGTTAGAATCATGAACGATAATCGAATATAGAAGAAATGATAATCAAACAATTCTATATTCAAATTTTCACTTCGCCTGTCAAAGCAAATGAGTTTTGTAAATCTGTCAAATAGACGAGTAGTAGGTAACTCTCTTGGACTCTTGATGTTTGTACTTGCTGAATTCGAGGCCTTCTTCGAAGTAGAATTATAGATCAAATGAGAAGGATCGTACTACGAATAGATCAAGTCTATATAGTGCCTATCATTTAGCTTTTTCCTACAACAACTGAACGACTATATTTTCTCTTTATCGTTAAATTGAAGTATAAGATATAATCATAGAATTTCTGGGTATTCAGATAAAAGATCTTCTTGTCTACACAACTATGAGTTGAAGGTTTGAAAGGGCATGCAGAGGCGGGATTAAGAGGGCACATCAGGTCCGTGTGCGCCCCTCATTTGAATTTTGAAACATGAAAAGGCAATGGCTGTTTTTTTTTAAATAAATAAATGGACACAATTTGCCCGCGCGTGCCACCTCTTCTTCCAATACTATACCTGTTTCCATGCCGTTATACAAAGCAAACAAAATGCCCCTTGATTTTTTCGTTTCTTGGAATCGTGACCACCCCCCCCCCCCTCCCCCGCCTGCATAAATCTTGGATCCACCACTCTAAAGGGAACCCCCTGAAATATTCAACTCTGTATCTTCTTCTCGTCCCAGAAGGAGCTACATCCACTCACCCCGATCGAACGAAGTTCACATGTCGCTAAATGATTGCAACATGTGTTACATTACTTAATACGGTGTTTGATGTTA
The DNA here is from genome assembly GCA_035222895.1 of Strongylocentrotus droebachiensis. NCBI lineage: Eukaryota > Metazoa > Echinodermata > Echinoidea > Camarodonta > Strongylocentrotidae > Strongylocentrotus > Strongylocentrotus droebachiensis. The sequence continues at coordinate 79,976 of JAVYIG010002173.1, forward strand.
AACTGCTGTGCGAGCGAAAAAAAATTGTGTTTTTTCCTCTCATAACCTCAATACACAGTGGTCTGTCAAGGGTCTTTGAAGTTTGCAACGAAGGCCTCAAAGTCAAAGGCAAAATACTGTATACTGTGATGGCAACTAAACGTTTGGTCATGGTAAATTTGGAGTATTACTAAAGAGTAAAGTGTTACTAATGTATTTCTATTAAATTGTGTTTTTTGAGTTTCAAACACTTCCAAATATAATAACAACAAAAACAACATAATTATATGACTTTTTTTTATTTTAGCGTGAAAGGGAAGTAAATGATAATTATCAATTATGCATGTGAACAATAATGGGCAATTACCGTAACCACCAGTGTAGGAAAGTTATAGCAAACTACATGGCCTACCTATTTACTTATTTTGAACATTCTGAGTAATCCTTCTTTGAAGAAGCAGGATCATGTAAGAAGTGGTTTTCAGGTCGTTCCCTCTTAGTTTTAAAACCAATTTGCTAATCTAAAGTATTCCAAAGAAAAGCGTGACCCCTATTCAAATTGTTCATCTCGAAAGGCATTCTTCAAAATTTGATTAACTTTGTTTTCCTTGCATGCCAGAGTTATGCTCCTGCCCCCCCCCCCCCTGAAATAAAAATCTGCCCATTCCATGGTTTCTTCTTGCTTGGAAATTAAATTCCACAAACATATTGCACTTGTGGCATATACATCATTCCTCTCAACTTGATCATGAATCTGACATTTCGATTGTTTCCCCATGAATTCGTCTGAAGACCCCATGCATTGATTGTTGAGCTATGTATTTCCTTTTTTTTTAAAGGACATGACGCATTTCATGCTAAATTACAAGCCTGTATCCAGTCAGCATTTTGACTGGTATGAGTCATTTCTAGTTAAGATTGAACAAAGTGGATACACCATCAAAATATTCGTATGTTATTTCGTGTAATCCTCATGTCATGACGTCATTGATGTGATTAGTGGTAACATGGATTGGAGGAGACACATCCGGATGATCCGGCTACTATAAATGTATCTTATTTTTCTTTTCGGGACAAAGTATCTAAATGACCCAAAGTGTTCTCGACGTCAAAATAATCAATAAACTCCAAAATTGAATATTTCTTCAGAGAAATTTACATTTATACTTATATTGCCATGATAGTGCTCTCACGAAATTATCGAGGATAAAATGACCCAAATTTTTCTTTTTACATACCATTTTTGCCTGAACTTTTTAATACACATTTTAAGGCACATTGAAGTGCCCGTAAGTACAAGTTAATCACTTTAATCTTTACCCCCCCCCTCCATCATGAATATTGATAACACATTAGCACATGTAATCCAAACAATTATGACTATTCTATAAGTGTACGATTGGTGTTAGTGATAACGATGGAAACGAATGAGTCATTTTTATGTGGTAAAATGCCAACATTTCTATGACCACTTCCAACACCCCAATTACAATTGATTACGAGAAGGGATATGACGGGGGCGGGGTGTGAGACGTGGGGGTTGACCAGGTGCCCTTCAAAAATTCTGAAAAACAAAACAGGAGCGTGAGTAGGCGCGATAGCTCAGTTGGTAGAGCAGTGGTCTCGTAATCCGGTGACCCGGGTTCGAAACCAAGTCGATGCGCATGCCTTTTGGTAAGGCATTAATCCTCATTACCATGTCCCTCGGAGAGGACCTTAACCCGTCGGCCATCTGGTTGCTTACTAACAAGCATTTATGCTTTCTTAGCAGTCAGGTAAAATAACCACCACCACACACAATACAACTGACGGCTTTATGCATGTATGTGGCCAAGGGGTATGTTTTAACTATCTGATTTTTGATTTCCATAATGTTTTTCATGAATCTATGGAAAAATTCCCTTAGCCTTAAACCCTCGTATTGACCTGGCAAAATTGATGCCCTACACCGGTTAGAAAGACTTAGAAGTTAGTTAGTTTTAATCCCAGGCCTATCTCTACTTATTTGTTCGCAACTTTATTTTTTTTCTGCTGAGAGCCAGAACTCAGAAGGCCTTATAACCAACGAGCTTTAGACACAAAATCCTATCTCCTTGGTTTAACTTTGCGTTTACCTTGGTGTAACTATAACTTTGCGTTTACCTTGGTGTAACTATAACTTTGCGTTTACCTTGGTATAACTATAACTTTGTGTTTACCTAGGTATAACTATAATTTGCGTTTACCTTGGTATAATTATAACTTTGCGTTTACCTTGGTATAACTATAACTTTGCGTTTACCTTGGTATAACTATAACTTTGCGTTTACCTTGATATAATTATAACTTTGTGTTTACCTTGTTGTAACTATAACTTTGCGTTTACCTTGGTATAACTATAACTTTGCGTTTACCTTGGTATAACTATAACTTTGTGTTTACCTAGGTATAACTATAATTTGCGTTTACCTTGGTATAATTATAACTTTGCGTTTACCTTGGTATAACTATAACTTTGCGTTTACCTTGGTATAACTATAACTTTGCGTTTACCTTGATATAATTATAACTTTGTGTTTACCTTGTTGTAACTATAACTTTGCGTTTACCTTGGTATAACTATAACTTTGCGTTTACCTTGGTATAACTATAACTTTGTGTTTACCTAGGTATAACTATAATTTGCGTTTACCTTGGTATAATTATAACTTTGCGTTTTCCTTGTTGTAACTATAACTTTGCGTTTACCTTGGTATAACTATAACTTTGCGTTTAACTTGGTATAACTATAACTTTGTGTTTACCTAGGTATAACTATAATTTGCGTTTACCTTGGTATAATTATAACTTTGCGTTTTCCTTGTTGTAACTATAACTTTGCGTTTACCTTGGTATAACTATAACTTTGCGTTTACCTTGGTATAACTATAACTTTGTGTTTACCTAGGTATAACTATAATTTGCGTTTACCTTGGTATAATTATAACTTTGCGTTTACCTTGGTATAACTATAACTTTGTGTTTACCTAGGTATAACTATAATTTGCGTTTACCTTGATATAATTATAACTTTGCGTTTTCCTTGTTGTAACTATAACTTTGCGTTTACCTTGGTATAACTATAACTTTGCGTTTACCTTGGTATAACTATAACTTTGTGTTTACCTAGGTATAACTATAATTTGCGTTTACCTTGGTATAATTATAACTTTGCGTTTACCTTGGTGTAACTATAACTTTACGTTTACCTCACTATATTATATGCTACATCGGGATTGCTCTAATCATAATTATGTACACAACGCTGCACTTCCATTGGGCCCATATTGCCATATCACTCGCTCTGAATTAGAGGGGAAACGAATCATGTGAATTACCAAGAAAATTGATATTAATTAAATGTTCAGTGAAACGCAAAAAGGTGAGGTGCTCGACAGTTCAATAAAATTGTCGTCAGCTACTTTGATAACTTTCAAAATTCGTAACTTTCTCATTTTTATAGGATTTATAGGATCACTCATTGTGATCTATTTAATTCGTTATCTGCATTTTAGTAAACAAAACGTTATCAGGGTCGACTTACCCTTTAATTGCCAGTACACTGAGGCTTAAAGGCTATAAAGTAATATTCACATAGCATGACCTATATTCGACACAGAGTACATGCTGGCTTCCTTCAGTCGTACCTTCATTTCCCGTGTTTGACCTAGGCCTATAAATTGTCTTAATGCGATCCATCTGAATGCACTTTATTTTCCTATTTTTTGGAAGCCAAGCCTTGTTAATTATTCATATTTGATGTTGCTGTTGATTTGGTTAACTTTCCATTTCTCTCCCCCCCCCCGGCGAGTCTGCTCCGTTTGCTATTTGAACTAATACATTTTTCGTGTTGTTGCAGAAACCATTTGTTTGGATCCTCTTTGATTTTTTAAATATTTGTTATCATCATGATTTATTTATTTATTCATGATATTATTAGAATTGTACTTACAACATATCTAACTGTATTTGGTATTTTCAACAAGCTTTTTATTGCAATCAAAACATGCTCGTACAAATCATTTTGCATGAAAAGCAGCCGAAGCTGGATCAATCTTGTTTACATGTAATGTTGGCTTTATATACATATATACATTATTTATACATTTATAAAAGAAAAGAACATGTTATTTTACTGTGGAACTGAGAAGCTTGCATTGGAACCTTCCAGTGTGGTTGTGAAACCGGAAGTGCATGTCCTTCGTTTTTTTAGTCTTTGAACCTCCATGGTAACTCAAGTTTAAAGATAAAGTTGGGTTCTGGTCATGCGATTGTATTGTGACAGAAACGGTGTTGAATCGATCAGAAAAAATGTTGATCATGTAGCATGATAACTATTGGAGTGAACTGCAAGGTTCTGGAATCATCAACATCATAAGAAATTTGGCCCAATCTTGGTAAAAGCAGGGAGATGTGACTTTAAAGTCACATCTCCCTGGTAAAAGTAACAAGCACTGTACACATAAAGGTGTACACTGTGTATATGGGACTAAGAACACAAGCATGTGGAATACAAAATGGTCCTCCTTTTTAAGCTGTTAAATGTCATATTTATAATATGAAGGCATTTGAAGAGCCATGCTTTCAAGGAATATTTTTTCTCTGATGTCTTTGCACACTTGCATAATAATAATCAAACCGCTGACAAATTATTTTTCACCTCTCCCCAATGCTCAACCTTCTCTTTAACTAATTGACGATTGTATTTAGCTGTGTATATCACATATTAATATTATACAACTACACTTCCATACATTGTCATGTCAAACCATAATAATAACAACAAAATAATTTGTAAATAAAGATAGTGATCTATTAAATGTACATTATGCATGTAACAATATAATAGTAGTAGCTTTAGTAGCTTCTCTTTGTTTTGTATTGTTTCTAGTTTTTAAAATATTGTTCCTTTTGTATTAATTTCATCCTTTTTGTTTTCTTACAAAGACCAGACCGAGCCCAGCAATAGTTGATGACCCAACAGGTAAACAAAATAATGTGTGTATGTGCATGTGTGTGCGCGTATGTGGGTGTGCGTATGGAAGATTATCTGGTACGTTTAATTAAAACAACACAGTAATAACACAAGATAGTGCATGTCTTGATATTTTAATGCTGAATCTTAAATAAAGACACACAAATACACCCCCCCAAATAACTTGGCGGGAATGGATTTAAATTTGTCACTGTTTAATTATTTACTGTAATAAAGTCTTCAATTAAAGGTATAGACCAGTTGTGGAAATGCCCCCCTCTCAAAAAATGAAATGGAAGCTCTTATTACCAATCATGTGAAAGAATATGTTTTGACTAATACGTGATGATACAAATTTTGCTGGGAAACCGCCTACTAATTGATATATATTTTGGTAAATTATTATATCTAACCGGACCGGATAGATATCGCGTTGTCCCATATAAATCTTTATGTGTACAGTGCTTGTAACTTTACCAAGACTGGGCCAAATTTCTTATCATTTTGTTGATTCCAGAACTTTGTTTACAGTATACACACCAATACTTATATGCTAGATGATCAACCACCTTTTCTGATCAGTTCCACAATGTTTCTTTCACAATGCAATCGAATCGCATGACAAGAACTGGTCTATACCTTTAACCCTAATAAGGCCGGGGGGGGGCCATTATGGCCCCCCCCCCCCCCCTCCACGATTTTTCTGATTGTTCGAGAACGCATATGGATGGCGCCTCGCCGCTCGCTGACTTTTTTCTTTAGAGTCTTGCGCATCTTTAAAAAAAAAAAAAAAAAAAAATCGGACCTATAGTTACAAGGTCACGTGACCTTTTGTCTTTGCATGTCAGCCCGAAAATCGCTCATTTTTGTGATTTGTGTACAAAACATATGGAAATGTCATTTTTCCTAAAAATAGATCAAACATTGGTTATTGGGTCTTGTTTAAAGTTTAGGTGGTTGTTTTGGGAGTCAAAATAGTTGAATTGTAGGAAGAAATGAAAAAAAAAAAAAAACAATAACATACATAAGTTAAAAAAACAATGAAATACATAAGAAATTATCAAAACAAGAGATAACATAAGGAATAAGCTGGCTCTTCCAAATTTTTTGTCGTATTATTGTTCCCAATGGTCTAATGAATATATGTAGTGAAAACGAATGCTTAAATATGAATAATATAGGATTTATGGGTAAAAATGTGATTTTATGACGTTATTTGCATAAATTACCATAAATATGCAAATGAGGGATTTTTTTCAAAAAATTGAAATTATCATATTGTTCTATACACTTCACTTGACATGCGTGCAAATTTTCGCGGAGATCGGCCGTTTCACGGCCGAGATCTTAGGGGGGGGGGCCATAATGGCCCCCCCCCCCCGGCCGTAGTAAGACTTCAAATAGCCCGGCCTTATTAGGGTTAACTTCAAATCAATCGAATACTTTCTATTTTACCTTTAATACTATTATTTACAATCTGTCTTTTAGATTTATGCCAACTTACCTGCGATGGAAATGAGCATTTGAACACGTCTTTATGCAGGTGTGAATGTGACGAGGGATACAAACGCTCCACTTATCAAAGATGCGAAGGTATATATACATCACTATTTTTATGTACTATTTCGGTGATTTATTGTTAGTATTACATGTATTTTTACATATATTTACACCGGAGTGTTGGCTCAGTCAGTAGAGCGTCCGCCTATCAACCGGGAGGTCGTGGGTTCGAACCCTGGCCGCGTCATACCAAAAAGACGTTAAAAGATGGGAGTTGTTGCTACCTTGTTTGGCGTTCAACAATAAGGGATAGAGCAACGTTGATCTGGCGCTGCTCAGTGGCAAAAATAATTTCTGTTTCGGTTTAATACAATGTGGAGTGGACTATTAGGCTATTATTATTTGTATTATTATTTTCTACAATCTATTATCGTTGTTTCCTTTTAAATGTTTGAAGATCGTCGATGATATGTCATGTTCATTACATCACTTTTGTATTCCTTTTTTTTTGATGACCCGTTATCATTTTTGGACATTACTTGTATTACTATTTTTAGGTGATCTATCAAATTTATTTACTATTATTAATATCTGTCTTATATAATTACAATTAGCATTTTTCTTCTTCGATGATCAGGGGGCGTTTCACAAAGCCTTTTCTCAATGACAAATAACAAAAATCAGTGACAAATGTGCTGATAACCAATCAGAAGCAAGGATTTCAGTAGCTTACAACACAAATTTTCATTTGTCACGGATGACAAGTTTTATGAAACGCCCCCCTGCTCTATCATTATTTTATGATTATCAATGAGTGATTTTTTTCTTGATCCTTAAACATCAATTGAATGCTCATTGACACATGTATTTATATTTCGTTATGAATCTCTCGCGTTTTTTTGTCTTATAGATTTCGTTCAAAGAACATCCGTTTTTTTGTTTTGAATGATGTTTTGTTTGGTCGAAAAAATTAATTAGTGATTTGTAAAATTTGTATAAGGTTTCTTCAATTCCTAGTGGAATCTTATTGGTTTGGTTCTTACCCGTGGTTTTTCCTTTTCTTTATCACTATCGTTATTCTTTTCTTCTTCTTGCTATTCTTGTTCTTCTTTCTCTATCTCCGTTTTGTCTTCTTCTTCTTCTTCTTCTTTTCCTCCTTCTTTCCACCTCCTTGATCTCCTTCTTTCCTCCCCCTCGTTCTCCTCCCTCTTCTCCTCGCTTCCATGCTTGTAGAAGATGCCAAAATATCATCCCCCGCATTCGAAGAAACTCATTTCGTTTCCTTCCTGTTCTTCCCTTGTGGTTCTAATATTATTCCAGTCCTTTTGTCCATACGTTCGAATTGGAGTTCTTCATCCCTCTGGTGTGGGTCATGACATTGACTGGTTATTACGTGGGTTAATCTCTTCACCTCTCCATCCTTGTCTCATCTGTTTTATGGGATAAACATGACTTCTCTACCAATATGTCATAATTCCATTTACAGGTGAACCGCCATGCGGTAGCTCTGGTGAAAATCGTTATTATGTAGGCAGACATTGTAGGAAAGTTGTGTTGAAGATTATATAGGAAGTGTTCAAGTGATCATAAAATGTAAAGAAAGAGGTTAAAGAAGTTTTGCTTCGTTGCATTTTTCTTCATGTTGGTTATGACGCAGTATCATGTAGTTAAAGAAGTGGCGTAGATCTAAACATGACTTGTATAGATCTCCATGATGGGTACATTCGTTTGATAAGATTTATGCCCTTGTTTTGTTTGTTATCAAGCGTTTTAATTTCATTCATTATAACTGGAGATTATATTTGTAAGATAGATGCACCTCAAACTTTGCACAAGACCTTGAATGTTAAAAAAAACTTTGTTGGTTTTTTATTTGTTTTTGCATGTTCAGCCTTTAATACCCAGGAAAGCAAATGTAATCGTTATTTAAGATATAGAACCGTGTTCTACTTCATAAATAACTACAGCCGTGCCACGTCTAAGGCCTAAATAAAAACTTGTTGTATTGCCCTTTGCGATCGACCCAAAATCCGTAAATCTACGGTCGGCATTTAAAAAAAGTTTTTTTGTTAACCTTTTTTTAAAGAATTTTTTTTAAATTAGTGAATAACAAAATATGTATTTTGTTTGAAATAGAATAGAAAAGAAGAAAAAAAAAAAAAAATTTAAAACTGAAGAAAAAAAATAATTTTAGGCCTAATCATGACCCTTTCTCTATTATGTTTTAGATAATTTTAAATATATTTTTGTCGAATACAGATATTAATGAATGCAGAGAAAATCCTAGACGCTGTAAAGGAACATGCACCAATAATCAAGGTTCTTTTGATTGTCGATGTCGGCATGGATACGTACTTCATACCAACGGCTGGGATTGTTATAAAGCTCCCTTAGCTTTATGTAAGTTGACAATTCACTACCATTATTATACGTCCACCGTTTTATTGTAAATAATAGACATCATTCACTGTTTTGAATTACTTCATGCACTGTCACTATGCCAGCACGTTGCACGGACATCCCAGTTAAGCTGTATGATAGCTGCCATCGGGATTATCTCTACAAGTAACAAGTAACAAGTAACAAGTAACAAGTAACGATGCAAGTGGTAATACATGTTTCTTGACAAGCTAGAGCACCATAATGCTAGAGCACTATAATGCTAAAGCCGGGGTAATGATATTATTGTGGAGCGCCTGGAGTTTCAAATCTGACATGAGCGCTATACAAGAATTCACTATACTACTATTATTATGAGCCTATTATTATAAAGCGCTTTACCAGTTACCACGAATTAAACAACCAAATCGCATTCAGCATTATCACCCTAAATTAGATTCATTTACGAATCGTCGCTTTACAGTGCACACACTCTCGACTTTGCGGGTAGCATTCCAGCCAGTTGCTCCCTTTTCACAAAATGTACCTCAAAGTTTTTGCTCTTTTGGATTCATAATTGGGATCTCTTCGTTTGTTTTAATCTACTATAAAAACTAATGTAATCCACTCTAAAAGAGTAATCTTAAACCTTCTTTGGAGTCGTTTCCATTTTAATTTGGGATGGAGTCAACTCCAAAACGATGTAATCCCTATATTTAAATCCCTACTATCCATTGATTTCCATTCCCTTTGTGTTGTCATCCCGCTTTGAACATTATAAACAGTGCTTTTAAATAAATTACTGTTTAAATCAACTTTAATAAAGACATGGCTAGAATGAAGAACAAACAAAAAAGAAGCTAAAACATATCCTTTAAATCCTTTTCCTCATTTTCCTCGCTCCAGTATGTGCAGGTTTGGCTTGTTACGATAGCTCCAGATTCAATGCAAACGGATGCGAGTGTGACTGCGGCTATGGGATGCGCTACAATTTCGTCACAGAAGTTTGCGAAGGTGAGAGGATAATAAATGTTCATTTTGCATATCTAGATTAAGTATTACACAAATGATAAGTGAACAAAAAGCAATGTATCTCGATTCTTTCCGAATGCGTCCAAGAAGACGAAGATAACATGACAGTAAAAGTCAAGAAATTGCCATGGCTTTTAGATATCATTTATATAAATTATATTGTAATTAACAATCTTTTTCCATCTAGAAGTACGGCAAAATTTATATTGCCAATTAAGAGGTATTCTTCAACTTGGTTTTGTAATTTTTAAACTAATTTTTTCTCGTAATGTAGATAATGAACTTGCACGAGTAGTACCCCCCCAAAAAAAGTTTTATTTTTATTTCCTACAGAAAAATCAGTATACAAAATAATGACAAAAAAGCAATCAAGGAAATTCGTTGCATTTTCTTTTTTGTTTTCAATTTTTAGCAGCATGGACATTCGTCGTTCTGTCTTTCGATATTAACGTATACTAGAAGGGGCCTCATAACTCTGAACAAGGCTAATAAAAAAAAAAGCAAAAAAAAAGCAAATCATCGAATGTAAGAACGGTCTTCATATCTGTGAACAAAATTGTTTTGACAAAATTCTTTTCGCCCACACCACTGACTATTCCCTTATTTTTCTCTTTGAAGATATCAACGAATGTGATGAGGGTCTTCATAACTGCGGCCAAGGATGTATCAACACCTATAGGAGTCATATATGTTACTGTCATGACGAGTTTTTGATTAACTCAGACAACACAACATGCTCTCGACTCCCCGCTAAACCAGATTCGCTGCGTAAGTTATAGAGGGAAATGTTATCTTTACATCTTTTTGATAATTTAAAACGAGAATAAAATGTATATTTCAGTTTTTAAACTCTCTCCTTTATAGGCGCATATTGAATATACATGTATAATTTTTTTTTATTTTCATTTTCATAACTAACGTCTTTCTTTTTTGGGTGGTCTGTAGTAATGTCAATAAAACCACCTAATTTTATCGAGCTTGAGATCTATTTAACATAGAAATTTCCCAAATTAAGGGGGAAGTAGAGAATAGTCGTAATAGACAAAGCTCAAGCATTGTTGGTATATAGAAATGGTCGTCTCTTGTGCGTTAAAAAACAGGCTTTTGTATTTCATTTTCAATTTTAATTTTATTTCTATTTCCAACAAAACATTACAAATCAATTATAATCATTTACAAAAAATAAGGAATTCATACCGTGTATAGTAATTATAACATGACATTTTGCTCATATAAAATTCAATGGCATGATTGGCAATGCTCATATGAATATACTACAAGTGTTATTTCGTCATCAAAAACACTAGATGAATAATTGTACAATAACAGATCGGCGGAGCTCGATACATGGATTAAGGATATTCGGGTATATCGGTGCCCAAGTATGAGTTCGGTACCTCGCCGTTTCAATGTGATGGCTACCCGAATATAACGATATTCGTTCAACTCGTCGCCTGAATGTGAGATGATGGTTGCCCGAATGTAGGAATGCAACGTCAGGGCTCAACCTACACTGTGAAAAGGTTTGGCAATATTTTTTCAACACTCTGCCCAACGTTGTGCCAATAGTCAACCCAACCATCTATTGGGCAATATAAATTTTGCCCAGTGGTATTGGTAAACGTAAGCACCCTACTTCACACGTGCATAATTGTTTCGTATTTTGACCAAAATTTGGGCAAGATATGACCCTTCAATTGCCCGACTACGGTAGCCCACTTGTTGGAAAAATCTTGACCAGCTCTTGAGCAAAATACTAAACAATTATGCACGTGTAAAGTAGGGTACTTACGTTTACCAATACCAATGGGCAAAATATTGCCCAATAGATGGTTGGGTTGACTATTGGCACAACGCTAGGCAAAGTGTTGGAAAATGTTGCCCAACCTTTTCACAGTGTAAAGATAAAGGCCATGTTTTAATATTTGATTTTTGTTTGTTTGCAGCTTGTGATGGAATGAAATGTTTGTTCGGAATATCCCTGGACAGATACCACTGTGAATGCATATGTGAAGAAGGTTTTTACTTTCATGACCGGCGAGGAACTTGCGAAGGTAAGTACTAAGTTAAAGCCACACTGTCCTCCTTGCAGCTACTTGCTCCCTCTATATAGAAAACTTCCCCAATCGGTGCCTGTTTGTCCACCATGATCCTCTTTTTCTTATGTTAGTTGAGAGTTGAGTTGATGAGATAGCCACCTGTCAGTGACCTGGCTGGGTAGTCTAATCCCTTCTGGCCCAGTAGTATTGACGGTCTTTAAATAATGAATGACATGTATGTTTTTTTATAAACACATTTTGTATGAATATTTAATGGACATAACACTGACATAAACACATATTGAATAACTGATTGATTTTAACAGTATTTGTGCTTATTTTTCTGTAGTTAATGTATCTGTTTGAGTTCGTACGGATGATGTAGCATTTCTGCAAGCTACATTATACTACATTTTATTTTTAAATCAACATCATATTTTCTTCTAAATTTATGAATGTAAATCTACCACTATATCATTACTTCTCCAACCAGAGAGACTTAAAGGGAAGAAAGAAAAAAACAGTCGCAGTTCCCTGCTCCAAATTTAAGTGTGATAATACATTTACTTCGTTGGTTGGTTTTATTTTCCTTATATAAAATGTATATATATATATATATATATATATATACATATTTCATGAACATAACATAAATTTGCGAATCAGTAATGCTCTACTCAGAGCCATTGATACAATATTGCTTTAATCTTCTCTAACATTTGTCAAAAAGATAGACAAAACAGTAGTATATAATTGATCAGAAGAACATTTTATTCTCCATTGTTGATTTCTCACAGACGTCATCTGTCCATATAACATTTCCATCACAATTGATACCACATGTTAATAATCTGGATTTATAACAATCTGGATTTATATAGCGCTTCATGCAAAATACCGTCTCTCAAAGCGCTTTACAGGTATTATTACCCCGGTCATCGGATTCATTCACGGATAATGTTATTACCATTTTTCCTTTGTCACTATGATTCTATTTTGTACTTATATTTCTGTAAATATGTTCATTTATTATAACTTGCATATTTGTGTGTGAATTATATTTTAATAGTTTTACATTCTATTCTAATTTTATGTAATCACGGCCTCGCTAATAAACAGCTTTTGCTGAATGCGGGCACAATTATTGTATTTGTTTTTAACCGTGAATAAATAAAATATACCATACCATATACCATACCATTACGATGATTTGTATTGCTCCAGATATCGATGAATGTCGAGAATACGAGGAGTGGTGTGAACATGAATGTGTGAATGAACCCCATGGTTCCTACACATGTTCATGCCCTAGCGGCCAAGAACTGGATAAAGATGGATGGACCTGTAATGATATACGACCACCACCCGAGGGTATGTGAACTCACCATTAATGATCCGGGAAGGGGCAGCGAGGGGTAATACGTGGGAATGGAGGGGTGGTGACAGGTGTAATAGGGGTACTCAACGGGTCTATGCCACTTATAATCCTTATAAGCCCAGTCTATTATCTGTTCTTTTTAATTGATTCGTGACCTTTCAAGTTTCAATGTTATGTAACGTACACCATGACCGCCAAAAGATGTACACGCAAATATGATATCAAAAGATGTGCAAGACTTATAGGTAACAGTCATGAAATGGCGGGATACGATTTTAAAAACTCTGAAAGTACTTGGTTGCAGTTACGGATCAAATGGTAGAAGAGAGAAAAAAAAGTATTGTGCCAGAGCTTTTTTTGGTATTGTGCACACCCTTTACATAATTACTGGATCCGCCCCTGAAATGGTCGTGTGTCTCAAGTCATTTTTTTGTCATAAGATCCGGCCTTTATAGAATATTTTGCCCAGAAATGTTGCACTATGTGTTTATTTTACTTGCTTTTCTTGTTTTGTAAAGAAAAACAAATTATTAATCAAGTTGCAGATTGAGGGGCACAGGGAGACTGTCTCACTTTTAAACCCAAAATAACAAGACTTTACTACACAACAAAAGCATTGTCCCTTTTAATTGCGCATCGTTCAGACTTGTATATCGCCCCCCTTTTTTTTCTTTTGAAATAACAAATCCTGTTTCGCCCTTGTGTTAATCTATAAATAGCCCGATCGCAAAGACTTTCGAGAGATCAACATAAGTGCACTTTAAATACCCTGTTGTATTTTTTGCTTTGATACGTCAATGTCATTGTATGTTCGCATATTTCAATATGGTGACGAACAAGGCCTTTGTATTTTGTTTTAAGGTAGACTTTTTAAAAAGTCTTTGCGATCGTTGTGAATATTATTTTTGAAATAGATGCCGTTCTCGACGACTGTACGGACCAGCACTTCATGTGTAAGAGCAGAATGCAATGTATGCCGGACGAACTGGTGTGCGATGGCTACGGTGATTGCGGCGATCGCTCGGATGAGAATGACTGTGAGTACGACATCGGCGATGATGACGATGACGAGGATGATGATGACAATGATGATACCCCAGTCATACCAACAAGACTGACACCAAACTGAAAACAGGGCACCGTAACACGAATGTTTGCTATCAAAATGCAGATTTGAAACAACTATTCTGATTGGTCGATGGTCAGCCTTTTGAACAATACATGCATGCAACTATGATCTTGATTGGCCATTGCCATTTACGATTGGTTGCAACTTTTGTGTTGTTACGGGGGCCCAGATCGAACAAACCATTTCACCGAAAGGCAATGCGTCGGTCTGTTTGGAATCGGTGTAGAGTTTAGTTGGTATGAGTTACCTAATAGAAAAAGAATAACAGTATGAAAAACAATCTTGAAAGTGATATTTCCAAAAAAATGAACATATATAATATATGCCAACCAGTTTAACTCATAAGCAGAAAACACCATTGGCTTAGAGAACATGAATTGTTAAAAGTTAGTATTATTGATGCCGATATTATTAATATTTTCATGTGGTATAATGATTTAGCGACATTGGACTAATTCTCGGCTGAATGTAGGTAACGCATTAAGACATTATTGATAAGGGAAATAAATGAGAAAAACAAAAGTATTTATATTTTTTTCAGTTAACATCTTTTAAGGATTACGGACGTGTAATGGCGAAGCACGATTATGTTGTTAACATTGAACATTATTTGTGTTATGTCCGCAGGGTGGGGTGGTTAGGGGGTGGGGGGGGGGGGGGGGGTCATGCAATCGCTAAATTATGTTCAATCGCTGAGGGTCTTTCAATTTCCTTTTTTGACAGGTAAAGAATCATGCAGTTCCCAGGATTTCCCCTGTGCTAACGGAGAGAAATGCATTCACAAAGATTCAGCCTGCGATTCAACTAACGACTGCGGTGATTGGTCAGACGAGCTGGAATGTGGTAAATGCACCAATCAGCTCAGCCCTGTTACAATTCAATCCTAAATTAGGATAGGACATTATTCATGTTGTTAAAACCTGAGATACGAGAAACAAATTAAAACCTTTAAAGTACTCGACTTAGTAGGTTTACCTTCTCTTAAACATTAAGATCATTGAATTGCATGTTCTTGTCTTAAATAAGTTAACTTGAAGGAATTTGAGAGTAGGGGGCATGTTTGTAATCCGTTTGTTTTCATCAGTTGGAAGTGTGCAGTTGTGAATATGTAATTAATAGGTATTACTCGTTAATAGTGTTTACGAGTATAGGCCTAATAGTGGTGCGTGAAATTACTCATTTGCCGACATGCAACAATAAAAAACAAAAACAAACAAAAAACAAAAACCAAGAGAGAATTGCCCTTAGACTTTGGTTAAGTGCCTTAAAGTTATACGAATTTATCGGCTAAATCTTAAATGTAAAATTTCACGACCCTTCGCTCTCGCTTACAGCAGGTCTTGACTAATCTTCTAATTTCTTAGGATGCCAAGATGAGAGGGACGAATGCAGTGCTTGGCAATTTCGAGGCGAGTGTGAAAGCAACCCCGGCTGGATGAACTGGCATTGTCGTATGAGCTGTGGACAATGTACAGAGGGAGATGGAACGCGTAAGATTGTCTCGTTTACACATATCAGTCTCATGTCTGTCTACCATTTTAATATGATAATAACATTATATTTGAGAAAATGGAATTTCCGTGATACAAACGTAACTAGTTTATACGAATGGCCCATGCAGACCTACGATCTCACATCCACTGTGAAAAATTTGGGCAATATTTTTCAACACTTTGCCCAACGTTGTGCCAATAGTCAACCCAACCATCTTTTGGGCAATATTTTCGTATTTCGCCCAACAGCTGGTCAAGATTTTCCCAACAAGTGGGCTACCGTAGTCGGGCAGTTGAAGGGTCATATATTTGCCCAAATGTTGGTCAAAATACGAAACAATTATGCATGTGTGAAGTCGGGTACTTACGTTTACCAATATCACTGGGCAAAATATCGCCCAATAGATGGTTGGGTTGACTATTGGCACAACGTTGGGAAAAGTGTTGAAATAATATTGCCCAAATTTTTCACAGTGTCGTATTGCCCTCTATCCATTCATTACCCACGTACGAACCCGATGACCTCATGGGGTTATGACCCCTGGCCCTGTTAGGAACCACAGATGGGTCATCAATTGTCATTTTTTTTCAATAGTCATAGTTTATCGAGTCTGGGCACGAGTGTCCGAGATAGTGTCATTGCATGTCAGTCTGGTTTCATTCATTCTCATGTCCGTCTACCATTTTAATATGATAACATTATATTTGAGAAAATGGAATTTCCGTGATACAAACGCAACTATTTTATGCGCATGGCCCATGCAGACCTGCGATTCCAGGCCGTATTCAGTGTATTAGCCCCGCGATCTCATATCGCATTGCCCTCTATTCATTCATTACTCACGTGCAAACCCGATGACCTCATGGGGTTATGACCCCTGTTAGGAACCACAGATGGATCATCAATAATCAACAAACATATATTTTTTTTTAATCGTCATATTTTATCGAGTCTGGGCATGAGTGTCTAAGATTGTGCCAGTGCATGCCAGTCTGGTTTCATTAGTTGGTCATCTATATCCGGAATTTTTAGAAACGCTCTTCCATCATTTCTTATTAATCCTGTTTTAACATCTTATATGATTATTTTTTCAGCTAATGGAACACTGTCGGAAGAAACAGAGACGGGAGCTTACTTCATCAGAAATTCAGCAAAATATTGTTAGTCTAATAGTGTCAATGATTAGAGATTTTAGTTGTGGAGGAAGTTGTCTTTCAAACATTCTAGCTAGGCGGAGAAATTTCACATAATCACTCAAAATGGGCAAATTACACATGTCCGGATAGCGTAGACCAATTTGAACACACCCATTCTGGTCTAAAGTCTTGTGAAAATAAATGAAACGCGGTAAGAAGCTTTTTCCAAGAACCTCCTCAAACTTCTATTCCTGGCTTGAACAGTTTGTTCGCGCAGTAGGCCGATTATGACGCCACTGGTTGGGCACGATCGCAATTATAGGCCTCAAGCTCACCTCTCGCACAGCTCGCGTGCGGTATTTTGCATAGGCATATACGTAAACATTATCCAGACTTTGCATGCTTCATATCCTGACAAGAAAGTGGAATAACAATCTCTAGAAATCATGTAATTACATATAATATTAAGCAAATTTAGGTTATATAATACGAGGTGTGAATCGTGCAATTCGATTTGTCCAAATACCCTTCCGTTCTGTGTAATTTGCTGAGATGTTTTGCATTTGTTCGGTCATCATGCCTTGCCCTTGGCGTGATAGTGATTGCTGTTGATTATATACGGAGACCATATGATGAGTGAATCGCGAGCTTCCCTCATGTTTATGTCCTGCAGCTGCAGTTCTATTTATGAATGGTGCATATTTGTAATTGATTTTCGCCAAATATAACCTCACATCTGATCGTCTTTGTTTTATAATCCGCGAAATTTGCTAAAGAGCCCTACACATCCCGACAAATTCGAAAATGTCTCGCCCAGTCACCCCAGTGACAATTAAGGTGCATGACAGATCGATCGCCAGTTGAGCGGGGTCTGGGGAGCTGAGCGGCAGCTGGCAGCTCAGCCAGCTCGCGCAGATACTATCACTGGACTTGCACCAGCATCGACGCCGTCTTCTCCGAATTGTTCTCTTTTTTCCATCTCTCCTACACCCCCATCATCATCATCGTCACTATCAGTACCACTGTCACTAGTTATGGAGCTACGCTCATCAACTTCGAATTCTAAATTGAGTAAAACCTCTTCTTCGAGCTCGGACATTAATTTTGTTCAGATATTTAGCGTTTGAGTGGCGTTTGTATACGTATAATGCATGCAGGCGAGAGTTGTGTGAGAGCTCTTGGGAGCATTCTCGCGCTCATGTGCCCAACCTCCTACGTCACAAATCGTACGTCACAATAGCAGGCCGATCGAGGGCGGAATAATCGGGTAGTAATTTCACCACTTTTAATAGCAGATAAGTCAATTCTGTAACAATTTTTGATAACTAAATATGAACCATTAGAAAGATTGTAACATTAACTTTGCAATGATACCGACATTTTTAAGGTTAAAAGCCTTTTGAAACCTTCGCTCTGCTTCTTTAATAATTAACTTATTATTGATGATAATGCAATGACATTATGGTTTTAATTTAGTTCATAATTTACACATTTCTGTCATCGTCAGAACTCAAGATCTATTAAAACTGCATTTATACAAGTTTTTATCTTAAAGCTTATCAACACTAGCGTGGCTAGGAGGGATTAGACCACACAGCGAGGTCACTGACAGATGGCTATCTCATCAACTCAGCTCTCAAATAACATAAGAAATAGAGGATCATGAGGGACCAACATGCACCGATTAGGGAAGTTTTCTATATAGAGGGAGGAAGTAGCTACAAGTAGGACAGTGGGGCGTTAACATGTTAATTGTGCGACAAGTTGGCAACGTATTATCGCCGCTGTTTTCGTGAGATGATTATTGATGAATATACAATTATTTTATAATTCAAGTGAAATTGCTAACTATTATGAATAACATGACCATATTGTATTCACATGTCTTAATTCGTGTTATTTTGTATTGATATCCAGCTACTTATCTGCAGTATACAAGACGTAATAAGGGCGACCGACCTGGTACCGCACTTAATTCATGGCGATGTGACAGCGTGGGTCCAGTACCCGCTCATGTTAGGGTCAACATGGGTTTAAGGTCAGTATCAGAGGTCACAGATGAACACGGGTCAAAGGTGATAAGGTCAAATGCGAAACCAAACAATTTTCGTAATCAAACAACCTTGCATAATATTTTGTTTATATTTCGAAGCATTTGTTTATCAAAACGATTAGACTTCTCTGTTAGATTCACTTTTTATGTTTTGTTAAACTGTCAATGCACATTAAATCTCAACATAATGTAGTAGGTCTATATATCTACAAACAATAATGAGAACACATTATTGGTGATAGTTTGACATTCATGCATGTTAGTCAGAAATTGTTAAAGATAAATTGTGTCAAGAAGGTCAATATCAATTTTTGGGGTTAGGGATATTGTATAAATATTGATTTATAAATGTCTCTTCCTGTGTGTTATTTTCAATGTTCTTATCGTTCTCCAAATATATTTAATATAAAAAAGTCATTATTTTGTTCTCCTTTTACAGCCCTTTTTATCAGAAGTACACCAACGCTTATGCAATCCCAATCATTGCATCGGAACGAGTATCTGACGAAGCTATCAAACGAGCCTGTTACGTCGTGCGCGTCATGTTGGCAGATCGGAGGGACCTCAGGCAAGAGATGTACAAGAAATACATGCGCATCGCCATCTTAGCAGAGAACGAACTCACGATCCATATTCCTGAACATTCCCATCTGGATGAGAGCTACAACGAACGTATCCGATCAATAGGAGGTGAGGGCGTTTATCTTGAAGGACGATGTACACAAAGCGTTATTCCAAATTACGCAAATTACGTCATTTATTGTTTAGTTCATTTCAATAGAATTCACGACACCGTAAGCAATGAACAACAATTCTGGATCCGTTATGTGACTTAAAAAAAAGAATATCTTATTTGATGAATATCAATTAACGGCGCAATTGAATTAACGCATCGCGTGCATCGGGCCTTGCTTCATAAAACTTGTTGTCAATAACAAGCTACAATACCTGTTTAAGCTACTCGTGGCATTTGATTGGCTGAGAGCATTATTTGTGATTTTGAGTATTGTTTCTTCATTGATATCACTTTCTCGCCATCTTCCATAGGTACATTATACATCCCCCTTGCGTCAGCTGCCGAGGAGAATCTCATGTGTCGTGACGGTGACCGGTGGTTTGACGAGGATACCTTCGTCCATTCCTTCGCCCATAGTATCCTCAAGATCGGCCTTGCGTCAGACAGGGTGTTCAGCCGTAAGCTAGGAGCTGCGTACTACCATGCACGCCGGGAACAGCTCTGGTCTAATTCACGCTCCGACGACTCAATGGATGAGTGAGTTATCCCCGTCACATTTTCATGTCGATTGCGTTACTGTCATGCGCTAATCGAGTCTGTGAAGGCATTTCGCCCGTAGGCCAGTTATAAAAAAACATTCCTTTAAATTAAACCATTTGTAATCCCTTTTTTAAAAACTAATTCACTCTCTAATGGAATGGTGCGTCATAGACCTCAGTCAGGCAAATGACGCCTATGTAAAACGGGCTCTGCGTCAATTGCACGCGTTGCGTCATTCTCCTGACGTAGGACTGCGCCAGTCGACATTTGACGTGCCATGAGACAGTAATATTGTACTAAAATTAAATGCAAAATGAAACATTTTGTTTTGAATTACTGGCTTCAGGGTTTATTACTTCGACAAGCTTGATTAGCTCATGAAAAACGCAACGGGTATTTACCATTGTTCTTTTATCGATTTGTATCATGGTTGCATTCGTGACATCATTATCATTATCATCATTCTTCTATTTCTTCTTCTTCTTCTAAGTGGTAGAAGTAGACCTAGTACATAGGAGAAGTATTGTTATTATTATTGTCACTAGAAGTAGATAGTAGTAGATAGTAGTAGTAGTAGTAGTAGTAGTAGTAGTTGAATTTCTTAGGTGAAATCCTCTCTCTATGGAATAAATATCTCAGTTGATGATAATAATAAATAAATTCACCACACATTCCGTTGATATCAACTCAGTTCGAAGGACATTTATAACTTGTTTATTCATCAAAGTGAAAAATGATATGATCATGATTTGACCCTTTTTTAGGTATTTCGCTGACGGTGTTCAGAGTTTCTTCAACGTGTTGGCACCGTACCGATACGGGGTTCATACCGGCGTGGACAGAAGGGAGAAATTAGCCAGATATGATCATACCTTATACAAGGTCATATTAGAAGTGTTTCCCTGCCAAAATAAGATCATTGATCGCTGTAGTTTTAATCCAGGTGAGTTGCAGAATTTAGGTTGAATCATTCATACCATTATTATTCTTTCCCCATATTTACGTTGTCTGAATGATCTATTTTTCATTAGTATGTTGGATTTTTTCTTTCTTCAATCGTTGTCAATCCCTTTTCATCTTTTCTACTTTCTTTTATTCGAAGCCACTTCCTACTCTTGAATACTAACGATGATTCATTAATTATAAAAGCCAGTATTCTTTACATAAAAGAGTTGAGGGCTGTCATGTCTTCGGGTCCTCTCTGTACCTCGTCATCTACTTTTGATGGCAATATTTCCCAAGTGAAAGCTTTGAACAGCACACTGTGACCCCAAAACGAAGACGTACTTTGCTTAATCTATAAACAATTTTATTATATAATTCGATTTTCATCAAAATGACACAGCGTAATAATTGTTCTTTACATAATTCCACGCACAATTTCGCAGCTATTGGTCGCTCCGCGGCCGGGGTCCTATGGGCGGGGGAGGGTGGAGTTGGGGGTGGTGGGTAAAGATGACAATTTTGCCGATAACAGCAGGGGTTGACAATTGGCGGACTGAAATTTTGGATGGATTGGGTTGTCACCCCTACTCGAGTGACACAACATAACTCCGGTGTACCGAATGTGTTCAGCGGCAGAAAGTTATAGAATGAATATGATAAGTATATGAATTCTTCATAAATTGTTTTCTTTGAATCCCTCTTCCATAGATACTTTGTCGGAAAGGGATCAACTGTTTGTGAACTGCAATCCAGAAGAGGATGAAGGTAGTGTTACTCTTTTATTCATGTTAGTGTATTTTGCAATGCTCTATCTACTAAACTTTTGTCAAATGTAGTATATCCATTTATAAACCATTTGTCAAACTTAGTATAATATCAGATAAAAGCACATTCGTAACAAACTGAAAGCTACCGAAACAAAACAGTGGATACGTGTTTATTAGAGTACCATTGTTCCAACAATGCATCGCATGATATAGATATGTATATGTGGAAGTATTATTTTCTAAAAGGAAACAGAATATACTCGTGATTGGCTATATTTTGTAAGAGATCATTTTTAAATGTAAGACCTTCATGTTCAGAAAAGGTGTGAGTTTATAAGTGGTCATTCGGTGGTTGGAGTCCAAACTGGTCTACATTAGAGTATTCCGTAAGCTCTCATGATTCGTGGCCTAAATAATAATAATTAACAAAAAAAACGAAATACCAAATCCCCCCCCCAAAAAAAAAAAAAAAAAAAAAAATATATATATATATATATAATGATAATAATAATAACAATTAAAAAAATATATACAAAAAAAATATATAAAAAAAAAAAAAAAAAAGCCTTCACATGCGAAGCGCAGAGTGACTTCAATTTCTCGGTAGGATTTGTTTATAATAAGACAATTCATCACAAAATTGCATTTTTTTTGTTCAGAACCAGAAGCAACCGAAGCACCAACAACAACGGCTCCGCAAGTCGGTATGTCC
The DNA here is from genome assembly GCA_035222895.1 of Strongylocentrotus droebachiensis. Lineage (NCBI taxonomy): Eukaryota > Metazoa > Echinodermata > Echinoidea > Camarodonta > Strongylocentrotidae > Strongylocentrotus > Strongylocentrotus droebachiensis. Next base: position 102,788 of record JAVYIG010002173.1, read on the forward strand.
ATCATTCTCTTACTCTTACTTTTACAGATTACTGTTGATGCCCAAAATGCATTTTTTTTTTTTTTTTTTTTTATAGGTTAAAAAAAAAAAATTGAAGAGTGATTATAATTAACATGATAATCACGGAGGTAAAGATGTTGAATATAAATCTGTGTTTCGAAACGCAGATGATGATGATCCTGAGGATAAATTATTATGATTATGATTATGATTATGATTATGATTATAGTAAATTTCAAGGGGATACCAATTAATTTGTATTTTACCTGTTCATATGCTTGTGTATTTATCTATTTTGTTTTTGATGCTGTTATTTGTTTTTATTATTACCAAACAGGGCCTCATGGAAGACCACCAAATTGGTGATATGTGCCACCCTGTGTAAATATCAGAAATAAATAAATAAATAAATAAAATAATAATGAAGAAGAAGAACAACAACAAGAAGAATATGTTGGTAAATGAAAATAAGAAACCCTAAAATAACTAATTAGTAAGTCATAGAAGCCCCAAAGAAGTCATAGAAGAAGTCGTATAAAATATGAAGATATTAAAAAAAATATGGAGAAGTAGAAGAAGAATTGTTATTAAAAAAAGAAGAAGATACGATGTCTAAGTGATGGAAGGATAAAACATTTAAAATTGAGATAATAATTCAATTAATATGATTATCCAATAATCATGCACGTATTCTTCTATGCTGCTAATCATAACAGAGTGCGTGGATAAAAACGAAGACTGTGCCCCTTGGGCGGAGAGTGGTGAATGTACGGCCAACAAGCGCTACATGAGAAAGAATTGTCCGCTTAGCTGTGGAGTGTGTACCATAATGGTACCTGACCCGGAACCAGAGGTCGTGGATGTACCTCAAGAACCGGACCCTCCGACCCACCCCATCGATGTGCCTCAGAGAGGTGATAATCATAATCAATAATAGTATCGTATTGTTTAAAGGTATAGACCAGTTTTGGAAACGCCCCTTCTCAAAATATGAAATGGAAGCTCTTATTTTCTGCTGGATATAATTTTCCTTCTGTTTTGCTATCAACACTGCATTGTAAATTGATTAATACGGTAGATATTATGTTTACAGAATATTGATATGTTACATTACATTGTAAATTGACTTATATGACATATATGTTTCCAAACAGAATATTGATTTGTTACATTACATTGTTAAGTGATTATATGTTTATAAACAGAATATTGATGTACATCAATGAAGTTTAATAAATACAATACAATACATGTGAAAGAATATGTTTTGACTAATAGTGATGATACAAATTTTGTCGGGAAACCGCCTACTAGTTGATATATTTTTTGGTAAGTATATCTATCCGGACTGGATAGATATCGCGTAGTCCCATATACACATTTCTGTGTACAGTGCTTGTAACCTTACCAAGACTGGGCCAAATTTCTTATCATTTCGATGATTCCAGAACCTTGCAGTACACACCAATACTTAGATGATCAACCTTTTCTGATTGATTCCACAACGTTTCTTTCACAATGCAATTGCATGACCAGAACTGGTCTATACCTTTAACCCCTGTATCAGTATGAATATTGCTTGTCTTGTGGGCCTTGCTATTACCAGTATCCCAGCATTACCATCACATTTAATACGCCTTGGACTAGAGGGGCAAATGAGGCAAAATACCTTTCTTCAAAGATGTAAGCACCAGCCAAAGATCGTACCCAGGACCTCTTGTATGAGAGTCAGGAGTCAAAGAGTTTTCGCCAGCACTCCGACAAAGTTCGAAAATTAATAATCAAAGACAGAAAATGACCTTGAGATGTGCAAAATCACAAACTTTCCGGACGATATTGAATGAAAACGGTATGAAATTGAATTTTAAAAGTATCAAAATGGACGGGAAACATAATGGCATAATCAAGAAGACAGAGATTTTGAATGATTATATTATTAAAGTGATCTTCCCTACGTGTAGGCACGAGTACGTATATATATATATATATTTTTAATACGCCATATGAACCAATTTCACAGTCTATCTCACATCAAAGGTATATACAGCACGTGTGAGTTCAATTACCAGTTATGAGACTTTGTAGGTCAGAGTTTGGATAGGCAGGAGGAGTAAGTAGTAGTAGTAGAAGTAATGGTTTATTGAAATAAAAAATCAATCGCGGCTCAAAAGCCGAATTACAGGTTTTGTACAATAGTAAAAGCAAACATAAAAATTACAGGTATCAAAAAAAGTAATAACATGTAATAGTGAGATCATAATGACAAAGATTAAGTACAATAACAAACATTATTTTCTTACAGGCAGTGCCAGTGAGCATTCATTGACTACATCATACTACTATTGATATCATTATTATTATTATTATTATTATTATTATTATTATTATTATTATTATTATTATTATTATTATTATTATTATTATTATTACTATTCTTAGTATCAATAATGTGATAACAATAATTTGTATCAACATTATTACTAGGATTACTATTCACAATGGTGAATATGAAATTAATTAAAATATTGCACTTAAGTCAAGTTCAAAGTACATACAAATTTCAAATTTCATAAAAATCATTTTAAACATGTAAAAGGGGAAATATAAGGGTTATTTAGTAATGCAATAATCAGACTAGGATGAGTATAGTTTATACATGTAAACGTTCTGATAAAAAGGTTATTGAAAATTGTGGGTAAATGGTTGTTCTAAGCAAATGACACAATAATAATAATGCAAAATATGTTTCGATACGAAATACATTTGAAATTTCATCTAAAAATCGGTATTGAAGGTCATGCAAACATGAATTTGTCAAAGTGTATTTAATTGAAAACAGTTAAATATTGTATTAGAACTCTTTGAGTCAACATGCCGAACCAATTTTGTCCAGCCTACCTTTGAGAATAGAGACTCTTAAACCTTTGCCCAGCAAAATAAATAATATACTGGTATGCAGTGGCGGATGGTGGGGGGGGGGGGGGGGGGGGGGGGAGGGGGACACAAACGTTTTTTGTTCCGTGGATACGCCCGTGCTGGCATGTTTTATTTGCCACCTTAAAGGTATTACAAAGTTTTGGTATGGGGTCATGAATTTGGTTCAAATTAACATATTGGAAGCATTATGCGTTCCTACAATATTCATTGATCGTTGTCGCGGTTGAAATCGAGTCTAAAGTTATGAAATTATAAACAATAAACTCTTTATGTTGTATAGCTCCCTCTCAAGGTCAAGATATTAATTTAGCTATGAAACGATGTTTCTTGACTAAAATCGACCGATTAGCTATTCCCGTTTGGAAATTATATATCACAACTACATATTCTGAGATTTTCATGGTCGCAGCTACCATTGTACGGCCATAGGCGCTATTTGAAATTTATCAAAATTTACCGGGAGCACCGGTAAATTTTTATATTCAATTTTTCTCGAAAACAGAAGTGTTTTAGGTGCTAATTTTTTTAGTGCTTATAATACATCCACGGGGGCATCCAAATATATCAAAATTGTAAAGATTCACTATCCACCCAATTTTCAAAATTTCCCAAAACTTTGTATTACCTTTAAGCTTTCTGTTCTATTGACGAAAATAATAGGTGTATAACGCCCTCTTAGGGCTGATGCTGGACAATCTGTCGCCTATCAATTTGGTTTGCTGCAATCATATTTGCTCCAGGCTTGCAGAACAAGTTTGTAAATTGTTCTGAGAAAATAAATTCAAAAGTAAGTTTTAGCGAGCAATTGGTCTGTCACACTATGCAGAGATCTGAATTAGTTCACCAATCAATGATTACGTAATGTCCCTAATTTAATGACCTCGTCCAATCCGCGCGCCAATTTTCTTTGATTATGTCTCCACGATACTTCGCTAATGACTTCGTACTCGCCACTCTTGTGGGGTGTGTCACGCAGCAGTGTCCAATCATAATGCTACATCAAGCCTTGTGTCTTGCGAATTAAATCGCATTTGTTGCTACAGAAGTGGCGGGATTGAAATTACGGTAATTATGCCTTGCGGAGATTTCCCCGACTTGACGAAGATTGCCATCCCGTCAAGAGTTGATAATTTTCTATCATATATAAATAATATAATGAGTAACAAAAATAGATGCATGCACTCTTGAAGAAGGTTATAGCGTTGTTCAGACCTTAAATTTTCAATTAAGCGGAAATAAGATGTCTTGTTTAATCAGGGAGGCCGTATACCTGAATATAAACTCTTCTGCAAAAGCAGCAAAGATCGTGATTGAAAAAAGAAAGAAATCAAAATAAATTATTGATTGGTTTTGCTGAACTTATCACGATGGTGATTACTAGAAGAGTGATTGTCATGACAATGGTAATAGTTATGATAGCAACATCAGTGATGACGATGATTATTATAATTTGATGGATAAGTGGTATGTTAATTGTTAATGTTAAAGTTGTGGTGACGGTGATGGTGGTTGTGATGATGATGATGATTATGATGATGATGATGAAGAAGATTGAAGAAAAAGAAGAAAAAGAAGAAGAAGAAAAAGAAGAAGAAGAAGAAGAAGAAGAAAAATAAGGAGAAGAAGAAGAATAAAAAGAAGAAGAAGAAGAAGAAGAAGAAGAAGAAGAAGAAAAGAAGAAGATGATGATGATAAAGAAGAAGAAGAAGAAGAAATGAGGAAGAAGAAGAAGAAGAAGAAAAATAATAAGATGATGATGATGATGATGATGATGATGAAGAAGAAGAAGAAAAAGAAGAAGAAGAAGAAGAAAAAGAAGAAGGTGATGATGATGATGATGATGATGATGATGATAAAGAAGAAGAAGAAATGAGGAAGAAGAAGAAGAAGAAGAAAAATAATAAGATGATGATGATGATGATGATGATGATGACGATGAAGATGGTGATGATGATGATGAGGGTAATGATGATAATGGTGGTGAAGATGATGAATATGATGATGATAATGGTGAAGAAAGATGACGATGATGATGATGACAAACATGGTGATGAGGACATTTTTTTAAATATGTTAAATTCTACAGAATATTTTTTTTAATCACCAACAGCCAATTAATAATTATGAATCCCCCTGCAATTTCTTTACTTTATAATTTTACCTTAGTTTGCGAGGATAACGAGGGACATTGTCAAGACTGGGCCAGACGCGGAGAATGTGAGATTAACCCAACCTGGATGCGTCCGAACTGTAGAAGATCATGCAATGCGTGTGATGGTGAGACATTTCTTTCTCTCTCAGTCAGTTCACTGGTCATGTTCAGTGGCATGAGCGTTTATCCCACTGCTGCCATCATGCAAAATAATGTAGGATAAGATACGAATTGACTGCTTTGTTTTCTTTAAACTCGGGCTGAGCACTTGTTTTACCATGTTTCTCAAATTGTACGGTCTCGTAATCGTATATTGTAATTATCTTTTAGATTTTCTATATTATATTGAATGTTCAATGATATTTTACCTTCATTAAGGGTGGTCGTCTCGACAAATCCCCATGGTGTTTTTATGGCCACCTATAAATTCCATTAATGCTCTATCCAGGCGCGTACGCAGGGGGGGGGGGGGGGGGGGGGGGTTTTGGGGGGTTAACTCCCCCCCTTTGGTATTTTTATGTGTATAAACCCCCCCCCCCAAAACCCCCCTAAAACCCCCCCCCCCCTTTGGAATTTTTTTTTTTTTTTTTTTTAATTATTAAAAAAAAATAAAAAAATAAAAAAATTATCCCCATGACTGACCCAAAAACAGGTGTTACCCCCCCCCCCCCCGCTTATTCAGCGGTCAGCTGAGTCGTTGCGATTTTTTTGGGACTCCAAAAAAAAAAAAAAAAAATGTCCTTTCCCCCCCCCCCCCCCCCCCCCCCCCCCGCTTATTCAGCGGTGGGCTGAGTCGTTACGAAATTTTCGGCCCGATTTATAAATGTTAAAACCCCCCCCTTGAAAAAATCCTGCGTACGCGCCTGGCTCTATCTTGTGTAGTTAACTGATGTATCGCTTTATTGTTTTATCATTTTTACCTTATTTTGTATTCTTGATCGATTTATACTCTTATTCTGTCATGATTGTATTCTGTTTTGTAAATTTTATTGGAATTGAATAAACTGAATTGAATCATGTTCGTACAACTTCTTTAGAAAAATCAACCTAAGGGAATTTCAGTACCCTTTTTAGGCAACGACATTTATTGAAATGTTCGAACATGATACAATCGGGTATTGCTATTGACCGTGAGTTGATTTTGTAGAATATAGTTGCGTGCTTGCGACCCCTCTATACATAAAATCATGCAATGCACGCGATGGTAAGATGAGATATTTCAAATAATTTAAATATCATGGGTTCATATCCTGCCGCTGCCGCCATACAAAACATGATAATTCAACACATTTTCTGATACGATTGGACGAAACCAAACTTAGCTGTGGCTTGGAACTTGAGAAAACTTTATCTTCTTCTTCTTCTACTTCTTCCTCTTCTTCTTCCTCTTCTTCTTCCTCTTCTTTTTCCTCTTCTTCTTCCTCTTCCTCTTCCTCTTCTTCTTCTTCTTCTTCTTCTTCTACTTCTTCCTCTTCTTCTTCCTCTTCTTCTTCCTCTTCTTTTTCCTCTTCTTCTTCCTCTCTTTCTTCCTCTTCTTATTCCCCTTCTACTTACTCTTCCTCTTCTTCTTCTTCTTCTTCGTCTTCTTCGTCTTCTTCTTCTTCTTCGTCCTCTCCTTCTTCCTCTTCTTATTCCCCTTCTACTTACTCTTCCTCTTCTTCTTCTTCTTCTTCTTCTTCTTCGTCTTCTTCTTCTTCTTCGTCCTCTCCTTCTTCCTCTTCTTATTCCCCTTCTACTTACTCTTCCTCTTCCTCTTCCTCTTCTTCTTCTTCTTCTTCTTCTTCTTCTTCTACTTCTTCCTCTTCTTCTTCCTCTTCTTCTTCCTCTTCTTTTTCCTCTTCTTCTTCCTCTCCTTCTTCCTCTTCTTATTCCCCTTCTACTTACTCTTCCTCTTCTTCTTCTTCTTCTTCGTCTTCTTCGTCTTCTTCTTCTGCTTCTTCTTCTTCGTCCTCTCCTTCTTCCTCTTCTTATTCCCCTTCTACTTACTCTTCCTCTTCTTCTTCTTCTTCTTCGTCTTCTTCGTCTTCTTCTACTTCTTCCTCTTCTTCTTCCTCTTCTTCTTCCTCTTCTTTTTCCTCTTCTTCTTCCTCTCCTTCTTCCTCTTCTTATTCCCCTTCTACTTACTCTTCCTCTTCTTCTTCTTCTTCTTCGTCTTCTTCGTCTTCTTCTTCTGCTTCTTCTTCTTCGTCCTCTCCTTCTTCCTCTTCTTATTCCCCTTCTACTTACTCTTCCTCTTCTTCTTCTTCTTCTTCGTCTTCTTCGTCTTCTTCTTCTTCTTCGTCCTCTCCTTCTTCCTCTTCTTATTCCCCTTCTACTTACTCTTCCTCTTCTGCTTCTTCTTCTTCGTCTTCTTCGTCTTCTTCTTCTTCTTCGTCCTCTCCTTCTTCCTCTTCTTATTCCCCTTCTACTTACTCTTCCTCTTCTGCTTCTTCTTCTTCGTCTTCTTCGTCTTCTTCTTCTTCTTCGTCCTCTCCTTCTTCCTCTTCTTATTCCCCTTCTACTTACTCTTCCTCTTCTTCTTCTTCTTCTTCGTCTTCTTCGTCTTCTTCTTCTTCTTCGTCCTCTCCTTCTTCCTCTTCTTATTCCCCTTCTACTTACTCTTCCTCTTCTTCTTCTTCTTCTGCTTCTTCTTCTTCGTCTTCTTCTTCTTCTTCGTCCTCTCCTTCTTCCTCTTCTTATTCCCCTTCTACTTCTTCTTCCTCTTCTTCTTCTTCTTCTTCGTCTTCTTCTTCTGCTTCTACTTCTTCGTCCTCTCCTTCTTCCTCTTCTTATTCCCCTTCTACTTACTCTTCCTCTTCTTCCTCTTCTTCTTCTTCTTCTTCGTCTTCTTCTTCTGCTTCTTCTTCTTCGTCCTCTCCTTCTTCCTCTTCTTATTCCCCTTCTACTTACTCTTCCTCTTCTTCTTCTTCTTCTTCGTCTTCTTCGTCTTCTTCTTCTTCTTCGTCCTCTCCTTCTTCCTCTTCTTATTCCCCTTCTACTTACTCTTCCTCTTCTGCTTCTTCTTCTTCGTCTTCTTCGTCTTCTTCTTCTTCTTCGTCCTCTCCTTCTTCCTCTTCTTATTCCCCTTCTACTTACTCTTCCTCTTCTGCTTCTTCTTCTTCGTCTTCTTCGTCTTCTTCTTCTTCTTCGTCCTCTCCTTCTTCCTCTTCTTATTCCCCTTCTACTTCTTCTTCCTCTTCTTCTTCTTCTTCTTCGTCTTCTTCTTCTGCTTCTTCTTCTTCGTCCTCTCCTTCTTCCTCTTCTTATTCCCCTTCTACTTACTCTTCCTCTTCTTCTTCTTCTTCTTCTTCTTCTTCGTCTTCTTCTTCTTCTTCGTCCTCTCCTTCTTCCTCTTCTTATTCCCCTTCTACTTACTCTTCCTCTTCTGCTTCTACTTCTTCTTCTTCTTCCTCTTTTTCTTCTTCTTCTTCTTCCTCTTTTTTTTCTTTTTCCTCTTCTTCTTCTTCTTCTTCTTCTCCTTCTTCTTCTTCTTCTTCTTCTTCTTCTTCTTCATCTTTTTCTCCTTCTTCTTCTTCTTCTTCTTCTCGTTCTCCTTCTTCTTTCTCTTCCTCTTCTTCTGTTCCTTTTCTTTTCTAATGAATCACATAAAAAATATATATATAATTTAGTCTGGGATATGTAAACCTTAACTCTTGATCACCAGTCCTACTTAGTTTCAAACCACGTTCTTCCCGGTTACAAGTCTCTGTTTATTGAGCCGTGGCATCTTCATTTTATTCTTCCTTCTTTCATTGATTCATTCCTTCAATCTTTCATGTATTTCTCTCTCTCTTTTCAGATGACCCTGATTGTTACGACAGCAGCAACAACTGTGAAGAATGGGCCACCGACGGAGAATGTGGTAAGAATGTGAGCTACATGGAGACCCATTGCAGAATGAGCTGCGGTCTATGCTGAAGCAGCTTCATTTCCGCCGAGAAAAAACACACATTCAAACCAGCTCTAACGACCACCTGTATAGAAAGACCACCTGTCTACAAAGACCACATTTTGTTGGTTTCCCTTGAAAATGGTTTCTCATTGGAACATGTACTAAAGGAACCTGTACATAATGTCCACATGCTTACAAAGACCAATTTTCTTGTCTCCCTTAAACTTTTGGTGGTCTTTATAGACAGGTTTCAAAGTACTAACAAATATGGGCAGGGATATTCACATCATCACAATATCATCTTTATTTACAAAAAACAAAATTTACAGAGATTAATTGCGAAATTATAAAAAGAATGAGACTCTGTGTTAGATCACAATGATGCGTACAATATCTTTGTAAATGTTGTTTCAATTTAAACAAAAAAAAATGTATGTGTTGCAAAGGGAACTTTTGAAAATATTATTCCTGTACATACATAGCACTTTTGAAAATGACATTCCCGTAGACCCAGATTTTACTTTATTCTGTATTACATTTGTACCGAAGGCAGTCAGAGCATCGTTATGTTAATTTCAAAGTCTGGTGATTACATTGTCTCCTGTAATCCAAAACGCATTATAATTTAAAACGAAATGAGGTTTACAGGAAAGTATGTTAAGAAATTAAATTCAAACAAGCCATGTACCGTACCGCAAATTTCAAGTACATTTAAATTGTATGATGAATTTCAGTCACGTGTGCAGCATTGTGTTTGACCCCGTTTGACCTAATGTATACACATTTACTTTTAAAGGGAAAGTCCACCCCAGGATTTTTTTTAGCTGACGATATAGACCTAATAATACCATGAAGAATGATACAAGTCTCATTAAAATCCATGATCACATAACGAAGATATATCGACTTTTTTATCGAAAATCAGCCGCCCCCCAAATGCAAATGCGTTACATGGGCAAAAAACGATCGCCAAAAAATAACCGATAGTATCGAAATTGTGACGTATGTTGCGAGCTGCCTTCTTATTTCGCAGACATTCACTTTCGCTCGCGGTACACTGTTATCGCACTGACACGACGAATCATGAATGAAAGTGAAAGCGAAAGTGAATGTCTCCGAAATAAGAAGGCAGCTCGCAACATACGTCACAATCGTTTCATGCCCATGTAACGCATTTGCATTTGGGGGGCGGCTGATTTTCGATAAAAAAGTCGATATATCTTCGTTATGTGATCATGGATTTTAATGAGACTTGTATCATTCTTCATGGTATTATTAGGTCTATATCGTCAGCTAAAGAAAATCCTGGGGTGGACTATCCCTTTAAGCTCTTTCACTTTTCAATGATGTTATAGAGGTTCGCAAACAAATTTGTCTGTATTTCATTGTATAAGTTACTACTCAATGATACAAATTGAAGGGAAAAAAAGTTCCAAAAAAGCTGCCTTACAAGTACTGCCAAAAATCGTGGACGTGCTTCTTGAATACATATTGTTTTTTTTATATAGAATTTACCGTCGGTGCACAAATGATTACACAACTTTCATGAGCACATATCCAGTATTTGTCTTTGTGGTTTTTACAGTTTTGGTACAAATGACCTTTATCTGCCCATGTGCAGACTGTATCTACGAATTTACTTATTTTGCAATTAAAGATATCATTGGTGCGTTTGTAGATCCGGGCACAGTCATTTATACACAGAGTTTGGCCAACCCGGTTCGAGTTGGACCTAATATGGCGACTACTGCTTGTTGGGCAAGCACAAAACAAAAGAATATACGCCATGTTGTGACCCAATGCAACCAAGTTGGCCAAACTCTGTATATAGATGGCTCTAGATCCGGGGCCGAAAGAGCACCCTACCTTGATAAAAGTTTTGTTTTTCTTCAGGATAATAATTCTCTGGGGTAACCCTTCCTATAGGAACACTGTCTGTAAAATTATGTCATACATTTTCACGATAAATCATTATAATAAGACTGTTTAATCATCCAAAATGTACATTGTTGTATTTTTTAAAAGAAAGAATCCATTTTTTAATGTTTGCATATTGACAATTTATCGTTTATTTTTGTATGCATGTATTGTGTTTTTACTTGTTTAATAGCAGTTCTGTGACCATCCCATGTTATAATCGTTAGTAGGCCTATTGAATGTTTGCAGAATGGTATGAGAATCGAACAATTTATTTTTGCAACAATTTTGGTCTGGTTGACGCTTCTTTCTTCTTACTCTAATAAATGTTTCGATTGATACATGCATACTTCCCCTTGAAGAAAATAACAAATTTATGCTGCCAATGATTTTTCAAAGACAATGCATTATTATCTATATAAGGCTTCCAAGTGGTACAATAAATCAGTGTATTTAATATCTTCAGCGCAGTACTCGGATGACAGATCAATATTGTTTTGTATTGCTCTGTCATCCGGGAACTTCAATTGTCGATACACCGAGGTTAGTCAAATTTTGTTATTTCGCTAGTCAGCCTGATATAGATAATCATTATAATATTGTATGGCTTTGTTTTCGTGCATCGATACAAGAATATAGTGCTCTCGCTATGACAGTATATTCTTGTATCGCTGTCAAAGCCATCCAATATATACATATTCCGATTATTTTCCAACTTACCCTCAGTGTAAATAATAAATGAGAAAAATAATTTTTGAAAAATTAACATCGGAGTATTGATATTTATTCTTTTTCTGACTTTTTGTTTGAATATTCAATTTTTGTCCTATTCTTTGATATCTTCACTTCCTTCATTTCCCTCTCCTTCAAACCTCTTTCTCTAAAGTTGATGCCTACAAGACAGCCATCAACTACCTCAATTCGCTCTTTCTGACCCTGTCTTCTTGTTTTCCATCGTCTCTCTCCTTTTTTGTTTTACTCTCTACTTCTCTCCCTCTCTTTCTTTCCCTCCATTCATCCCACTCTCCCGCCCTTATTCTCATCACTTTCTTACATTATGTACTTTCTTCCCTCTTTAACAGTCTCCCCTCCCTCCTCCTCATCACATCTCTCCCTTTCTGTCAGTCTCCCCTCCCCTCCTTCTTCCTCATGACATCTCTCTCTCTCATTCTTTTTCTCCATTCATCCCACTCTCCCGCCCTCATTCTCATCACTTTCTCACTTCCCTCCCTCTCTTTCAGTCTCTCCTCCTTCCTCCTCATCACATCTCTCCCTCTCTCTGTCTCCCCCTCCTTCCTCCTCATCATATCTCTCCCTCTCTCTCTCTCAGTCTCCCCTCCTTCCTCCTCATCACATCTCTCCCTCTCTCTCTCAGTCTCCCCTCCTTCCTCCTCATCACATCTCTCCCTCTCTCTCTCTGTCTCCCCCTCCTTCCTCCTCATCATATCTCTCCCTCTCTCTCTCAGTCTCCCCTCCTTCCTCCTCATCATATCTCTCCCTCTCTCTCTCAGTCTCCCCTCCTTCCTCCTCATCACATCTCTCCCTCTCTCTGTCTCCCCCTCCTTCCTTCTCATCATATCTCTCCCTCTCTCTCTCAGTCTCCCCTCCTTCCTCCTCATCACATCTCTCCCTCTCTCTCTCAGTCTCCCCTCCTTCCTCCTCATCATATCTCTCCCTCTCTCTCTCAGTCTCCCCTCCTTCCTCCTCATCATATCTCTCCCTCTCTCTCTCTCAGTCTCCCCTCCTTCCTCCTCATCACATCTCTCCCTCTCTCTCTCAGTCTCCCCTCCTTCCTCCTCATCACATCTCCCTCTCTCTCTCTCTCTGTCTCCCCTCCTTCCTCCTCATCACATCTCTCCCTCTCTCTCTCAGTCTCCCCTCCTTCCTCCTCATCACATCTCTCCCTCTCTCTCTGTCTCCCCTCCTTCCTCCTCATCACATCTCTCCCTCTCTCTCTCAGTCTCCCCTCCTTCCTCCTCATCATATCTCTCCCTCTCTCTCTCAGTCTCCCCTCCTTCCTCCTCATCATATCTCTCCCTCTCTCTCTCTCTCTCTCTCAGTCTCCCCTCCTTCCTCCTCATCATATCTCTCCCTCTCTCTCTCAGTCTCCCCTCCTTCCTCCTCATCATATCTCTCCCTCTCTCTCTCAGTCTCCCCTCCTTCCTCCTCATCACATCTCTCCCTCTCTCTCTCTGTCTCCCCTCCTTCCTCCTCATCACATCTCTCCCTCTCTCTCTCAGTCTTCCCTCCTTCCTCCTCATCACATCTCTCCCTCTCTCTCTCAGTCTCCCCTCCTTCCTCCTCATCACATCTCTCCCTCTCTCTCTCTCAGTCTCCCCTCCTTCCTCCTCATCATATCTCTCCCTCTCTCTCTCAGTCTCCCCTCCTTCCTCCTCATCATATCTCTCCCTCTCTCTCTCTCTCTCAGTCTCCCCTCCTTCCTCCTCATCATATCTCTCCCTCTCTCTCTCTGTCTCCCCCTCCTTCCTCCTCATCATATCTCTCCCTCTCTCTCTCAGTCTCCCCCTCCTTCCTCCTCATCACATCTCTCCCTCTCTCTCTCAGTCTCCCCTCCTTCCTCCTCATCATATCTCTCCCTCTCTCTCTCAGTCTCCCCTCCTTCCTACTCATCATATCTCTCCCTCTCTCTCTCTCTCTCTCTCAGTCTCCCCTCCTTCCTCCTCGTCATATCTCTCCCTCTCTCTCTGTTTCCCCCTCCTTCCTCCTCATCATATCTCTCCCTCTCTCTGTCTCCCCTCCTTCCTCCTCGTCACATCTCTCCCTCTCTCTCTCAGTCTCCCCTCCTTCCTCCTCATCACATCTCTCCCTCTCTCTCTCAGTCTCCCCTCCTTCCTCCTCATCATATCTCTCCCTCTCAGTCTCCCCTCCTTCCTCCTCATCATATCTCTCCCTCTCAGTCTCCCCTCCTTCCTCCTCATCATATCTCTCCCTCTCTCTCTCAGTCTCCCCTCCTTCCTCCTCATCACATCTCTCCCTCTCTCTCTCAGTCTCCCCTCCTTCCTCCTCATCACATCTCTCCCCCTCTCTCTCTGTCTCCCCCTCCTTCCTCCTCATCATATCTCTCCCTCTCTCTCTCAGTCTCCCCTAATTCCTCCTCATCACATCTCTCCCTCTCTCTCTCAGTCTCCCCTCCTTCCTCCTCATCATATCTCTCCCTCTCTCTCTCTCTCAGTCTCCCCTCCTTCCTCCTCATCATATCTCTCCCTCTCTCTGTCTCCCCCTCCTTCCTCCTCCCTCCCTTACCATCTCTCTCTCTCTCTCCCATTATCTCTTCCCCTCCCCCCTCTCACTCACTTGCTTTCACTCCCTCCTTCTCTCTTGTTTCCATTCATTCTCGGCCACTGTAACACTTTCACTATTCACTACTCTGCATGAATGAAACACAATGACTGCAACTAACAAATGTGTACGTTTTAGTGCCGTGTTATCTTCTTTTAAAACACTGAGAACAAAAGGTTAACATAGGTACTTTCATTTACAAGTCTTTACATTGTTTTCCTATTGATCGATCATACATGTACAGCCCCAATAACTTACAAAAAATAATAAAAAACGCCGTGCTACTGTCTATGTACACACATTTAAATATAAAATGTTAAACTCCTACACTACTAAGATCAACATTTTTAAAAAAGAGGAATAAATTACACTGTAAATAATCAGATGATATTGGTTCAGAATTTGTTTGGAATAATGAATATGATGCAGAAGACTCAAAAACTAATATGATGGAAAAGATTGGAAAATTAAGAGTTTCTTCTTACCCATTCATTCACTTACTTAAATCTGAACCAAGATAGCTATGACTATAGCACAACTACCCTTTGAGCTACCCATCCCCCTCCGGGCCCTCCCCTATCCTTAGAAGTAAGTTGTCCGGTACATTGTTGTCCAGATATGGTAGTCATAGGGTCCACTGGATATTTTGTTAAGTTAGGAGTATGATCAAAGTATGATAAATGCTAATTCGCACAATCACAATGTTTAAGAGAGCAAAAGTAAAAAGTGATTTCTAATTTCTTTAAAAATACACTTGAAAAGTTTATAACAACCAAAATATTGGCACCTCTTTCTCCTGTTTATCTTTTACCAGACCATACCTAATATACATAGAAAATGCCCTTCTTAAATTATTTTCCTACATGAACATGTAGAGAAACACAGGTGTCTGCAAATGTCTGTCATTCAAAATCACACCAAATAATGATAAAAGACCAACAATATACAAGCAAGGAAGATAAAAATGATGGAATTAAAATGCATCCGCGAATACCTGTACATACACTATGCAAAGCCTCTATATTTGCTGATGTGATAAAAGCAATTCTAATATAATTACCAATTGCATAATAAACATAAAACTGACATTACATTGGAATACAATTAAGAGTGACTGTACATGCACACAATGCAACACATACTTTCAGAAAATAACTTGAGGAGTCCACTCCAAAGTCAAATCATTAAAACAAGGTACACACAATTTCTTATAACAGTATGATCTTGAACATAATAACATTTCATGTGCCATACTTTAAAAATTATCCAATTTGACCAGCCTTATTTAGACTGTCTGCATATTCAAAGATCTCAATAATTATTGGCATGACTATCTGTTTTACATGAAATTTAGCTGTCCACATACATTACTTGATATCTGAAGTTGTTCAAGAGAAAGTAAATGCTATTCAGGCAACATGTATTTATACAAAGCAACCACCTTGAAGCTTGGCCTGACTCTAATGAAATTTAAAGTATTGTTGAGAACTTTAAAGAAAACCACAATTTACATAATACTGGCCCAAATTCTACTAGTACATTCAAATTTAATCGAAGTCCAAACTATTGGTAAGACCTTGATCTTACAGTGTAGTTTACCTTCTGCGAACCATGTCTTTTGTCCAATGTCAGGTTCTACTGAATTAGTAGAATGCAAATTACTTTTTTAGTTTCTTTCTGAAACGTTGGGTTTCCATTTGATGGGAAATGATTATAAAAAGTTAACAACATGGTTGTTGGCATTCCGATTCTGAACAGTAACTTAAATCAAGATCCCCTTCCAAATTGTGAAGGTGGACCTCTATTATTGGGATTAGCAAAATTCTTAAAAATTGTACAATCTCTTTGTGAATCACACAAATAAGCACCATTTACCGGTAGATGTATCCGTTATGGATATTTGTTAGGTCATCAGAAAAGGAAAAGAAATTTTCACCATAAACGATAATACTCGGGTTATATTGCAGATACATTTTACTGCATGATCATTTTTTGTTTTATCACACAGAAATAATACAGAGCACGCTCTATTTATACATCAAACAGTACTCAATCCACGTATTACCTTTACTAGCAATTATACATTTGGCACATTTGCTATTTCTGAGGTGCATTTTTCTTTTTTCTTCCTACAGCCTTCTACTAAAACATTGGAAAAAAGTCTCAGATTAGAGAGAAAACAGCATCTACAGAAAAATAAATATATAAAGAACCAAATTCAACCAAAACCACATTGTACATGTACATAAAGTAGATACACTACTGTATACCCCATAGATGAAGTGTAACTTCAGATTATGAAATACATCATTTTAATGAATTCACATTTCCTACATGTACTGTAGGTGCTGGATAAGGGTACTGAATATGCCTGAAGTTGATTTTTTATCTTCAAAGTCTTTGCACTCCTACTTGAAATAAATATTATCTTCAAGTACGCATGTCACATTAAACTATACCTGTACACGGCATGTACATGAACCGGCAAGCCCACATTTATACCTTCAATTAAATGTACTATGTAAATGTTATAATCACCTTGGCATGTACAATGTACATTAACTTACAAGCGTGTAGTCATGTACATGTGCATTAGTTGCAAAAGTTTAAACTACCTGACAAAATTTTGACCTACCCACACAGGTATTTACTTCATTTCAGTGCGATCTAGATCTAAAAGTGCTTCACATCAAATTGCATAGCTCTTGATGGTCAGCTGTTTGATGAATGGAAATTCACATTTTTCACCTAAAAATCACACAATCTTACACTTTGTACATTGAAATAAAATATAGTTTAAACAAAAATTACAGACAATAAACATGTACGTTGATGTCGCACCCATATGCCCTATAATAATTCTCTGCCTTTTAGAATATGCTTACACGGAATGAATCTATAATATATGCATAATATCATCAATACAGTAAGATAGCAGTACATGTCATAGTAACCAATAAAAGAAGACTTCCTGATTTGCAAAGATTAAAAGCACATTCAAAACATTTCACAAGGTAAACAATTAAACGTCACATAATTGTAAGAATAGCTGATGATAAACCATTTGTATGGATTACAATGTATTTTGAATCATACTACATGATCTTAATCCATATACAAATAAACATAAAGATCTAAAATCATCAATCCTTTTTTTTTTTTTGTCTTCTTCTTTTATATTGAACAACTTGTTTTTACTAGACATCCATGGAATGTTCTTATTTGTACAGCAACCCCAATTGTAAGTTGTTTTTTTCATCCCCACATTTTCACAATAAACTTGGATGAGGTGGACATACTATCCTCTATTCAACAAAACTTCATGCAGAAAATTTTCTCCTGATTGTCTTTACCAATTTGTTTCAGGATCCCTATTTGGGCTATCCGCCCCTTTTTATCATAACACCATAATAAAATAGAAAATCAAAAAACAAACCACTGAAATTAGCAAAAGCCCTATCAAATCATTAAACCTATGTAAAAAAACAATATTGCACAGTATGTGTATAAATCAGACCACCATGAAGGAAATAGGATGAATTTTCTACTGTATTTTCACTTTCTTTTCTTCTACTGAATACCGACTCTCAACACACAGGCAATGCAACATGTAACAGTGTAGTACCTGACAGGCAAAAGTACGCAAAGAATCTTATAGTTTTATTTTTAAAAAAAATCTTATAATCTTTATATTTCTTTCATCTTATTTTTAAATAAAGACTGTAACATATGTACTGTTTTGAACACTGGGGAAGAAATTTGTTACTTTGCTTGTAACTTTAAATAAACTTAATTTTTTCACAAGAGTAACACGCACATAAAATTATTTTGCAGCATGGTCTTATGTTGTCATTATTGTGTGATTATTGCTCACACAATGTACATGTACAGATGTACAATTAACTTGCAAGGTCCCTTGCTTTTCGATATATTAACAATTTGAACAGGCTACCCCTATGGACAGTCCAAGCGCCATCTATCAAACAGTTTTAAATCTGAACTTGAAACGCAGTGGCACCACCCTCCTCTCAACTACATGTATACCCCTTATCAACGTAAATAGTGCTGTGATTGTCAAGATGGGCTCATAAGGTGATGCTCTTTCCTCATCTAATAAAAGGGATTGTACACAAATAACACATATCTGAGCAAACCAACATCAAAGGAAAGGGTTCAAATATATGGTTAATATACATTTTTACACTACTCACTGACAATGTTTATTTTTAAACATATGATACAGGTGTACATGGTTGTATATGGGTATCCAATCCATTTATATTTTAGTTACATGTACACTATTTCAAGAAAATCTCGGGAAATTTTAAGGCTCATTGATTGGTTTACCTCGACCTTTGCCCCCATAGAAGGCAGACACACCTCCAGGACCTTGAGGACTTCGTACAACACCTGCAGCACCTGCCATCTGACGCCGCCCAAGCATGGGACTTCCACAGGGGCTGCTACCGGCTGCCAAAGGACTCTTATCTTGGCTGGCAAGGAGCATGCGACGACGGATCCATGGACTGGAATTACTGCTGTCGGAGTGGTCACCGCCACCGCTGCCTCTCCGGTCATACTCATAGTTCTTACGGCTCATCTCCGGGCTGCACTTGGGGCTACCCTTGGGGCTACCCTTGGGGCTGTTGCGAACACCCGGAACTACAAGGGGAGATTTCCCATGCTTGCGTTGGCTGCGTGGACTACCATGGGGGCTGGGGCAGGGGCTGGATTTAGGGGTGGTCGAAGGACTCAGATGGTTGGGGCTTCGGTGTTGCTGAATGGAAATGGGTTTGCTTACGCTTTTGTGCTCTGAAGGATTGTCAACATCCGATGAACTTGGGGTCCCAGTCACCCCGCTCCCATCACATGATAGCTCATCCAGTCGATTGCTGTTCCTCTTCTTCTTACGACGACGTTTCTTCTTCTTAGCATCCCCATCTCCATCTACCGAGGCAGCATCGTCAGCTTGCTGAGGGGATAGACCCTCTCTATGAGACTTTCGTTCCTTTTTCTCCTTCTGCTTTGGCCGGTTAATCAGTAGAGAGACATGCAGACCAAAACGCCAATTATCTTCATCGTTCATCGACTTAGCCGCCTTGTGAGCCGACTCTGTCTTTTCAAACTCAATCAGGGCACAAGCTTTCTTCTGGCTGTACGCAGCGTGTGTTTCCATTTGTTTGCGCACATCTTGGGGAATAGGGTTTCCAGGTCTAATGATACGTATAAGAGAAATTTCACCGCAGGTCTGAAATAAGTGAGAAATCTTTTCCACCGAGGGATTTTCCATTGGCAGATTTACAGCGACCACTGTACGAGAGTTTGAGGTCTCATCGTACTCTGGTAAGGAAGCCTTTCGTTTGACTTTTGTTCCTTCACTGTTCACTATCAGTTGCTCAGATTGTTGAAGACTATATCTCACCGACTTCCAGTCCTTCGACAAGCCTCGTACCTTTTTGAATGAAGCGATCAATTTGATGCTGACGAATCCCTGCTTGTTTCGTCGCACGTGTTTCAGTAAGAATGCATCTTTCACGATGTTGGTATCAGAAAAATAGAATTCGACCTGCTTGACAATCTTTTCAACTAAATCAGCATCAGGAGGTTTCCAATCTTTCAAGGGTGATGACTCTTCATTTTGATCGTTATCTCCCTGATCCGATTTTGCACCATCAATATCATCAGCAAGCTGCAATCCCTCATCATGCTCATCACTACTTCTAGCATCAGAACTATCATCCCCACTTTCTTCAAGCCCTGACCCATCTGCCTCGGATGGTCTGGATATGTGCACTACTGGTGGAGGGGGTATCGGGGGCAGATTCGCCCGGTCACTGCCATTTGGACTCTGGCCTGCTCCGGAGCGAGAACGCTCATCCGATTTGACTGCGTGGGACTGGACGTTCCCACCTGCTGGATCAGTGTGGCCCGAAGTGCCGTTTTCCATCTTTTCGACCAATTTTACTTGACTCATCTTCGACTAGAAGGTCGGCTACAATCTCCCAAACGTGATGATTTCAGTTTTATTTGCCGTTATTCCGATCAAACGCCAGAAAAACGCACAAGATGGTGACGGGCCACACAAACGTACACTAAATTTATGCACGCCACAGCTCAAGTATTCATTACGCAAGGTCGCTATGCGATTGCAATGATACTCATGTACTTCAACGCAGCGAAATACTAGCTCTATACGTACATTTATACTGTCAACTTAGGACTATATTGACCATCAAATACGATATCTACGTTTTATGACCCCGAATATACCGGACTTTATTTTTCTACTACAGAGGAGGAGGAGGAGGAGGAGGAGGAGGAGGAGGAGGAGGAGGAGGAGGAGGAGAAGGACGAGAAGAATTTGTATTTGTATTGAATAACATACAGATGGATCCCTCCTCATGTATATGCCATTATACATCACAGCTGTTCTTCTGAAAGGTAACAAAGTGAGAAAAGAAGAAAGTTGGACTGAAGAAGATCGAGGAGGAGAACCGAAGAAGAAGAAGAAGAAGAAGAAGAAGAAGAAGAAGAAGAAGAAGAAGAAGAAGAAGAAGAAGAAGAAGAAGAAGAAGAAGAAGAAAAAGAAAAAGAAAAAGAAAAAAAAGAAGAAAAAAGAAGAAGATTAAGAAGACGAAGAAGAAAAAAAGAAGAAGAAGAAGAAGAATTAAGAAGAAGAACAAGAACAAGAAGAAGAATTAGAAGAGGGACTAGTATGAAGAAGAATTCATATTTTTTCCCATATGAATGATTGAAGAAATCAGTCTTCTCTAAAAATTAAAAGGGAATCTTTCTTTCTGTTGGTATTTAATAATACAAAACAATAAAACTTTAGCTTGATTCAAAAGGCCGAAGAGTGACTATATTTTCAAAATGGTTGCTACATTAACACTCTTAATCCAGAATTTGAACAATTATTAGTGTAAATCTTTCCCTCTCTCTCTCTTCTCCTCTCTCTCTCTCTCTATCTCTCTTCCCTCTCTCTCTCTCTCTCTCTCTCTCTCTCTCTCTCCCTCCCTAGCTCCCTGACAACCATCTTCCCTCCATAATCTCGTCCATCCCTTGTCTCGCTCCCTGAACTCCTACCGCTCCAATCCCTTTCGACCACTCTTTTTTAGCCATTAGATAATCATACTCGTTAGTCAATTATATCTGTCTAGCTTTACTCTGATTGCTTATTCTTAAGATTATGATATATTTTGGGTTCCATCCTTTATCATGTTAACACAGCCCCTCTCTCAAAATTCTCTTACATATATCTTCTCTCCGCTCCACACTTTCTCTTGAACACAAGTCAGCAAAAATACATCAACAAAAAACATAAACAACCAACGACCATTATAGCAATGGTCGTTGTTTGATGAGGTGCCACCCATATGAATATAAAATTAATATTGATCTTATTGCCATAGTGCGTCCATAGCAACAGGTCATTATCATTCTCTGCACAAATTAGTAATACACAGCTGTAGTACATTAATCTAAGTAGTTCTTTTAATTCACCCTCAAAATAATACAGAAAGAGGTTTTCTGTGATCTTATTTGAAGATGTCTTGGTTGGTGTCTGATTGCAGTGTTGCTACGGAAATTAACATTAGATCACAGTCAGTGTAGTGATTTTTGAGATTCTAACTGGAAAAAATGCCATTCTCAACTCTTAATTAAGGTAAATGAAAACTATATGCTCAGTCTAAATGTGAAAGATTTTGTTTTTAGGCAATGTTTTTACACGAATTGGCTTCATTAATTAAAACGAACTTGAAGCGATCTTAATTACATGTATGGGGTATGTCCGTTACCAAGTATTATTTTTCTTCAAATGCCATTTGATATTCATTTTAAATTATAATTATTTCCATGTTTATATTGACTTATGAAAATAAAATAATTTAATTATTATGTTGTTTGTGTTGTTGCTGTTGTTGTTGATGTCATAATAATTATTATTCTTGTTATTGTTATTATTATTAGTGTAACAGTTTGAATTTGTCTTTATATTTCAGTTAGTAAATTTCTCATCTCTTCTTATCCATGATTACATTTTCATATATATATTTGCATTCTTCATTTGCATTCTTCATTTGCATATTCATTTTCCCTGCTCATGTTCCCATTTCATTCACCTTCTTACAGCACAGTCTTTCAGTTGCACTACTGCCACACCTTATTTTCCTCTCTCTCCTTCAAACCCATTCCCTTTGTTGTCTTCTCATTCTCTATGCATGGTTGCCTTTTCCTGCCCTAGCAACATGCACTTTCTCTTCCCTCATTCGTTCTCTTTGCCTCTCACCTTTGCTCTATCTAGCCTGTTCACCTCATTCGTTTCTCTTATCACATGACTTTCCCCTGATTGGTTTATTTTGTTATGATGCCTGATTTGTACTCAGAGCCATGTTATAATATTGAGTATTAAAGTTAGTTCTGTTCCGTCCTTCTTCGTGTGAGGTTGTATTTTCTACTGTCCTGGTTTACTTGAGTTTTGTTGGAGAGTTTAGATTGTTTTTGATGCAGCATGTTCGATGATTGATTTTGGTTTATATGTTCCCTCGGTTAATAAACACGTTACAATTGGTGGCAGCGGTGGGATTGTGTTTAATCCAGATTATTTCGGACCAATTTCGCCATGTCGTGCTTTCATATTTTTGCTGCTGTTTGCCTGTACCTTGCTTCTGTTTTCACCCTCCTTCAGCAAGCTTGGTGCTAATTAGCAAGCTATATCATCATACATCCTCTTCTTCAACTCCACCTCACCGTAGTTCTACAATTATTTTGGTGAGTCACCAGTTGATAATTAAGTGTAGTTCACCCTACTTCATTAATTGGGACATACTTGTTGTTTTACAAGGTTCTCCCTTCTTGGTTAATGTGGGTTATGCTGACTTTTCTTGAATTGTTGATGTACAAGACTCATTTTCACCACTCGAATATCAGTCTTATTGTACTACTTGTGGGTTACCTCGTTTACTATTGCTAGCCTTGTCGCAGTTATTCTTCATGCAGTGATCCTGTTGAGCCAGCTTTGAGGTTCATCTTCCTTTTTCCGCCTGTAACTTGCATGTACACCACCTGTACATGTGTATATTCATCCTTCATCAGTTTGATACTTGGATCAGCAGCTCAGGACTTGTATTTTCTGACAATCATCATTGTTCATGTGGCATCGTACTCCACACCTATTTGTCTATTATACATACAGTGTACTTCCTCCTTCAGCTAGGTACTACCTTTCACAAGCTTATTTAATTAAGTCTTCGTCTAGTTGTTGGAATTGATAGAGCAGCTATATTTTCACACGTAATCGGGAGTGAGTTTTTTTTTCCCGCACCCCTGTACATCTACTATACTTACCTCGTAGTCCAGCCTTTCTTCACCGTCGCCTGGCGTAGGTTATTGGTTGGCTATATATAGTTATTGTACATTGTATTGCTGTGGACAGCAGTCTACTTACCATGTTCCGGATAGAATTACCAGAGATTTTTACCGGAAAGGATGGGAGAGATTTTGCCCAGTGGGCAAAGCGTCTGAAAGTTGCAGCCGAAGTTGACCCTAGTTCAGAGAGTCGTTTGCATGTCCTCCTTCCTTCTCGCCTGGCTGGATCAGCTTTTACGGTGTGGGAGAATCTTCCTTCTTCAACAAAGGCAAGTTTTGCAGAGAGTGAGAGAGCGCTTTCTGCTGTTTTTGGAAGAAAGAATGACATAGCCGCATTCCAGTCATGCATTACCGCCAGGACTAGGCAAGATGATGAACCTTTAGAGGTTTATGCAGCCGCTATCACGGGTTTAGTACAAGAAGCCTTTCCCGAGTATGGGGAAAAAGCTCAAGAGGGAGAGATGGTCCGTAGATTTGTTGCCGGTCTAAGTGATTTCCTCCGAATTCGCATCGATGAGCTTGGAGTCTCAACCTTCAAGGAGGCCCTAGATTTTGCTCTTCAGATTGAAAGAACCCGCCTAGGACATGCCCAAGTTCCTAATCCAGACACTTTCGTTGCAGCCACCCGAGATGATCTTATCCGGCAGCTTGTCAACCGACTGGAGAGAATGGATAAGAGGTTTGACCACCTGGAAACTCAACACAGCCATTACCGCTCTAAAGACAATGATGTCGATAGGCTGAAATCACAATTCAGTAATCACAACCTTCATCATTCACGTAGCCCTTTTGCAAGGCAAAGATCACAGAGCCCCCAGCACAGGTACTCTGAGAGGTATGACCAGCGTTTCCCCCAGCGCTACCACTCACCATCACAACGCTACGGGTTCCCATCTACAAAACGATATCGATCACCAAGTCCTCGACCCAGGCACACCCTTCGTCATGATCAGTACCGTCCATCGAGTCCAAGTCATGGTCGTCCATCGAGCCCAAGTCACAGTTACCCATCTAACAGACCCCAGCAAGATGCACGAGCCACCTACCAAGACTTTCTGTCTCGTCACCCTGACAGTCAGCTAGAGCCGCAGCTTCCTCGTCCTAGTTCTTCCACTCAGAGTTCTCAGGTGTGTACGGTGTGCACCCTTAATGCTACATCCTATTCTTCGGTTGGTACCCAAACCATGTCTGAATTAGAATCGGAAGTTCCTCAGCCTTCGTCTTCCCCACCCAACTGCCTC
Organism: Strongylocentrotus droebachiensis; assembly: GCA_035222895.1. Taxonomy (NCBI): domain Eukaryota; kingdom Metazoa; phylum Echinodermata; class Echinoidea; order Camarodonta; family Strongylocentrotidae; genus Strongylocentrotus; species Strongylocentrotus droebachiensis. The sequence continues at coordinate 127,575 of JAVYIG010002173.1, forward strand.
CAAGGACTAGAGCCTAAGCTTCTCCACCACCAGAAGCTAGACAAAGACCTTGAAGATATCCGGCACATGGTTACCAATAATACAAGGCCAACTGTCAAGGAAATCCGTCGCAGCCAGCCTGGAAAGCGCAGACTTCTTTGGCAGCTTTCTCGTCTATCCATCCACAACGATATCTTGTATCGCACGAAAGTGGACGAGAAACGGTCAGTTAAGCTCTACCAAGCCATAGTCCCGGAAAGCTTAGTACAAGAAGTTTTGAAGCTTCTTCATGGTCACCCAACTTCAGGACACTTTAGTGCAGAACGGACTCTCGAACGAGCGAAGTCATCCTACTTCTGGCCCTACATGCATAGAGATGTCCTTGATTTCTGCGAGACATGCAGGGCATGTGAGTCGATTAGATCACCTAATCCCAGCTACCACGCCCCCCTCAAGAACATCTCGACATCCGCCCCATTTCAGACAGTGTTCGCCGATATAGCCGAACTGCCAACAACTTCCAAAGGGCATCGTTATATCCTCGTCATTGTGGATCATTTCACCAAGTATGCCAATATGTATGCCATGAAAGACCAATCATCAGCCACTGTGGCTAAGCTTCTTTTCGAAGACTACATTCGAGAGCATGGTGTACCAGTTACCCTTCATACCGACCAGGGACGACAATTTGAGGCGAATGTCGTCAAACAACTATGCAAGACCCTGGGAATCAAGAAATCCCGCTCTTCGCCGTACCACCCACAAGGAGCAGGTATTGTGGAAAGGGCGAATCGAGTCATAAAGGACCAACTGGCTAAATACCTAGCTGAAAGAGGAGGAGAGTGGGACCAGTACCTACATCAGCTTGAGTTAGCGTACAACACCAGCGTAAACTCATCGACAGGTCTCACGCCTTTCTTCATGGTACACGGGAGAGAAGCTAGGCTCCCAGCATCATTGACTCCCCCGGATACAGACCCCCCTACATCACACCTACAATATACCAATGACCTCCGTCAACGTCTACACACAGCTTTCCTGTATGCCAGATCCCGCAACGATCACGCAAGAGCGAGGCAGAAATTCATCTACGACAAGAGAGAGAGAAGTCTGGTCTACAAGCCTGGTGATCTTGTCTGGCTCAATGATCCCACCACATCTAGGATCAAGTTGGCGCCAAACTGGAAAGGACCATACCGGGTCTTGTCATCCGCCACCAACCACACCCATAGGATCGTGAACCTACAGGACGGCCAGCAGAAACGGCTGGTCGTACACAAGGACAGACTCAAACCCTACCGATCCGAGTGGACTCCGCATACCAGGGCCGACGTCCGATCATCTAACACGGACGTTCCCCCTACCTTCACATGCAGTCAGGAACATCGTCCTTATATCACCCCTCTGTCTGGTTCCCTACCATTTAGGGACCAGTCAGGGAATGCTACCCCCCTTCTTCCAGTAAATAACCCACCACCTGGGTTACTTGTTCCACCATCGCCAATTCAGGGACCAGCTGGGCTTCTGCCAACACCCCCGGGACTACCTCCACCACCACTGGGACTACCTCTACCACCCCCAGTACTACAGCCACCACCCCCAGGACTTCCTCAACGACCCCCGGGACGACCAAACCAAACTCAAACCAGATCTGGACGGGCTGTCGTCAAACCGACGAGATATGGAGATTTTGTGTAAAATTGTTTTTGCAGTCATTTCTTGTTTAAAAGACAATTTCCAAAAACGTGCAAGACAAAATTTTGTACGGAAAAAGAGAAAAAAAACGGATTGATATACCGGTACACTCGCAATTTTTGTTTTGAAGCAAGATATCAATTAGTCGAGGAGATTTGGACCTTTTCTTTTTTTTGGTCTCAGAAACAGAAATATTTTTCTGTTATTGTTGTATAAGCACTGACTGCAATATCAATACTTTCAATGCTATTGATGTAATGGATCTGTGTAAAGTACAGACATGACGTTACTACGTCATGTAAGCACTTTTTTTTAAAAGATAATGTTATTCATGGATTCAATTACAATATATTCATGAATATTGGGAATTTGTGGAACAAAGTGTTCTTATTTTGTTTTGGGAGATTCCAAATCATAACTGTATTTATTGCTCATATTTTTAAAAAATACATTTGGGACAATCGCTTATGATTGTCTTTAGCCATTGAGTTGACTTGTTATTTTCTTTTACAAAAAAAAATAGGAAAGTGACAATTTCTGTATTTTCGGACAAAAATTCGTTGTCGACGAATTGTTGTGGTCAGTTTGGAGCACTTCTCGCCTTTTAAAATGGTGCTTCTACTTTAGTTGTTAGTACAGGGTTCAAATTAAGGGTTTTCATAGTTTCAGAATTCTAGTTGAATGTGTAAATAGATCATAGAATTTGGCTTCATTGAAAAAGAAGTTTTGTACTTATGTTGACAAAAGAAAATAGATATTGATAGGTAAATGAAAAGTACCCTGATTGCATAACAAATTATATAGGATATGCAATTATGTATATACTCAAGTTTTATGTTCAATGAAAATGTTTGTTTTTTTATTACATAGTTTTCCTAGTAGTTTGAAAAGCAGTCAATTCTTTATATTGCTTTGCGCACCTCTAGAAAATTGAGGACAATTTTTGCATGGAAGGATATTTATGTAACAGTTTGAATTTGTCTTTATATTTCAGTTAGTAAATTTCTCATCTCTTCCTTATCCATGATTACATATTCATATATATATTTGCATTCTTCATTTGCATTCTTCATTTGCATATTCATTTTCCCTGCTCATGTTCCCATTTCATTCACCTTCTTACAGCACAGTCTTTCAGTTGCACTACTGCCACACCTTATTTTCCTCTCTCTCCTTCAAACCCATTCCCTTTGTTGTCTTCTCATTCTCTATGTATGGTTGCCTTTTCCTGCCCTAGCAACATGCACTTTCTCTTCCCTCATTCGTTCTCTTTGCCTCTCACCTTTGCTCTATCTAGCCTGTTCACCTCATTCGTTTCTCTTATCACATGACTTTCCCCTGATTGGTTTATTTTGTTATGATGCCTGATTTGTACTCAGAGCCATGTTATAATATTGAGTATTAAAGTTAGTTCTGTTCCGTCCTTCTTCGTGTGAGGTTGTGTTTTCTACTGTCCTGGTTTACTTGAGTTTTGTTGGAGAGTTAGATTGTTTTTGATGCAGCATGTTCGATGATTGATTTTGGTTTATAAGTTCCCTCGGTTAATAAACACGTTACATTAGTAGTAGTACTATAGTAGTAGTAGTAGTGGTGGTAGTAATACTAGAATTGGTATTTTGTATATAATATATGTACATACATAAATACATAGATAGGCCTACATAATACACAAACACACACATTTGTATATATATATATATAAACTCACATACATAAGATATTAGACTTTCGTTTCATGTCACATGATGTAAGTGAAAGAAATAGAGCAGAAATCTAATGTAAATGAAAGAAATAGAGCAGAAATCTAGATTTCTGCTCTATTTCTTTCATTTACATCATGTGACATGAAACGAAAGTCTAATATCTTAAGACTTATATCCTCTCGTCCCTTGTTTAATGAACCGGAAAATTCGATTTGGTAATCTTCTCCAGGGCCATTGTTGTCATAATCATTATTATTCTTTTTATTGTTATTATTATTATTATTAGTATTGCTAGTTGTAGTAGTAGTAGTAGTAGTAGTAGTAGTAGTAGTAGTAGTAGTAGTCAGGCGCGTACACAGGGGGGGGGGTTGGGGGTTAAACCCCTCCCCTTTGGTATTTTTCTGTGTGTAAATCCCCCCCCCCATAACCCCCCTAAAACCCCCCTTTAAATGACCTAAAAAAGGTGACCTTACCCCCCCCCCCCCAAGGAGCAAAATGTCAAATTTTCAAATTTCGAGACCAAAAAAAAAAAAAAAAAAAATGTCCTCTTACACCCCCCCCCCCCCCTGGCTTATTCAGCGGCTGGCTGAGTCGTTGCGAAATTTTCGGCCCGATTTATAAATTTTAAAACCCCCCTTTGAAAAAACCCTGCGTACGCGCCTGGTAGTAGTAGTAGTAGTAGTACTAGTAGTGGTAGTAGTGTGTGTGTCTTGTGTGGGTCCTTACAATAACAAAAAAGTATCCCAAATTCATCCTCCAAGACGGTATACTCCACAAGGAAGAAGAAAGACAAGTTTGGTAATCTCTCACTCCAACTAGTGGTACCAAACTCACTCATCCCACGGGTACTCAAGGAATTACACGGTGACCCATCATCCGGACATTCCTCCCCCCCCCCCCCCCCTTTGGCAAAAAAAAAGAAGGGAAAAAAAGAAGGGAAAAAAGGAGGGAAAAAAAAGAAGGACAAAAAGAAGGGAATAAAAAAGAAGGAAACAAAAAGAAGGAAAAAAAAGGGGGAAAATATCAAAGGTATCAAAATATGCTCATCTGACAGTAATAAAATGCGTAAAAACCCTTGACTTCCGGTGGCTCTGCCCCCTGGACCCCACATAGGGCCCTAAGGCGGACGGCTGGACGCTAATCTGACGGTAATTTAATGCTTAAAACCCCTGAGCTTCTGAGGTCTCGGCCCCATGGACCTCACAAGTAAGGTATCAAAATATGTTCATCTGGCCGTAACTAAATGCCTAAAACCCCTAAGGTTCCGGGGCTCCAACCCCTCGACCCCACCAGGGGCCCTAAGTCGGGCTCCTGCATGCTTTTCTGACCGTTATAAAATTCCTAAAACCCCTTAGGGGGGGTAAGAGGACATTTTTTTGTTTTTGGTTTCGATTTTCGTTTTTTTTTTTCTTTTAATTATTATTTTTTATTATTAAAAAAAAAAAAAAAAAAAATAGCAAAGGGGGGGGGGATTTTCCTCAAAAATACACACATAAAAAAACGAAAGGAGGGGGGTTCAACTCCCAACCCCCCCCCCCTCCCCTGCGTACGCGCCTGAATGGACCTAAGGCGGGCCCCTGGATGCTCATCTGACCGTAATCTTTTGTCTAACACCCTTGAGCCTCTGGGGGCTCCGCCTCCTGGGCCCCAAGCCAATTCGTGACCTGCCAGTGTCACAAATAAGGTATAAAATATGCTTATCTGACGATAATTTAATGTATAAAACCCCTAAGCTTCTTGAAGCTCCGCCCCCTGGACCCAACACCAATTTGTGTCCTGCCAGTGTCACAAATAAGGATTTAAAATATGCTCATCTGACGATAATTTATTGCCCAAAACCCGTGAGCTTCCGGGGGCTCCGCCCCTGGACCCCACACAAATTTGTGACCTGCCAGTAACACAAATAGGGTATAAAATATGCACATCTGACGATAATTTAATGTATAAAACCCCTGAGCTTCCGGGAGCTCCGCCCCCTGGACCCAACACCAATTTGTGTCCTGCCAGTGTCTTAAATAAGGTATAAAATATGATCATCTGACCGTTATTTATTGCCCAAAACCCCTGAGCTTCCAGGGGCTTTGCCCCCTGGACCACACGCCAATTCGTGACCTGCAATTGTCACAAATGAGGTATAAAATATGCTCATCTGACGATAATTTAATGTATAAAACCCCTGAGCTTCTGGGGGCTCCGCCCCCTGGACCCAACAACAAATTGTGTCCTGCCAGTGCCACAAATAAGTTATACAAATATTCTCATTTGACCGGTATTTATTGCCCAAAACCCCTGAGCTTCCAGGGGCTCCGCCCCTGGACCCCAAACAAATTCATGACCTGCCAGTGTCACAAAGAGGGTATAAATATTTAATCGCCTTTTTCTCCTCAGTTGCTTTAATACTGGCCGTTTTATCAGATGCGTCCGGATGCATCCGATGAAAATCAGGCCAGTTAGAAAAGGGTATTCTGACAATACGCTTTTCATTTTATCAACTTGACCAATTTAGCGAATCATTCATGTATGGACCTCCTCATTTATGAAACGCTTATCTCAGCTGCCTGGTCCGGATCCCACCCTAAGAGGAACAAAGGAATGTAAAGGAGTAACTACTCTGGAAGATTACCGTTTTGAAAGAAGAGGATGTAGGCCTAAAGTAGGTCAATCTACATGACAACCACTCTAACTTATATACCTTTACGAGGGCATGTAACCACTTTAGAGCAGGTTTGAGTAAAATATCTTGATCAACCTAAAGCCGGTCTTGGTTTGAGCGGGCATATGAAATGTTCAAATGTTATGTTCTGAAAAACGACCCCTTACTCTTCCTCTCTCTCCCAACGGAATATCACTCTTGTTTTTAGTAACTCCGGCGGTATAGCCACGAATATGAGACTTTTCCTGGGCTAAGATGCTACCATTGTTGGAAGAAAAAAATGCAAGGCAACATAAAAACAAGTTTTCTTGCAATGAAGAAAAGCGAGTGCAAGATGAAGAAAATAATTTTGATTATTATTACTATTTTATTACAATATTGTAAGGATCATCATCACCATCATCATCATCATTTCATGTATACATGACATTGTAAATGCCATCTACAGAACTGATCATGAAACGAGGATCAACAAAGTTTTATTGACACGATAGGTTGAACGAGAACACAGATGGAGACAAAGACAAATAAATTGAATTTTCACAAGGGATAACCAAAACCAGTCTAGCTGTTCAATGGTTATCCTGATAAATGGGATTTGTGTGTCATTTTATTCCATAAAATATATTTAGGCAATAGTGGTAAGATGGTAATATGATAAGGCACACGACGGCTTTTTTCAGATGGCAGTTCTATCTGAATAATCATGACCCCCCCCCCATTAAAAAAAATAAAAGGCCGATATAGATTTATAAATGTTTCGCCTTATTTTGTTTCATATGTGTTCTATTAAAATGATATATTACCATTTTTATTATTGATTGCTATCATTTTTGTCCTTGCCCCCGAATCGCGGTTATTTGTCTTATACATATTGGTATTGTTTTAGTGTGCCTATGTTTCTCATCATTGTCCACCTCAACTGTTGTGTTTTTGTTTGCACTTCTTTCTTTATTGTTTCGTAACATATAATGAGTTACTATATTTTCAAAATCATTTATTTTCGAATAAATAAAAGACTACCAAGACAACGGCAATTAACTCATTATTAGCCACACCCTTTCAACAACAAAAAACACAACACAACACAACAACAACGCGATGCGGATATAAAACACACTGAAGCACATTTCCAATTTCACGAAATTCCTGACGTATTCAGAGAGGGACGGGGAGGAGGGAGACAGAGAGAGAGAGAGAGAGACAGAGAGACAGAGATATATATAGATAGATAGATAAATAGATAGAAAGAGAGAGAGATGGTTGTGATGAATTATGATTTTTGTTCTAATCTCTGTCATTCATTTAGCTATTTCCATTACAAATAGAACAAATCAAATATGCGTACACAAATTCAATAATGGCCATAATGCCTTATTATGGTTAAATGGGTTGACCGACCCAGCTGCCACAACGTTTTCTGGGAGACCGTTCCACAGCTTCACGACTCTATTGCTAAAAAAAGTATTTGATTATATCTAGCCTTGAATATTTCTTTTCCAGTTTTAGAGAGACCTCGAGTTCTATCTTCTGTTCTATATTCAAGTACTTGTAAACATCGATCATGTCCCCCTTCTATGCCTGCATGTGAAGAGTTGGTAGTTTGAGTTTGGTCGAGCGCTCCTGGTATGATACATTTTTACGGGCCAGGAATAATCTTTGTTGCCCGTCTTTGTAATCTGTATGGTGACCATGCGGCCTGTAATGGGCCTATTAAACGAGGCCTTTAAACAAAAACGGCATAGTAGTGTCAGTTTTGAGGTACATAATAGGGGCCTTTCGTTTGTGTGGACGAGGAGGGCGTTCCCGTCCTCTAACGATGCGAATTGGCGTTAGACACCCGTCCTGTTCACTACCTTATAACCCTTTTCGTTTTTACTCCAAGTACTCGATTTGCTTTAAAGCCCCACTGTCCTACTTGTAGCTACTAGCTCCCTCTATATAGAAAACTTCCCCAATCGGTGCCTGTTGGTCCACCATGATCCTCTTTTTCTTATGTTAGTTGAGAGCTGAGTTAAAGAGATAGCCACCTGTCAGTGACCTTGCTGTATGGTCGAATCCCTTCTGGCCCAGTACTATTGACGGTCTTTAAGAACTGTTTGAGAAACGTGATCGTTAAATGATTATGATAGTTACTATCATAGTTGTGAATCTACAAGGACACCAAGGTCCTTTTCTACTTTGGTAACAGATAGTGTTACAGAGTCTGTCCCCTTTTTCATACAATAGCCTGTAGAGGCTTCTGCCGGTAACTTCCCAAGCCTTAAACCAGACATCAGGATGAAAGCAAAGCTGCCATTTCTCAGCCCAATCTTCCATCCATTACAGATCCTCTTGAACCTGCTTTCTTAATAATGCAGTAAGTATATAATATATATATACATTAATACATAGCTAGACCTACATAATACACAAACACACACATTTTATATAAATAAAATCACATATATTAGACTTTCGTTTCATGTCACATGATGTAAGCATGGACCTATAGGCCCGAATTCACAAAGCAAGGTTTGAGCTCAGACCAAGGTTTGAGCTCAAACCTCCTTTTGTTTCGCCAAACCTCCTTTTGTTCTTTACAAACCAGGTTTGTAAAAAACGCGTAAAACGCGTCGTATGACGCACATGAACCTCGGTTTGTCGACAAACCTCCTTTGTGAATTCGGGCCATTAAAGGCACACTGTCCTACTTGTAGCTACTTGCTCCCTCTATATAGAAAACTTCCCAAATCGGTGCCTGTTGGTCCCCCATGATCCTCTTTTTCTTATGTTAAATGAGAGCTGAGTTAATGAGATAGCCACCTGTCACAGTGACCTCGATGGCTCGCTGTGTGGTCTAATCCCTTCTAGCTGCAGTAGTAACGCCTACCTTTAAGTCCATGATGTAAGTGAAAGAAATAGAGCAGAAATCTAATCTTATAGCCCTTGTTTAATGAACCAGATCTTCTCCAGGGCCATTCCAGGGCTTTAAATCATAAGAAATCGGATTACTTTCTTTACAAAATACTTTGAATGGACATATCAGTCACGTAATAGATGACAAAAGAAGCTTTGCCTTGGATTTTTAAGTTACGTTAATTTTACTGTGCAACTAGGTCAAGGAATTGCCTTGTTTTGTCTAGATTTAAAATGTACTCAACCGAGTAGCATTAGGGAATTTTAGATTTGCACGCCGACAAAAGGCTGTCTGCAAATCTAAAAGTCCTTATTGTTGCTCGTTCCTCCGAGCAGGTCATTGTCTTCACTATTATATAAATAAAATACAAGTCATGGTATCAACACAACGTCGAACATTATTTACAGCTGTTGTACCCGTCTTGCGAGCAGTCTAGTTTATAGCTACTTCGCAGAATAATGTAGTGATTGGAGTTTAAATTCAAATTATATAGCACTGAAAGCTTACGTGCATAGTTGAAATCGAAAATAAAAGTAATACTTCATCTATATCAGACCTGAATGAGCTAATGTAAATACTGGACGTTCCTGAACAAGAGTTTGTGTATTTCTGTGATACAGTGATGTGTGAATTAATGCAGAGGTACATGGGGATCGAATCACCCAAGACAACCAGAGGCACAAAATACACCTTGTTCATCAAAACGGGTGATCGATTGGGTATGGGCACAGACGCCACGGTCTCGGTTGCGTTCTATAACGAGCAGGGACATCGTTCCCCGGATTTCAAGCTTAGCAACCTGTTCCGAAACGACTTCGAGTCCGGTCACGTGGATGAGATGCATATTGTGTTGAAGAATCTTAAGTTTGGAGACCCGGCCCACATAGAGCTGTCGCGGACCCGATGTGGACTCGGAGGCTCCTGGTTTTGCGAGGTTGTCAGGGTGGTGAACGTAGAGACGAAGAGGGTGCAGACGTTTCCCGTCCATCGTTGGGTCGATCCCGAATCCCCGATCAAACTGAAGGAGTACGATGCCATACTTCCACAGCATGACGAGAACGTGGCACAGAGACAACGCGAGCTCAAAAAGAAGAGAGATCTGTACGTCCCGGTCAGGAATGAACAAACAGGGATGATCACGGTAAGGAAATGTTTCTCTTATTAATATTAAAGGCTTGTTCATGTACGTAACGCTGTACACCGTTACGGTAAACAGCAGCGGTCTACCGGAAGGTACTTTCTGCATCCCCACTTGTCATTCAGTTTACTATACGCGTTGCAGCATATACGTGAACGAGTCTTTGGCAGGGTGAAACTGTAATGCCCCAATAACATCAACTATATAGCTTCATCATAAAAAGAATTAGAAAGAGATCATGTGAGGGAGGGTTGAAAGAAAGGTTGAGAAAGAGGGCAAGAAAGCGCGAAAGATAAATTTCCTTTTCATTCTATTAAAAATCCCAATTTCATCTTCAACTTCATGAAATAGATTAACGTTTTTATCTAAAAGGGAAAGGAATTTAAAAGAGACCATTATTTTGATAGATGACAATAATGATAACAATAAATAATGATAGTTATAATGATAATAATAACAATAATGATATTCACAATAATGATGATGATAGTAATAAAACATGTTTACCAAGCTGAAAGTAGTTTCATCATTAATGTTATATTTGATGATAGCCCTGCTATTACATGTATCATTACCTCAGTAATTGCAGCTAGGTTCCCACTTATACCTCAGTAACACCGAGATCGACCCCAGCCCGACAAATAATAGACCGGGCTATACTCTGAATGGTCAAGAATCGGTCGGAGTTGAGTTGGCGATCTGGCGTTGTAACTGAGGAGTTACACCTTGGTGAAGAGTGGCAAATTCAATTCAAAGTAAAATGTGTGGATTAAAATCTCGCAAAGGACGATTTACTATTGTTAGGCTCAGAGTCGAACCCTCAATCGGAAGATTGAGAGTCAATTGAATACCGCGATACGATTGGAAAAAAGGAGAGCGATTTGATTTGATTTTTATTAATTTTATTCTGCATTGTATACAAATTTAAACAATTTTCGGTAAACATTAACATAAGATACTAAAAAGTAATTTCTGACAATTGATCATAAATGAGCAAATATACATGACAATTACTGTTACAGTATATCTTTTCAAAATGAACGAATTTTTGTTCACTTTTCCTCAAAATTTCATCAAACTGATTCCTTGATTTTCCTTTCACATCTCCACACACTACCACCCACATATCTGACTTATCGATATCTGTTCTACACACGCTATCCAGTCTCTTCATTCAATTAGGAATGGCGGTCACTCCAGACAAATAATTGAAACAAAGGAAAACAAGATATGCAAATGTATTATACAATTTAATATGTACCACTGAATACAAATAAATACGACTGTGTACAAATCTATTACTATTACGAAGATAAAGTTATCTTCATTTAACAGCTAAATGAGGATAAATTTATCTTCATTTAACAGCTTAATAAAGAGTGAGTGTATAACATATTAAAATATAATTTGTAAAAAAATATTCATATTACCTAAAACTTTATACAATTATTTGCGGAAGAAGGGCTGCCATTGTGAGCAATCGGTTGAAAACATGACAGCCGCCTATCTTACGGCGAAAAAGACAAACAATTCAATATTAAGCAAAATGAACAAATAATTGAAAGCATATTATTATGTAAAACTTAAGGATAATTGCTGACGATGATGATGATGATAATAATCACGATAAAAGAGAAGGGGGGGTATGGTGGTGATGATAATGATATTGAGAGATAAAGTGGGGGAGGAGAGAGAGAAGGTTATATTTAGTAAGCATCAATTGGACAAGCGTGATCATGTGCTTTTACGGCTATCATTCACTAGCCTTGTACGTATATCAATCAAACAAGAAATGATAGGACAACTGATATTTATACACACACAGAACATTAAAATCCCGATGACTTTCTGTAATTGCTTTAGTATTTTTCTCTTTCAGTACAAGGACCTCCCACCAGATGAAAACTTCTCCATTAGCTCGACGGTAAGTTTGTAAAATCAGAATAACACTTACATTTTGTAAAATTTCTATTGGCAGTCAGTAGCGAACGTGTCTATTAATATTAAAATATCTCCCTTATAGCATTGATACATGCGCATGACTTTATTAGAAAATATCCGCTATCGAATTGAAGATGTGCATCTATGGTAAAAAGCCATTAGGTTGAGTATGATATATGTATACACAGCTTCAACGAGAGCGCATAATATCAATACATGAACGAATGAAAACATGTATCATGTGTTTTGTACAGCGAATCTCCTAGAATCTTGTTGCTTGATTTTGCTTTTAAAAGATTGGTCTCTGCCATTATCGAAGTCAATTAAATCTCATGTTTGGGAGGCATACTGAAGAGAGTACAAGCACTCTTTACGCGTTTACGCCCAGTACTATACGTAAAAGAGCTACGGACACTGCTACGTTGGATAATGAAAACAAATCGTGGGATAGTCTTAAAGGTGAAATTCAAAGAAAATCACAAATATGTCAACTAATGTATCACTAGAAACTGGTTAGCTAACAGATGGCCATCGTACAAGTTATAGGTCAGCTACATATCGGGTGATTTATAAAAAATACAAATACAACCACCTCCATAGCAGTTGGGATATACGAGAGATTCGCCGAAAAAAAAACGATGTTTTAATGACGTCACTATATGGACCAATATTGCCCAAGCAGACGACATCCCATAAAGAATGAACATAATTGTAAAGCTATTATTTGTCAAATTATAATGAGTTTAGTGTATATAAATGTAATGGCATGTCAAACCATTCAAAAGGGGATATGACCCGATTCTGATAACTAAAATCTTTTGCTTGTAAATACACAGGATAGGGGTTAATTAACAATCAAAGAAACCAGACTTTCAAATTGAAAACTCCCGGAATGATACTAAGGATGGCATTTGTTCTCTCTTGGAACGCCGAACATACCGCGGTGTGTGCAGCTGAATATACAATGGCGTCTTATTTTGTTTACAAGCGACAGATTCCTTTATTTTTGTATTGCTGCATTTTTCATCAAAATAAAACCATGCGCGGGGTTAAGAGTGAGGCATTAGATTATACATTTAGCCTGACGGTAGTGAAGTAAGAGAAAGAACTCAAGAGAAGATGAAAACACATGCACTGACAATGTGTGAGATGTCATGGGACATCGTCTGCTTGTGCAAGTCATGTCCATACTGTGATCTCACACATCTCAGCAGCGTTCGGAGAGCTCTTCAGGTGCTATGCCGGGGCTGTATTTAAGCGTTTTGTAATTTCTAACAATCATTTACTTCGAATGTTTCCAAACATTAAATGTTGATAACCTTGTCGAATCAAAGTTTCAACTTTGCAATAATGAACATAAAATTAGTTATTAAATTCAATGAATATCTACTTTAATAAATGATTACACGTGACTGCATTAGACCAATCACTTGATTAGGGTCTAGGAGTGAGTTGAATTCATTGAAATAACATATTTCACTTTTAGTATTCTTATTACTTTTACAGTTTGATCTGTTCGGGAATGGAGTCAAGCTATTAGGTAAAGCAGCAATAAGGAGTTTCACCGTAAAGACGTGGCATTCATTGAAGGAAATAGAGGAGATTTATCAACAAGCCCACTTTCCAGCGCCAATGGTGAGGTATTTGATAGGGCATTTTGCTCAGTCTGCCCCTCTGGGGGAATCGAACACAACCTTAAATGCCCATTGCACACGGGGCCTCATTAATTTTGCCTGACTAAAAAAAAAAACACAGACAAGGTTTTTTTTTCTCTTTTCGTTTATTTTAATTTTCAGTATTTTTATAACCCTGGAGCCAGGACGGGATTGCACACGCACGATATAGGGTCGCGATCGAACGCACTAAGAACGAGATGAGGACGAGTTGAACTGTCCATGAAAGGAGTGGTCGGTCATAAACTAGTTGGAACAAGTTGCGAACTAGATAGAATGGGTATGGACGTAGGCCTATTAGGAACGAGGTAGAACTAGTTTAGAACGGGTTTAAACTTACTACGGAATGGCTTGGACTGCTGTAGTGAGAACTAGTTCGGTGTGATGGGGGCTTCATGAGACAAATCCAAGCAAACGTTTCCACATGTCTTACAAAGAGTTACGATTGATCCAAATCAATCGCAAGTTTACAGTCTCCTATCTCTCATGTACATAGTTGCGATTGATATCAAATCTTTGTAAAGCCCCCGTCACACCAAACTAGTTCTCATTATACGTTCTCGAAAATATTGCCAAACGGGCTCAAACTGTGTGCGAGCGGAGTTGAACGTAATAGCAACTGTTTGCGACCTGTTTAAGGATGTTATGGACGGGCTCGGACTGGACTAATATCTCTAATACGATCCTAGTTCGTTCATTAACAGTCCACCTTACGTCCAACTCGTCTGTACCCGTCCACAGTCAATTCATATCAAGTTCAGATCGGATAAATTTGATATTTCCAAGCAGTCCAAACCATTTTTACTAGTTCGGAACTTGTTATAACTAGTTTATAACCCAACCACCCCGTTCAGAGACAGTTCAACTCGTCCTCATCTTGTTCTTAATGCGTTCGAACGCGCTTCTATCGTGGTTTGCAACCTCGTCCTGGTTCGATTGAGGGCTACAAACCCAGCGCGTTCTTCCTCATTGATGCTCTACTACATCACGTGGTAACACGTTCCTAGTAGGATCGAAGTACGGCAATTCCGTTTGTAGTACGTCCATCTCGTTTTAAGTACGTTGTCACTCCGTCCAAGCCAGTCCGTGCCCGTGCATGAAGTCCTTAAAAAGATCGTAAATAGTTGTTAATACGTTCACTCCGTTCACACACAGTTTGAGCCCGTTTGGCAACATTTTCCAGAACGTAGTGAGAACTAGTTTGGTGTGATAGGTGCTTGACTTGAACGTCTTGATCTGCAAAGCCTAAAGCGGTGAAGTTGAACGGGAATGAGGAATGGCGAGAACGCTCTGAGTTTTTATAACTCCCGAGTCAGGACGGGATTGCACACGCTCTATAGGAGCGCGTTCGAACGCACTAAGAACGAGATGAGGACGAGTTGAACTGCCTCTGAACGGGGGGTGGGGGGGGGGTCGGGTTAAAAACTAGTTAAAACAAGTGGCGAACTAGTTAGAATGGGTTTGGACGTATTGGGAACGAGGTGGAACTAGTTAATAATGGGTTTAAACTGACTACGGACTGGCTTGGACTGCCTAATCTACCCGATCTGAACTTAATGAACTGGCTGTGGACGGGAACAAACGAGATGGACGTATTGAGGACTGAACGAACTAGAATCGTATTATAGACATTTTTTACACATTCTGCCCCGACCACAACCCGTTTTTCGATTTTCTAGGACGGTTCCAGAACGTAGTGAGAACTTGTTTGGTGTGATGGGGGCTTTAGAAAGAACCCTGGTTATTACGCTGATTGTAACTACACTGCAAAAACCAGAGTGCTAAAATTAACACCAAGGGTGTTCAATTTAACACTTTCTTGGTATCTATATCGGACATCTCCTCTGGTGTTACTTAACACCATTTTCTGGAATTAGATAATTTCAATTCCACTTTTGGTGTTAATATTTGACAACTCCTACTGGTTTAGATTAACACCAATATCTGAAATCATAATTAATTCAATTCCACTCTTGGTGGTAATATTTGACAACTCCTACTGGTGTAGATTAACAACAATATCTGGAATCATAACAAATTCAATTCCACGTTTGGTGTTTATATTCTTGTAGATCAAATGGTCCCACATTCCATATTTCCTATTATCGACCAGGGTAGAAGAACCAATGGTAAACTGATAATTCATAATCGATGTTGGCAACTGTCCACCAATAGGTATATTCTAATCTCCATCGCATTAACTCCATCACATAGATCATTTTGAAGTAATTTCAAGATTAACATTTAAATGATACATGCTGGTACACGAAAAGTGAATATGCATGTTGTTTCTTGGTTAGTAATCTTATAATCAATATATCTATTGCTAAAACGTTAATGTTATTGTAACAAGATCGGACAAATAATCTATTGGTCAATAATTGCCAAAGGAAAATACAAATCACAAAATTGATGTGCATTGTCATAATTTGCTTAACAAATCATGATAAATGTATTCTTCTGTGAACACGTGTAAAGTAATCATTAAGCGCGCGTACACTTTGTGAAAACTTATTCGACCAATCAACCACCTTAAACGAAATCACGTGATGATACTTTCAACACCGAGCATAAAACAACACCATGTTACATAACACCAAGTAATTATTAATGCATGCTTAAATCTGACCGGTGTTAAAAATAACACAAATGGTGTAAAAAAAATTCAATACCATACTGGTGTTAGAAATTTAACACCCTGGTCTTTGCTGTGTACTCTTCGGAATACTGGGCTTTGGCTCAGCGTCAACAGAATGTGTATTTCAATAAAGCTATCATCATCCACTGGATTAATAATGTGTGAGAAAGCTGAATGGACTTCTTGTTTAAATTGCTACCGAGAAGTTTGGCGTTATTGTCACAATAGATGATTGGCAGAGTGGGTGTGGCTATCATTCATGAACATCTCATATCAAGTCTTTTTAAAATCATATTTTGCAGGGAATGCAAAACTGGAGATCAGACAAAGAGTTCGGCAAGCAGAGACTGGTGGGATGCAACCCAGCAATGATTCGACTTTGTACCGAGATACCAGAGAAGTAAGTATATATTTTATCTTATCATTCTTCTTCTCCTCTTTCTCCCACTCCACTTAATCCTCCACTTCTTCGTCCTTTTTATATTCTTCTCTTCTTCCTCCTCCTCTTCTTCCTCCTCGTCTTCGTCCTCCTTATTCTACTTCATCCCCTCTTCGATCTCCTTCTCCCTTTCTTCCTTTTTCTTTTTCATCTATATAACCTTCTTCGTTTCCTGTTTTATCTTAATATTATTTTTCTTCTTCCTCTTCTTCTTCTCCTTCTCCGTCATTGCACACCGGTGAACATGCAGTGCTTACGTTAATTTTAGTTTTTCTTTTTCATATTATTTTTTCTTGTGTTCGTAAACATTTCACCTTTTTAACATTTTCGAATTTACAAGCACAATAATTATGTTAATATCAAGATTTTGATTTAACTGATTTGAATGAAAATAAATTAAAAAATAATGATCTTATATATTTATCATTATTCTATCGACACTTATTATTCTATCGACACTGCTTCAGATACTACCATCTCCTGCTCACAATTTCCCGATAATTATGTCGACGGCCATGTCCCACAATTCATCACCAACTGCATGGTGCGCGCGTGATGGTGCTTGGGTGCAGGAACCGGAAATCGCTTTATGTACGTCTTCACCAAATACATGAGAGCAGTGGTAGTAATGTCGGTAGAATACCCTGACTTTAAACTAAAGCTAATTTCAGGATACGTATTTTTCTTTTCCATCACTCCGCGTAGTTTTGCCGTGAGTGAGAGCGATCTTGAGCCCCTACTCGAAGGACTCACAACTAAAGATGCCATCCAGCACAAACGTCTCTTCATCATTGATTACAAGTTCCTTAAAGGGTTGCCTTGTACGGACGGAAGAGAGGTAAACAGTTCGAAATGTTGATGAATTATTCGTCAAAGAGATGTGCCAGCATTTCAAAGGCATCATTTCACGAAACTAGATCGTCGACAACCAATGCTATTGAAACGGGTTTATTTCGTCAGCTATTGCCTGCATGATCAATATCTTCAACTTGGAAAGAAACCTTTTGTACGAAAAATTGCCGATCGATGAATGAACCATTGTTTAGATTACAATGTACAACTTCTCAAAAATGTATTAAGTATCCGTCGTGTTAAAGCATATCTGCTTTTGCTTGTTTGTTCGATTGGATGTTTTGCGTCTTTCTTTGTTTTGTTCTGTTTTAAAAAAATCACATATTCCGTATTGCATTCCCTTGATTCAATTCAACTTTGACTCAGAAGCATCTTCAATGGTTTTTTTGTCAAACAAGTAGATCTAAATCAACAATTAAAACCGTTTTTTAAATCACGTTTGATTTTTTCCAGATGTGTGCACCTGTGGCTCTTTTCTTTCTCAACAAGGACAAAGATTTGATGCCAGTCGCAATCCAGTTATATCCAGACCCAGCTCCAGACAATCCGGTATTTTTTTAAACTCTCAGTCAATTTTAGTGATTTTTTCTTCAAATGTAATATTACAAAAGAAATATTTTGTTTTTTTGAGAAAGTATAATCTTCCATCAAGGTCTGCCTGTAGACGTACTCCTCAAGGGCCCTTGCTTTGATTGTTAAATGAGGGGGGGGGGGGTCCCTTTTGTAGAAATCCCAATTGCAGAATTTACATCTCGTAAAATTCGAACGTGAAAAACCTAGTCTGTGTTAGCCCAATTGATGATCAGTCATTGTCTCTACTAACAAGTCACCTGATTAAAGTGTTTAAAATACAGGTTATTTCCGTTCACAATTTCGTCATGCAAACCGTCATGTGTGCTACTTAAACGGAATCTATTTTCTAGACAAAAATAGGTAGTCAAAGGAAGAAGACAACTTATTTAATCAAAGAAAACAAAACGCGAATTATTATTTTGTTATTTATCAAACCTTTACCAAACTTAGGACATACCACCACAGTAAATGGTTCTAAAGTTGCACTATTGATTATTAAAGGGTTATTCCCGATATCCAAATAAGCGAGTGTTGCAATTATTAGATTATCCCTAGTTGAAAGTAGACTGTCAAGAGTGAGCGAAAAACGTTACCTTTTCGCTACTCGCCAAACATTTATTTATATGCAACTTATTCTGTCTCCAAAATTCATTTTTAGGTGTTTTATCCAACGGATCCTGAGTATACTTGGCTGATAGCAAAATGCTATTTCAACATGGCCGATCTGTCAGTGCATGAGTCGGCCAGCCATCTTGGATTGACGCACATGGTCGGTGAATCAGTCGTCATAGCAACGCATCGATACTTGGCTCCGTCCCATCCCATCTTCCGACTTCTTGCCCCTCATTTTCTCTACCTACTCGCCATCAATGAGTGAGTTGTTCTATTTAAAATAATAACTTCGAAGGCCAATATTTTGTGTATTGAGACCAGAATTTAACCCTCAAACACAACATTTTAGACGGTTAGTTAATATTGTGTCAGAGCCCGATCAGTCACGACAGTGCGGGCATCTTGTCGGTCCGTGACAATTAACATTTTATTACTTTAGTAATTAAAAAAAAAAAAAATTGCCGTCATTTTTTTCGTGAATTCCAAATTGTGTTATTTTGCTAATAGGTGGGGCTAGAGGAGGGGGGTTAGCCCCACCTAAAGTACGCGGTTAGTTGGCCCTGCGACATAGCAGGGCTTACTCCGCAATTGGGGGCTGACATGAACTTTCTTATCACGGGAAAGGCGCTTAGTACAGGACTAACACAGCGTGTGTTAAAGCCCCCCCCCCTCCCCCCTCCCCCTCCCCCCCCCCCCCCCCACTCAGTGTTATTTAGGGTACGCATAATTATGCTCGTTCCCTCCTTTTGAAAACACCTCTAACATAAGTCCGGTGTGTAAAACAGGCTTTTGTGTACTACGAGCCGGACTTTGGTGCGTGAAAAGCCTTTACCGGACATTTGGTAACACGCATGGTATCCCTCCGAGCACGGTGTGGGGGGGGGGGGGGGGGGTGGGGTGAAAAGCCAAACAAAACTAGTTAAAGAAAGTTCGGGGCTCAGCAAAACAAGTGTGAAAAGCATATTAGTGATCCCCGTTTACAACTGACAACAATTGTTATTACTTATCTTCTACGGAATTCTTGCTTTCAAATAAATTTGTCAAATGTCCGTCAATGACTAATTAATTATGTTCGCCATTTCCCGGTTAATATCGTTTTGGTTTAACTTTTAATAACTAAATATTGTTTAATATTATTTAATATTATAACTAAATATTATTCATCAAGCAATTTTGAAGAACCAAAATAGCAGAAAAGATTTGGTTATGATAATTTGGCTTATCCCATTGGCCACATTAACTTTTCATTTCGTTTATTTCCATTTCCGAAAAAATAAAATAGAATACATGGGATTGTATTGTACTATAGTAAAAAAATAAAAATTAACAATATAATTGTAATTGTAATTGGTCTACAGTGTACAACAGGCATAGAAACATGATGGTCATGTAGAAGACTGCTGAAAAGCCGGCTCTAGCTTCATTTTAAATTTTAGTCATTTTAGGTCAGTGATAACTGGATGAAATCAAGTTATGTAATCTAAACACCGTTGCATTTTCTTTACAGAAATCATGTATAATCAATGTTCATTGCCACTTTTTGTCCAGCGTTTAGAGTATGTTTGTATAACACTCTATTGTGATATTATTTCAGTAAAGCCTTGAACGATTTGATGTCAAAGGGAGGCTTCGCCGATGCGAACATGAACATAGGAGCAGTAGGCATGGGGGAAATTGTCAAACGTGCTTTTGCGACTTATCGTCTTGACGTAGAGGGCTCCCTCCATGCTGACCTTCAGGAGAGAGGAGTCTCTGATCCAGAAGTTCTACCCAACTACTACTACCGTGATGACGCCTTGCTCTTACACAAAGCAATGTATCGCTTAGTGGAACAAGTGGTGGAACATCATTATGGTAGGCCTACGTCGTCACCATAATTGAGTGCGCTAAACACATTCTCTAAAATGGACAGTATCATGAACTTTTAATCGCAATTGATATAAGGTTAAAGCTACTCTTTAAATAACAATTTTAAAACATTGCTTGAAATTGTAATATATGCCAAATCTTACCGGAAGGCTAGACAAAAGTTGATGATTGTTTTTGTAGAAACTGTTTATAATACTAATCAAAAGCCAAATGGCTACTTCAAATCCTCGAATGAGGGAACACAAAATAGTTATTGAAAAGTGTCTTCTTTATACAATCATGCATCTACCTCCATAAACCAACACATTTCCTTTTTAAATCATCACATACATTAACAAAATCAAGCCAAAATTATATTTGGTCTTTGATGTAAATATATTGATTCATTTGTCATATTAACAGAAATGTCTTATATTCTGGTTCTTGTGGATTCTCTCTCCAGACACACCTGGGAAGATTGCTGGTGACGAGGAACTTCAAGAATGGGCGTGGTTCTTGGGCGGTCAGCCGAAGAGTGAAGGGGACATCACAGCTGGAATCAAGGTATTGCATAACTGAACCATACAACAAATTCATGAATAACAGAACCCTTGATATCTCAATCGCCGCGCCCTGGTTGCACAAAGCGATGACACCGACACCAGCCTGAGGGTATCGTTTCACGTAATCGCCATAAGCTTTCAGACAAACCATCTAGTATTAATTTTAATACAAGCATTTCTGGTTGTTGGCGAACTTGTGTTTATAAGGGTTTCGTGAAATGCTGCCCAACCCGAGAGCATACAGAGATAATTTTTTTTTTTTAATCAGTACCCTGAGATGCTAAGATATCGGTCGGTTTAGAGTCGTTCTGGCAATGATACAGGTGTCAATTTCCAACCCGATGGGTTGCATTTATTACAGTAATGATCGCATAAATGCAATTAAAAATGCGCTATCTAACCTTCTTTACCTTACAATTTAAGCACGATAAGATAGCGCATCGTTAGAGTTTGAAATGCCATAGGGTTACGAGGCGTCATTTTGATTGCGTTATTAGGGACTTTTAGATTCTGCACGACGAGAACGCGGACTGCCCTTTTAAGGCAATGTGACTTCACTGCCAGTACCTTAAAAGGACGTCACATTGCCTTAAAAGGGCAGTCCACGTTCTCGTCGTGCAGAATCTAAAAGTCCCTATTACCTTCGCTGTAAACAAGGCAATATAGGCAGTTAGTCCATAGTCAGCATTCTCACAGAACACGTTGCCACTCCCGCGAAGCGCCCCAATTTTGTCACTGACGCCCTCCTACGTCAGACAAATGACGCCTCGTTAGCAGTGATCTTAAAAGTCACGGTAGGGAAAGAGATAGCCCCCCCCGGAGATAGCCACCTTCAAACGATTATTATTAAGAATATCACAGGTAACCCCTTTGTTTTGAAGTTGTCATTGGCTCGGTGTATTCGAGGACTCGTGTCGATTCGAACACTAGTTAATCAAAGCAATATCTTTATTCATTTTGCATTCATTTTTGGACGCCTTACTTTCTCCTTATGCCTCCTGTGCAGCATAGGGACATATCATTTAACTTTGGCTCAGATGTAATGTCCTATGCATTTGCTGTGGCACATCAAACTAGGATTGTCATTTATCATTTCTCTCAGGGATTTCCAAACGGTGGCCGATTTGACACGTCGAGAGAGATCACAACCGTAATCGCCGACTTCATCTTCATGTTCACCGCTAAGCACGCCGCGGTGAATTTCGGTCAGTACGAACTTTTCGGATTCCCGCCATCCTACCCCGCCTGGTTGAGCGGGAAACCACCGCATGACAAGGTAAGGGATAGGTCTTGTTGCTGAAGATCTTACGTCTAGATTGTAGACCCATTTTCTTATTGTGCTTAAGTATTAATTACGCTTAATTTTGCTTGATAATTAATAATAATAATAATAATAATAACAATAATAATAATGATGTGGTGTGATGGTTATTTTACCTGACTGCTAAGAAAGCATAAATGCTTGTAGGTAAGCAACCAGACGGCCGACGGCTTAAGGTCCTCTCCGAGGGACCTGGTAATGAGGATTAATGCCTTACCAAAGGGCACTAGCGCATCGACTTGGTTTCGAACCCGGGTCACCGGATTACGAGACCACTGCTCTACCGACTAAGCTATCACGCCTCCGTTTAATCATTTACACCTGGATAGAGAGTGGCAAGTGTGGAATAATGCCTTGCGAATGGACGTTAGTGCTGGGCTGGGATCGAACCCTTAACTTTAGGATTGGAAGTCAAGTGAATGAACCACTATACCACCACAACCCAAGGGATGAGGGTTCGAATCCCAGCTCGTCACTAAAGTCCCTTGGTAAGTCATTTATCGACATTTGCCACTCTTCACCCAGGATGAATCTGCAACTGACAAATGCTGGGGTATATAAATATATAAATAAATTAGACAATAATATTTGGGTTTTTACTTCCCCGGGGGAAGCCTCATCGGTATTAAATACTGCTTCCTGCGGGCACTGTATGATTTATGTATTTATTTATTCATATATATATTTATTAATTTATATATATATTGTTATCTATTTTATCAGACTGCTCTATGTGAAAAGGATGTTCTTGACAAACTTCCAGGCAAGACACAAACATTACAGACCATGGCTATGACGTCACTCCTCAGCTGCCATGACAACAAGGCAATAGGAGACTTCGAGATCCAGTACATGCATGATCCTAACGGTCTCCAAGCCTTGGAGCGGTAAGGACATTTGTTTTCTTCTTTTAATTCCAGCGGTATTTTACCGATATTTTTAGAAATATTTATTAGAACAACACAAAGTTATTTCATTCATTATGTCTGATTTTGTTAGTGTTGTTGGAGGGGGGGGGGGGCGTATCTGTATATTTATATATACATTATAGGGTAAATTGATTTGTTATAATTTCATATGATATGTGGAGGTGCCTTCTGTTTTTGAATTAATTTGAAATGAATTGAATTGAACTTTATTTGATTCCAATCACAGTAAAAAATGACAATGTTAAAACATAAGGCAAAGAAAAATACATTGAAATATATACATTGGAAAAAGAAGACATGATTAAATCTACTAAGTATAGGATGAAAAAAGGTGCATCCGTAAGAGTAAAGGAATAAACAACACTTACAATATATATCATTTAAGAAGAACTATACAATGACAAGAAGTGCTGCTTAAGTTACTTTAAATTGTTTTGTGAACTGAATTGATTGTAAAGAATGTGGTAATATGTTCCAAACTTTAGGGCCATTATACGGGGAAGAGAAATTGCCATCATGTTTTACAAGCTTTGTGCTTTTTCTGAAGGTACCCGTTCATCTAACAGTTTGCCAATTTATGTATTTATGACTGTTATTATATGTGTTTTTAATTTGTCGGAAGATGAATAAATAAAATTGAATCGAAATTGAAAACTTTCATACGATTTTTGTTTTACTTATTTCAGATTCCGCGCTGAACTCAAAGAAGTTGGTGATACAATCGACGAACGAAATAAGACCAGAGAAAACAAGTACCACTGGCTTCATCCATCTGAAGTACCGAATTCTATCTCTATCTAACTTTTAGAAAAGAGTGAGATATTTTTTATAAGTATAAGTGATCTGTTTAACAGCTGAATGTTTAATTAAGGGAAGATGGTTTAAGTAGAAGAAGGGGTATTTAGATGAGAGCAATATTTTAACGCAGCTTTGAGATCATTTTCCCTCACAAACGTCTTCAGCGCAAATATATGCTTGACTACATTACGGAATTGGTATATCGCCAAACTACCTCAGTACCTCTTGACAAAAATATGTATTCAAACAAACAACAACTTATGGACCATTGATACTGAAAACCATACTTTTCGCGTTGAGTAGGCATGTATCAGGGATGCGGGCCCTGTTATATAAAACTTGATTTCAATAACAAGTTACAAGCTACTGTTATAAGCTACTGAAATCATGGCATCTGATTGGCTGAGAGCAAATTTATCATAGAAATGAAGCATTTGTTATAGATATCAAGTTTTATGAAACAGGGCCCTGGTCGAAATCTAAACAACCTCTTTAGCAAATAGTATTTGAATAAGACTGATTTGTGGGTCATGAAGTTGAAGCAGTTATAATTATATACAACACATTTACAACATATTTACTCTTTCCTTGAGCGCATTAGCTATTTAATTCTTTGAAATACCAATGTTTAAAGCATGACCTATTAAATACCCAAATTATTTTGCATTTTCCTATGTAAAGTACTTTTATGTCATTGGCACAGTTTAATAGATCTGGTATTTTTTTAATATATTTTAGTTTTGTTTTTAATTATTATTTTTCAAGTAACAAAGATATTGCATGTAATCATTATAATGTGCAATAAATGAACGAAGGTGAGTATGTCGTAAAGTTGTGAAAACATAATTAGCTCTCTTACCGTAAAATACCTTTTTGACAAAACAATGACAAGATAAACGTACTCAAATTGTATATTATAATTAAGGATAAAGTGTAGGAACCTACTGAAAACATAAATGCTTTTAACTTGCAGGTTTCCGCAAAGTTACGTGAACAAAATACCGTTATAATTATACAAAATAGATGGTAAACATGTTTACATAATTATGTAAAATTGCGTTCAAATCAATAGGTACAAATCCTTCTTTGATGTACATCGAAGTAAGATATAACACAATCAGATGTGCATCAAAATATAATACAACCAAATAATTGTACCAATCTTATATTTTATCTAAGGTCTTAACCACTAAAAAAAGGTCGTCTCTCTCTCCTTCTCTGTTGTGTTCCCACCGTGAAAAGGAATACGAGCAAATTTTCAATAAATTTTGCTTTATTCTTATTCAATCAAATCAAATGCACAAAATATTTGGTAAAACATAGCATTTTTCCAGGAGTTATACAAAGCGTTTTATTTTTTTTACTCACGAAAAAATAGGACGCTTAGTTTTAAGCTGTTTCATAATGACTAAAGCCCCGTAACGCAAAGATTTGCAATAATTTTGTTTTCTTCATATTTTTATCATTATTCGGTGATTGCTCTCATTCGTTTTTATTATTACTGTATTGAACTTACCATTTTAATACCATTGTAGATATGCTCATGGATTTGTCAATACCAAGGTTTAAACAGTGAATTAAAACTGATCTTGCTATCCTGAATAATATGTTTGCATAACAATAAAACAAAAACACTACGGATTTGCGATTGATGTTTATTTTACTTGCACGAAGTTTTTTTATCCGGTATTGTACATACATCCGCACTGCACCTCAATAGTACCACAAAAAAACGTGACGTCGGCGCGGCCTATACTCCAATTAAAAAGGAAAAAGAACGAGAAGAAGAAGAAGTATCAAATGTTCAGTCTTACTACTTCCTACTGTGCATGGACTAGATGGGATGACATCATTGTGATATATAAGTAACTTTGAGGGGTCAAATCTTGTGGATAAAATGAGGTGACTATTTCGGGAGAGGCCCCCAGACTAACACATCAGTAAGTTATTCTTAGGATACGTCTAGCGCCATCTGTAGCTGAATTACATACATTACCTCCTCTCTTTCTCTTTCCCTCTTTATATCTTACCATCGCCCTATCCCTGTATTCTAGTTTCTTGTTTTGAATGGTGGTGATGGTTATGATGAAGATGATGACGGTGATAATGATAATGATGATGATGATGGTGATAACGATGAGGAGGAGGAGGATGATGATGATGATGATAATGGTGATGGTGATAATGATGAGGGTGATAATGATAATAATGGTGATGATGATGATAGTGATGATGGTGATAATGCTACCACTGATGATGACAGGTGGTGATGATGATGATGAGGATAATGGTGATGTCGATGATGACCAGGCACAATTTTACCAGCGGACACTGGCTAATCCAACCACATTAAAGTTCGCATCCTACCATCACACTCAACGGGGCGCTAGCGTGTAAAGAAAAACATTCGCCAACGGTGGGGGCGTTGTGACGTGCGCCTGTAATCCAGCTAGCAATGTAAGTCTTTAACTGATTCAGCCGAGGACGCAGGTTCGAAACTGAGTCACGTCTTTCGGATGGTGACGTTAAAAGTCGGTCCCCAGAGGTAAATAATCATATCTAATTGAAACACGTCTTAAAAACCCAATTACACACACACACACACATACACACAATGATGTGTTTGTAAACATGTTCCTCCCAAAATATCTCTCCTAAATTTGCCTCTTAATCTTATACGAATAACAAGTTCTGCGCAAGAATAATTCCTAACAAAGAAGAGCAAAGAATATTTTCAAATAGTTTGACAAATTATTAATTTAACGTTACATGTTACATCGGACTTCAGTAGATCTTATCTATTACAGTAACATTTTTCCAAGTAAATAATTGGCAAAATCTAGTCGACTTCGTGGTAATGAAAAACAATAACGTCATTCCGTCTTCAAATCTTTTTATGTTGCTAGTAGATGCTACTAATTTGTTTTTGTTACTTCAGATAGCAACATTGCGCTTAGAAAAGAAAGATAGAATATGACAGCTCTCCAGTAATTACAGTCTCGGGACACAACAACACATTTCTACGAAAGAAGACAGGCCTGGGAAAATTGGGTAGAAATAACTGGCTAATTTGGCCACATGTGGTCGGTCCAACCATAGACGTAACATTCTAATGAACGGCACCTCCTTTAATAAGTCTTGATTATTGGCACGAGCCGCAGCTGAGTTCGGCCGAACTCAACCCCTTATTAATGTCACACAACAGAATTAAAGATCCCAAGGAGACCATGTAACAAGGCATAAACAGGTTACAAAACAATTCTATAACCGTTGTATTATGGTATAATTGCGCGTATATCTGCTGCTGCCGCACCAATAATTACCGACGATTTTTGTTTCTCCCATGCAGTTACAAGTTATGCGTCAATGCAATTCCTCATTAAGGGAATGCAAGGGACTGAATATACGTCATTGAAAAAAAATCCACACTTTCCTATATCAAGAAAGAGAAAGGATTAGACAAAGAGAAAGAGAGAGAGAGAGAATAAGATACAAACTCAATTTATTTATAACCAGCTTATTTTAAATATTATAGGCTATTCCAAGTCTGTACTTAATTGTAGGAATTTAATTGAAAGTTTAAAAAAAAGGAAAAGCATTGCGTAATCAGCGTACAACCTGACGTTTAAAAAAAGTCCATTTGGCAAATCATTAATACGAAATACAAAAAAGGGAGAGGCCCAAAAATGGACCCATGTGGAACCCCACATTTTAGTAATGAGAATTCAGATAAAATAAAATTTACGCAAGTTGCTTGTGATAATAACTAGTAAACCATCGAAATGCAATACTAGTAGTCTTTTATCCCATATTGTGTCAATTTTACTAGAAAAATTAAATGCTCTACAGTGCTAAATGCTTTCTTAAAGCCCCACTGTACTACTTATAGCTACTTGCGCCCTCTTTATAGCAAACAATGCCTAATCAGTGACCATTGGTCCCCCATGATCCCCTTCTTCTTCTGTTAATTGAGAGCTGATTTGATAAGATAACCACCTGTTATCATGCAGGGAGGTCTAATCTCTCCTGGCCAAAGTAGTGCAGAGGGGCTTTAAGATCTAACATGACTGCAATTACCACCTTACCACCATCGATACTCTGGAGCCAATCATCTGTAACATTTAATAGGGCTGTGGGTGCAGAATGATGTGGCCTAAAAGCTGATTGAAACACACTCATTATTGGACTATTTTCATTTAGACATCTATTAAGTTGATCAAAGACGATTCTTTCAAGTGTTTTGGATAAAATTGGTAGAATTGAGATTGACCTAAAGCTACATGTATTGTCTCCCTTCTTTCTCCTTCATGCGAGGAAACTAAACGTGCAAGAAAATACCATGAAACGAGAGAGAGTTATTTATTATAGAGATAGCTGTATAAAAGATAAATGAAGTTCCAAGTTTGATCAGTTTGATTTGAAGCAAGTCATTTTCCATGGCTTTATCTTTCGATGATTTACCCATTCCATGTAAAACGTCATCAACTGTCACAGCATCATATTCGCAATGACAATTAAATAAAAACAAAAACGTGTTGTATTTCAAAGTGTATCACTTTCTTATGACCCTTTGTCCCATATTCGGGCCTATGTTTATTTCGTCAGGACTCTGCGAAATTAGTTCCGCATCGCTAATTTCTTCTGAATTAACTATACTTAGGGAAGCGATTTTGTTAGCCTTACTTTTACGAGGGATTGAAAGATTCAAGTTTTTCCAAGTCTGTCCTAGATTTGCTTTCGCATTCCAAATTTACTCTCGAAAAGTATTTCTCTTAATTGTGTTCTTCTTGAGGTTACATTATTATTGTTCATTTTCCTGAAAGTTTCCGACTTATCTTTACTCCAACTTTTGTTCGCTAGTTTCCTGAAGTGATTTTTTCTTCAATCAGGTTTGATACTCTATCTATCCATGGTGATTTATTATTTCTTGCAACACATTTCGCAACTGGCGCAAATGCATTACACACTCATGAAAACAATGATTAAAATACATACATTGACTAGTTTAAATCGTTTAAATCTCATTCTGTTCATGGCAAAAGGTATTTCCATCAAACTTTTAAAACCTTCATTATGTTCTATACACATGCCTTTGGGGGGGGGGATGATTTCTAAAGTCCATGCATTGAAGGTCATTATAATTATGGAACAGGTTCCTCTCTCGTTGAGAGATTATGGAAACCAGGGCTCAAATTAATGTTTTGTCCATGGGGGCTCTTCCAAAAAAAAAAAAGCACTGTGAGCCTTCACACGGGGGCTCTTGTAGTACCGACGGGGGCTCTTTTTTAATACGAATTTCCATTGAATTGGTACCCATGATACTCCTAAATTATTTGCTATTTCATCACTATTTTTTTAATAAGTCGACATTTTCCCTCTTACAACTTTTCAAGATACATGCAGCTAATGGTCAGATCTCCTCCCACTGTACGAAGTGTCTGGTCCAAGCCCATACAGTCGCCTCCATGCCAACAGGTTTCCTTTTACTAATTTTAGTTTTCGGTTGATTTGCTGGTCGAGGTTCGTTATTTGCTGGTCTTTTGGAATTACCAGATTTCAGAGGATTGACGCTTTTCACACGAAAAGCTTCTTCATGTTTCGGGCCATGCGCGATTGCCTCTAGCTTTAGCAGATGATGGGGCGGCAGAGTGCATACCAATTTCATTTGTTTAAGGTTTGAAAATTGAAACTCAATATTGGGTGAAAGCTGCAGAAAGATAATCTTAATTTATTAATTCCACGAGAGGGCGATTTTTAATTTTGCAATCGCCCCCGTGAGCAATCTGACGGAGGCGATTATGTAGCTCACGGGGGCGAATCGCCCATCGCCCCCGTATATTTTGAGCCTTGATGGAAACTCTTGTAAGTTTGCATGCAAAATAATGACTGCCCTGGTATTTTCGTTTTACTCTATAGAGACTTAAAATCGTCTATATCTGTTATAAAAAAGAAAAATTGAAAAGTTGTTCTATGTGTGTATGTTAGTTGTTTGTTTGTATGTCTCCATAAATGAACACACACAGACACGCCCCCCCCACACACACACACACACTTATATATCAGTATATATATATATATAAATATAATATGTATTGTAGTAACATTAAACTGCTGTGTTAGAAACTCTAAAATCAAAAATTCAAAGTTTTACTATCACAAAATAATTGTTTCTTCTTCCCCCATCTCTCTTTACCCTCTCTCTCTCTCCCGTCTCCCACTCTCTCTCTCTCTCTCTCTCTCTCTATCTCTCCGTCTCTCTCTCTCTCTCTCTCTTTCTCTGGGAAACAGTTAAGAGCAGAATTAAAACAAGGGGGTAGTTACAGCTCCCTGATTAGAAGTGCAAATACCTGTTAATAATCATGATGGACGGTGTGACATAATTCACACACAACATTCCTTTGTTCAGCTCATCATCGTTTTCTCCATTTCATGGTCAATCTTTAATCAACTGAGCAGAACTATTGAAAATAGCTACATTTTGTCACGATTTCTTTTCCCAATGCTTTATCGATGAGATTAGCCGAATGCCCGAGAACCGTGAAAATGAGTCCCTAAGGGAGAACCCATGTTCTTTTCCCCCGCATCTCTTGGGAGCCTTTGCTCACATCGGCAGAGTATGAGCTATGCTGGAGTCATTAGGAGCTAAAAACTGGTAAGTGGGAAATTTTAATTAACGCTTGTGAAAGCCGTTGTGCTTTTTTCCTTCCTAAAAATTACAAAAACTCATTATTTGCAGCGACATAATGACTATTTAGGATTTTAATAGGAGGTTACACGTAAGAGGATAAATGGAGCGGCAAAAATATGATATTAAAAAGAAGGAGCGATAAACAAAGACACAGAGAGAGAGAGAGAGAGAGAGAGAGAGAGAGATGAAGAAAGAGAGGCAGTGAAAGGGATAGAGATAGAGAGAGAAAGAAATACGAAAGAATGAATGGCAGAAAAAACGAAATAATAGAAAGAAAGACAATATTATTAAGCTTTCTCGCGAAAATGGGAAAAGAATTGAATTTAGGATAGACATTTTGATCATGCGGATAGAGACAGAGACAGATACAGAGGCAGACAGAGAGAGAGAGAGAGAGAGAGAAAGAGAGAAAGAAAGAAAGAAAGAGAGACAGTGAAAGGGATAGGGATAGAGATGGAGAGAGAATGAAACACGAATGAATGAATGAATGAATGAATGGCAGAAAAAACGAAATAATAGAAAGAAAGAAAATATAATTAAGCTTTCTCACAAAACTGGGGAAAGAATTTAATTTAGGATAGACATTTTGATCATGCGGATAATCAATACAACAATTAATAAAGATAATGATGATGATGGTCATGATAATGATGATAATGATAATAATAACAATGTTAATAATAATTTACTAATAAATAATAATAATGATAATAATAATAATAATAATAATAATAATAATAATATAGTAATATTTATATTGATAATGATAATGACAATGATAAACTAAATAATTTTCATTGATAGATTTTACCTAGTTGATAATTTACATTTTTGTGCAGTTGATGATTTCAAATAATATAATTTGTTCTCCTTTTCTTCTTTTGCTTCTTATTCTGTTTATCCGGAGGAAGAGAAAATCATGATATTTTACTTACTGTATATCACTGGTATATCACTGAACCATAGCTTCACTATTAGTGTCAGTTTCTTTTAAACAAACATTACGTAATCATTGAAAATTGTAGAAAGGAAAAGAAGAAGAAGAAGAAGAAGAAGGAGAAGAAATGGTCCACAGTGTATTCCTGATAATGTCACTCTGGGAATACGACCTTTTTTATACCTGATTTTTTTCCTTCACGTTCTAGTTATAAACGTTCGTTATTATGAAGCTTCCCCACATATTTGAATCATCTTTTTGTTTTCGAAAGGACTTTTTGATTGCCCAAAGCCCAATATAATTGATGAGATGGTTGAATCAGGCCTGATTCTCAACAATGTCCTGCTCACAGGAACTATTATTGGTCAGTGCGTTGAATTGCTTCCTTCTCGTACTCCAGCCCCCCCCCCCCCCCTCTCTCAATCTTTCTCTCTCTCTCTCTCTCTGTCTTAAAAAAGAATTCCTGTTATATCAATTTCTCTACTGAATGCCCTAATTTATATTCACCTATTTTATAAGATACTGTTTGCATGTTTTATATGTTGCATTTGTATTTGTAAATTAAAGATGTATCGGCTTTGAGCTGTGACTCTGAGTTTTAATCAATAAACCGTGTCGTTTCGATTCAATTCAATTACTGCCATCCTCCCCCTTCTCTCTCTCTCTCTGCGCTACCATCTCTTCGTTTCCCTTTCCCAATTCCGCCACTTTGTCCCACCCTCTTCATTACCTTTCTGCACTCTTGATTCTCGTCTCCTTTCCTTTCTTTCACTTTATTGAGTTAATGTACGTTGAATAGGTGTAGACCTTGCCTGTCATGTCCTGTCCGCCATTTTAATCCACTTCACAAAAGCCATCACGGCTCACGCTGGTCCCGGATCTGACAGGTCTCTATGTTGTTATAAAGGGTCAGCGAACCGTGAGCAGATAATGCATCGTGAGTGCAGGCACTAATGAGCTAGTCTTATTCCTGCCCCACTTCCTAAAGTTCTAGAACTCTTAAAATGTTGACGAAGATAAGGATGCAGTATTCTCTGATATTGCTTATTTTTGTTTCAATATTTCGTTCTTGTTAATATACTTACAGTTCTTTAAATTGGCTCAACTATGAAAGGTTGTAGCGAAACTTTGTGGCACGTAGGACCATCGTGGACATACTCTCAAAGAAAATGTAAATGACGACTTCATTCACACCTAGAATTGGCGCATCATTAGCTGAAGTGAGAATGTGACGTAATATTGTGGCGCGCTGTCCACTTGTTAATTTGTAATCCGCTGTGTTTGGCGCCAGACCTCCTGCACTCAGCACGACTCCGAGAAAGAGAGAGAGAGAATGAGAGAGGGAAAAGACCTGGGGGGGGGGGGTAACTTTTAAAGAGAATAGAAAGCAAAACTGATCGACTTACAAAAACGAATTAAGCGTCTAAATAGCGTCTGTACCGCTCTAACAAAGGGCTAAAGATTTTTCCTAATTCATGTCGCTTATAGTGTACATTAGGGATGTAGTTGTCAATTAAAATGAGTAGTATCGCACCTCAGCTTAGCGTAAATGGGTTGACGATTTGACTACTATAAAGAATTACAATGCAGTCTGTGTTTCTCTCTCTCTCTCTCGCTCGCTTTCTGTCTCTCTCTCTCTCTCTCTCACACTCTCTCTTAAGTTTTAATGAGCCATATGAATTATAGCGTTTTCAGAAACAATAGATTCGCTTAAGGTCTCATAAATTTGTCATCGTTTAGCTATCATTATCTTTATTTAATAAGACACTTTTAATAGGAGAGACGGTACTATATTTTGTATCACTCTTGTAACTTCCCATTTTTGTAACATTTTTGGTGTCCCACTTACTAAAGGAACACACGCGTATTTGTGGCTCTGAGTAAATAATTAGATAGTGGAGTGAGATTGTAAAGTGATTTTCAAGCATAATATTTCATCATCATACCTAAATAGAATCACTCTTTAAGTCTTTACTCAGAGCCACAAATACGTGTAGGTTCCTTAATGTAAGTGGAACACCAAACATATCATAAAGTGGGTCCCTAATTTATGGAATTACCCATAATAGAAGTTTATGACTATTACTCTTCTTGTGATCATGCATAATTCTACTATGAAAGACCTTCATGTGTCATACATTTTTGAAAAATTGAAGATTAAGTTCTTTTATTTTATAGAGTATACCAACATTCCTAGAAATAGAAGTAGTTATAATATTTATGACGTGTATGGTCATTCCAATTTAGATTTTTTTTCCATCGATAATGACACCCCAAATTGTGTTGTTCTCTTTCTTTCGAAAGGGACATTATCTATAATTATGGTGTAAGGAAAGTTAATGACATGATAATTTGCATGCTTGTAATATATAAAATTTGTTTTATCTATATTAAGGGATAACTTATTGCATTGAAACCATAATAGACCATTTTGGTAATTCATTATTAAGTGTATTTACTTAAGTGTTTAAATCATGATGTGAACAGACGGTGTTAGTGTCATCAGCAAATTGCACAAATAATAACATAGGTGTTGTATTGGTTAAGCCATTAATATATAATAGAAAAAGCAAAGGGCCTAGTATTGACCCTTGTGGAACTCCACATTTTGCTAGGCAGGAAATTTGGAAAAAACATCATTAGCAATACATGACCGGAAGTAAAGATTAATAGTTAATAGTGGCATCGTTGACCATCTGAGTGTGTGTGTGTGTGTGTGGGGGGGGGGGGGTAGTGCTTTAACGCGTAATACTCGTGGTGTAAGCTCACATAAACGAAATGTTGTCCCCCCAAAAAAAAGATTAATGAAGCGATCCCACCACAAAATAAACGACACGGAGATGCTCAGAATACAATGTCAAGTTGCCTTTATTGGGAACTAAACAGAAAACCATAAACTGAAACCCTGCAAATAACAATTGAATAGAAAACGCGACTGAATTATGAAATTACGTTGTATCATGTTTTTCATAAAACTGCACTGATATTTATCACAAAGAGATATTGGATATCAAATTCATCAAATACCAATTGTTATTGGGGAGTATTCTATAATACAAGTAGGCCTAGATAACGTATGCAAGTTGATGTAAGCTCTCATAATTCCCCCAGATAGTATGAAAGAACATTTTGTCGAAGGTAAAGTATAAATATCTTTTTACTTGCCCATGTCTAAGTCTAATCAAAATAAACACATTAATTATTTAGAAGATTCCATTACCTGTAGGCTTATACATTTCAATCTATGTACTAAAAGCTTCATTGACAACAGGTAAACACAAACACAACAATATATCCCAGAAGTAAAAATATTTGAACGCTTTTCTTCATCGATAATGCCCCTTAAATTGACTTCAATAATAGACCGTCTGCGTTGAACAAAAAACGCGCCAAGCACTGTGGGCCTCACGTCAAAATTTCATTAGCCGAACCTATCGTCTGCTCAAAATCGACGATGAATAGCAGCACAAGTCAAATGTGTCTGGCCTAATTGATGTAACGACAGAAAATCTTTACTTGTCAATTCTGTAAACACCGTCACTCATAATAGAATGCATTGAATGAAATGTGTTACGGTGATGGGTCAGGTATTGGTCACAAATATATTTTAACTCCTCTTTTACCCTCTGAATGCACCAGGGTTTTGTTGTTGTTTTGTTTTTTCTCTTTTTTGTCTTCTTCTAAATAATGTACTGGTAATTATACCTACCTATTTTTTGTACAGCACTTTTCAAATGTACTGAGACATGTACTGATCAAACTGCATTTGTTTATTATCCGAGTTAATGGATTCAGTATTGGATTCAGTTTTGATAAATGAAATTTCATAATTTCCTATCTTTCTTTTGCAAAAGAAAACATTGATGTAAAATGCAAAAGAAATTCCTATCAACAGTTGGAATTTTAACTACTAAATAATGACAACAAAGAAGAGTATAAGTTCTGGAGGGTTCATGGTATAGTTTCAAGATAGCGATGGTGTATTTGCTGTACTATTTATGATAGAGTGTTATTGAAAGCAGTGATATAAATATATATATATATATATATATATATATATATATATGTTGTTAATTACAAAATCAAAAAGGTATTTTTTAATTCTATTAATTAGAACCAACAGGACCAACGATGTGGTTACCCTATGACTGAACCTTGTTCTACTAATTAGAAAACAACTCTTGTTTAATTAGCATTGTTTGGCAATTGATCATAATTAGTTGAGGGGTATTGATTGCCGTTGCAATTAATCTAAAGCTTGCTTTAGTCAAAACAATCCCGGTTTGAACAAAACCAGACTGTTCGTCTGCAAATGTGTCATTCTAACCATCGTCCATATTTCAACCTATGTCCTTACTTGTGAGTCGCAAGAATCAGATACAATTTTAAAATGGGCAATTACTCCTTGAAACTCTGTCAATTTATTGTCATGCATTTTGGAGTAGTATATAGAGGTTGATGCGTTATCAAACATCAAACTGCCAAATGACGCCATTTTCCTTTTTGGTATGCGTGGTATTTACACACTTTCTTTTCCTTTGGAGTTCCTTTTAAGCACATGTCCTTTATTTATCTTAAACAAAAGCAGTTTTGATTTTGTTTTCTTTCTCATTCACACTCGTATAGTAAAACACGAAATGATATTGATTATATTCCAACTATCACTTCATTGCACAAACCTCCTCTATTCTGCTTATTATTTTCTCTCTCTCTTTCTTTCTCTCCATCCCCCAGCTCATTCTTCCACCCTTCTCTCTCCCTCTCTCTCTCTCTCTCTCTCTCTTCCCCTCTCTTTCTCGAACTCTCCCTCTATTTTCTCCCTCACTCTCCTGGCCTCCCTCTCCCTCCCCTCTCTCCATCCCCCGTATTTCTTTCCTCCACGCCCCTTCTCCTATTTCCATTCCTTCCTCTCTCTTTCTATCTCTCTCTTCGTCTCCCCCTTTTCTTTTTATCTCTCTCTTTCTCTTTCCACCTCTCTTCATTTCTCACTCTGCATCCTCTAGTTGTCTCACAAAACCCATCCTGTCTTCACCCCCTTTCTTCTATTTTTGTCCATCAATGCTATAAATAATTCATCATAATGAATAGGAGGATCTTCAGCATCACATCGACCACAAATGAGAACTTTTCCTTTTAGATTTTTGTTTTGGTTCAATTTTTATTATCGACACAACAACTGAAAATAACCAAGAATTGCGTATACACGTGATAGCTCTGGCAAAGACAAGTAGGCATATAGATACAAACATTCTTTCTCTCGAGAATAACGCCAACATCATCTTCATCATAATAGTCTTCGAATTATATACAAACTAACTTGATTATGTACATGAATAAGCTATGATAAAGTCGCCCTTCAATGTAAAAAACACATACTAAGATATACACTTTTCAAGCAAGAAGAACCTGACGAGAATTACATTGGAAATGATATATTTTTGCCTTGAAAGTATTAATAGTCTTTGACATAGTAACATAACAGAATAAGATATACACGTTTCACATAAGAAGAACCTAACGAGAATTACATTTTTGCCTTTCTTTTCCTTTGGAGTTCCTTTTAAGCACATGTCCTTTATTTATCTTAAACAAAAGCAGTTTTGATTTTGTTTTCTTTCTCAATCACACACACGAAATTATATTGATTATATTCTTACTATCTCTTCTTTGCACAAACCTCCTCTATTCTGCTTATTATTTTCTCTCTCTCTTTCTCTTTCTTTCTCTCCTTCCCCCAGCTCATTCTTCCCCTCTCTCTCTCTCTCTCTTCGTCTCTTTCTCGAACTCTCCCTCTATTTTCTCCCTCAATCTCCCGGCCTCCCTCTCCCTCCCCTCTCTCCATCCCCCGTATTTCTTTCCTCCACGCTCCTCCTCCCTTTTCCATTCCTTCCTCTCTCTTTTTATCTCTCTCTTTGACTCTCCCTTTTTTCTCTCTCTCTCTTTCTCTTTCTGCCTCCCTCCCTTTCTCACTCTGCATCCTCTATTTGTCTCACAAAACCCATCTTTTCTTTACCCCCTTCTCATATCTTTGTCCATCAATGCTATAAATAATTCATCATAATATATAGGAGGATCTACAGCATCACATCAGACCACAAATGAGAACTTTTCCTTTTCGAATTTTGTTTGTTTTGTTCAATTTTTATTATCGACACAACAACTGAAAATAACCAAGAATTGCGTATACACGTGATAGCTCTGGCAAAGACAAGTAGGCATATAGATACAAACATTTGTTTTCTCTCGAGAATAACGCCAACATCATCGTCATTATAATAGTCTTCAAATTATATACAAACTAACTTGATTATGTACATGTATTAGCTATGATAAAGTCGCCCTTCAATGTAAAAAAACACATAATAAGATATACTCGTTTCAAGCAAAAAGAAACTGACGAGAATTACATTGGATATGATATATTTTTGCCTTGAAAGTATCAATAGTCTTTGACATAGTAACATAACAGAATAAGATATACACGTTTCACATCAGAAGAACCTAACGAGAATTACATTGGAAATGATATATTTTTGCCTTGAAAGTATTAATAATCTTGGACGTAAAATAATAATCAGTGGAAACGTATACAAAGTCATGTGTAGGCCTTTATGAAAATGCGAATTTTAAACAGTGATAATAATACTGTAGTTAATACAGGAACAAAAGAATACGTTTGGAAATGATGATGCTGCTGCTGCTGCTGATGATGATGATGATGATAATGATGATGATGATGATGATGATGATGATAATGATGATAATGATAATGATAATAATAATAACAATACTAATATTATTAGTATTATCTCTCTGTTGGACTATGTTGAAATAACCTCTTTATTCTGTACGCCTTATCAAAGCCTTTGGCTTTCCTAGCTGACTCCACATTCATATGAAATGTTTGTTGTATTATTGTATTGTAAATCTTTTTCTTTAACTTGTATACTATATTTTGTATTGTACCTGTATATGTTTTTATGATGAATGAAATCAAGATCAATTTCAAATATTAAAAAAAAAATCATACATTAACAGCGAGCTTGAGTAGTGTGTTTTATACAAAGAATATTATTTTAAAAACTTCAATGGAACTTTTGCTCTAGCGATGATGACTTATAAAAAGACGATTCTATCAGTGATAATTATTTAAAAATGATAACTTATAATTAATTGTAAAGTTAGTTACTAAGAAACCAAGGAAAAATTGAGGCAAATCGGCATGATTATATACCCACGTCAAAAATAATGAATAAAAACATATTATTTCACACAAACCTGGTTGTTTTCATGATTCATTTTACAGGAGCTTCACCTTACATGTTAAAGAAATCATCAGATTATGCAGAAGTACGAATTTCAGCAAAATGATGTTAGGTCGTTTAACGCTATATAGCGTACATTTGGTATGACAAGTGTTATTATTATAAGAGTTTCCCGCTTTTTTTTTGGGGGGGGGGAGCAAATTATTGTCCCTTTAAAGAAAGGATTGCGGTATAATTCCCGTTTGAACTGTTTAATAAAGAATAGTTATTAAAGTGAATAAATTCTTGCGTAGTCGAAAGTTAATTGTTTCATGTCAAGTAGTAAAGGCAAGAAAATGAATAAATATATAACATGATCGAGGCAAAGATCACCGTGCGTGAAACATAAAAATATATATTTATCACAAGATAAGACCGTTCCAAGGGATTGGAAGTCATATAAAACATGACTATGTAGTAACATCGACACAAACAGACAAGATAATACAACCCTCATTTTTCAAACAGAACTATGCTGACTATGTATAACACCGTCAATCGGACATTTTGGCGTGGTAAGACAAAAAACGCCTTTAATCTCTATCTCTCTTCACATTATTTACAATGTATAATACATGTAGGCCTAGGCCTATATCAATATTATTTAGTGATAATTGGTTGATACTCCTTTCACAAGGAAATGTTATTCTCTCGTTTGCTGATTATACATGTACGTTCAGGCAAGAAAGAAATGAATTTGTTAAGAGTAGGCATATTGTCTGTACACTTTAGTTTTGTATTATATGCACTTATTGTTCGAAAAATTTGTTTAATAGGAGCATGCATGCAGGGGCGGATCCAGTCGGCGGCAGGGGAGGGGGCAAAGGAAAATATTTAGCGGCGAAATAGCCGGCCGATAATTCGCTCAGTGGGGGGGGGGGATGTAGTGAGCACTAATATTTATTTATTTTGCTCCCGAAAATTTGAAAATTTTAGAGAATATTCAACGGGAATCCGAAAGGGGAGGAGGGCTTTCGCCCCCACCATTTCTGACGATATTTTCGAGATGTTCCATTGCCTTCTGGCGTAGCGTAACGATACTCGAGCTCCTTGGGTCTTCTCCCGTAGATCCCCCCGTCTCACTCCCGCTGGAACTCTCCCCGCTCAAACTGTCTCGGCTATTCGATCGCTCGTGGCTCCTGGGGCGGCCAGGAGGCGATGTCAGATGAGTCGGGCTGAGCAAAGGAAACATAGCTGTTTGGCTGGCGGCTGCAGCCACAGCGACCGCGGCTGCGTGCTGGCGTTGCTGCTGCTGTTGATGATGTTGATGATGTGCGGCTAAGAAAGGGAAGGCAGCGCTAAGATGGGTCAGCCCCGGCGGAAGAGGTCCCCCACCGGCCGCCATTGCCGCGGCGGCCGCGACGCTTGCTGACAGCGAAGGGTGGAGGATACCCGGCAAGGAGAGAGCGGGTAACTGTCGGGCAGTAGACAACGGGTTCAGCCAAGGATCAAGGGGTAAAGAGCTTGCCATTGAATATGGTACACATCGGTGGATGCTGGGTAGGGAGGAGGAGGAGTCTTTCAGCTTGAGAGTGCTAGCTTCCATCTTTTCCTGACGACGCCATTTTGCTCGTCTGTTCTGAAACCAAACCTGAACAAAAGAGAACAACAAAATACAAACTGGTTAGAATCTAACAACACAATCATAATAGACATCATGACCTTAGCCAGATAGAGAGATGTACAATTGTTATTTCCTAAAAATCAATCATTCATGCACAAAAGCAAAAAAGAAGAATGCGTAGAAGAGGCGACGTTGCATGTCCCAAAGCATAGCTTGATAAATATAGGCCTAGGCCTATCTGACACAACTCCACGAGCTCTTGCTTAAAAGGATTTTTAAAAAAGTTGGTATGACACATAATTATGCCTTGAACTATGCCAATGTAATTCTGTTTACATTTTTATATTCTTTCAATATTTTGTAAAATGTGATTTAAATACAAAATTGTTGTCACTTTGAATTTAATTTAATTGATATTGGTGGGCGTCTGATAAAGACGATATGGATTTGAACAACATACAAAAATTCACAATGAATCTTATTCTGTAAAGATGAATACAAAGAAGGTTCCAAAAGGACGGGGCTGAGGGAGGGGGGAGGGGGAGGTGTGTAGATCCAACGGGGCACAGCGGGACGCAGGGAAGCACCATGAAAAGGGGGGATCATTATGAAGGGAAGCAAGACATGATTCGATCAAGACGAAGTAATGTGTGATCAATAAGTCCATTCTTCACATCATTACTGGTTGTGACGAGCCGATCGCTTGGTCACCCAATTATCGTTGCCTTCTAATGACTTCCTTCGTACATAACTGATGGAGGTAAATACTTTATGACAATGAGAAAATAATAAGCACCCCCTCCCCCCCCCCCCCCCTCCTAACTGGCCTACACCTACTATTCGCCTTCTTAATGCCGCCTTCACAAATTTAACGTACATAGGTCTTGTCCTTTTTAATCACATTGGGATGGTGGTAAAGATGATCATGAAAATGATATCGACGATGACGACGATCATGATGATGATGATGATGGCGATGATGATGATAAATGAT
Source organism: Strongylocentrotus droebachiensis (assembly GCA_035222895.1). NCBI lineage: Eukaryota > Metazoa > Echinodermata > Echinoidea > Camarodonta > Strongylocentrotidae > Strongylocentrotus > Strongylocentrotus droebachiensis. The sequence goes on from JAVYIG010002173.1 coordinate 169,316, forward strand.
AACTCAGATGATTATGATGATCATGACCAACCATGTTGTCAACATCGCCATCATCGGGATCATGACTGTTTATCACCATTATCATCATCACTACCATCATCACCACTGATGTCATCCTCCTCCTCCTCATCATCATCATCATCATAACATTGGTATGACTAGTGATAACAAAAGTGGCGGTTACATAATTAAGGCATGGCATTACTTGTGTTTTTGTTGACATGATTAACTCGATCATGTTATTCAGTAATTAGTGAGATTAGACGGTTTTGTCATTGCAGTTTCTTATTCAGTTTTAATTCACTATCATTTACAAAGTGAATTTACGTAACGCAATGATATTACTGATTGTCATCATCAACGATTAAAATGAAATTATAACGATGTTCCCGATCGCTGTATATTCAAAATGAAAACGAATGCTGATGATGGTGACAAAGACAATGACGATCACTATTAGATCGTGTTTGCATTTTCATTATCGTAACAAAATTGCAGATGGCAACGATGATAACACTTGCATTTAGTGACATATGCTATTGATAATAGGGGCTTATACTATTGAATCGCGCCGCTGTTAACAACAGTGTCTCTATACTAATGATATTAATTAGAAATTGAGGAACATATTAGCCCGATTGTATAGTATCCTTCGCCTTTGAATTCTGGGAACATTGGCAATTTTTTAATTTCACGCCTCGGTTTAAAGGAAGGTTTTAGGTGATGGTGCCTGGGAATTGGTAGACCATTGCAGGTAATGATTGGCCGTTGAATGGTTGTGTATTATATCTATGGAGCTATAGACACACGTCGAAAGTGATGCCATTAATTGCCTCTCATTTCTCATTAAATTACTAAAGCAATCAAGCTTAATAAGTATCTGACTTTTTTCAGTCTCATCCCTCCCTCTTGCTTTCTTTCTCTCTCTCTCTCTCTCTCTCCCTCTCTCTCCCTCTCTCTTTAACTCTTTATCTCTCTTTTCTCTCTCTCTCTCTCACACACACACACACGCTCTTTCTCTCTTTCTCTGTATGTTGTGTGTATATTTGTGTGTGTATGTGGGGGTGTGCGTATGTGTGGGTGTGTGTTGTCCTTTCTTTCTCTCACACATATCTCTCTGTCTGTATAAAGTGTGTGTGTGTGGGTGTGGGTGTGCCTATCTCTCTCTCTCCCTCCCTTCCCCACTATTTTTTTGTCTCTCTCACTCTCTCTCTCTCTCTCTCTCTCTCTCCCACCCACTCTCCCACTCCCTCTACCCTCTCTCTGAGTGTCACCGTCCTCTATTCCACCTCCTTGTTACACATCACAGGTAAAGCGAGACAAGTAGAGTTACCCTGGGTTCCAGCACCACATCAAAAGATCAGGATAATCGAGGCCCCGTATGCCTCATTAATGCTTAATTGGAATTTGAACGGTTTTAATGAATACGATAAGCCTATATAGAAAAAAGGAACAAAATAGTGCACCTTTCATGCGGCACGAAAAATTCATCCAGCTAATCCACTTTGATGTTGAAGACAATCACCGCGCTGTGACACCTTTTTTTCTTTTTTCTTTTTAAAACATGAGTACATTGACATTGGTCGGGTAAAATCCACATATGCCTAGATTAAAAGTTTGCTATTTTGGTAATGTTTTCGTTGAAAACAAACGATTTGGAGGACCATCTTGATATTGTAATGTTTCTCGTATCTTCGTTGTAGGTTTTCAAACCATTGCCTATATAATTGAGATCAACCTTTAACGGATTCTGATCAAAACATGAATATTTCAACAAGCATTAATATATGAATTCGCATCTATTTTTATATCAGTGTATATGTTTTCGCTTTCCTTGCTGTTGTTCAGACAAGTTGTTAATATCGTGCATATTTTTAAATCATCCGTTGTACGTTTTTGGTTCGCTTCACTTATTTCCCTTATTTATATTTAGTTTTCTCTAATCTTGACATTTCTTCAAAGCTAACATGGAAGATTCAAAACAAGATTATTTCGACAAGCATCAATATATGAATTCGCATCTATTTTTATATCAGTGTGTATGTTTTTGCCTGTCCTTGCTCTTGTTCAGACCGGTAATTAATAGTATGCATAATTTTAACTCATCCGTTGTACGTTTTCGGTTTCATTTCACTTATTTCCCTTATTTATATTTAATTTTCTCTAAAGAATTCCAAGGAGATGACGGGTTTACAATATCATTGATATGGATGGGGTATACTATAGCAATATATTATATAAAGAGAGAGGGGAGGAGAAAACATTCAAGCTGTAGACAAAAATCGAACTCATTAATTTGCCCACGTCGATAATTATCACATTCCTCGATAATCAATATTGGCTGCTTTTAAATGTTGCAAAGGTTTTGCCCGTGATAACAAAACATTAAATCTATACTGTGTTCGTTAGTCTCTTACAATAATTCACCCGTGTAGCCTCATATACGTTTACGCCATGTCCTTCTTTCTAAATAAAAATCTATTTGAAGAAAAAAACTTGAATCGATAAACGTAAAGGTTCAGTCGTGTAGAAGAATAAATTGAATAAAGCAGAGGCGGGGAAAATCTACTTATCCACCCTTCACTTAATACAATAAACAAGTGACTTTAACCCATCTTCCCTTCTTTAAGGGTTACCGGAAAAGACCATTGCACGTATGGAGGTTATTTCATTGAAGGTCAAAGGTTATGTCAAATTCTTGCTGATGAAACTTCATTTCGAAGGGAAAATGACTCTACGTTGTATATCATGCAGTATAATAAGTGTTGTTTGGATCAGTGAAATTGAAAGAAAATTACAGAACCGTTAGCACACAACGCATGTAGGCTTCAGTCATCCGCCTGGGTTGAATTCGAACCTATACGGTCTTTGGTTCGACAGGCAGTTGCTTTATCCAACTCGGCTTGTATTGTATTTTAGCTTGTTAGATGTTCTTTCGGGAGAGTGAACTAATCTCGAAGGATATTCAACAACAAAAAACGATAGATAAGTTTTCAAGTAACCTTGCACCGATTTTAAATGGATTCCAACTTAAGAAGGTGACAAGAAAAAAATAGAATCGACTATATTTTATCAGCTCGGTGTAAGCCTGCTCTAAATGATAAAGAGCACTACTTCATATCTTCCTTACTTGGAAGATGATGGAGTTTGGAACATCAAGAAATCGACTAAAACACTCCCCGAACGAAACATTTCGCTCGAAAAAAAATTCCTTTTGGGCCAAGCTTAAGTCGGGGTAATAATAATTTGTGAAGCGCCAGGAGTGTCAAGTCTTTCAGAAATGAGCGCTATACAAAAAACCACTATTATTTTCATCATTATTATTATTTCGTTTTCACCGTAATTGTTTCTTTCTTTTCAAGTTCATAAAGTAATTCCCCCAAACCAAGGAGAGATAGGGTTATAAGAGTTTCCATTATACTTATATGAATCGTTTTTGCATATTTCACGCTGTCAATAAATGTTGTGTCTTTTATGCGTCAACATACTTGATTGTGTACCACATTGACTTTATGTTTTATTATGATTATAACAGTAACTGATCTTTATACAACGATGATTGTATGTTAAAATATTCTCATATTAAATTGAAACACGTTTCCACCTGAAATGATATCAAAGTTGATGGATTCACAATGCTTTCAAAATGTAATAACCACAATGAATGATATCAAAATCCTCACTATGAAGTATTTACAAAATTCATGCTCCCTATTTTATTTCTTCCAATGTAATGGCAATGATTGATATCTAAACCAACACACTGACTGATTTCCCTATTACCATAATACTTCCCTCAAAATACGGTCAATGACTGCCCTTAAATCTTCTTTATTCCCTCGTTAGAAAATATTCCCTCTCAGCTTTGAATTGTAACCACTTCATAGTTGTGATGTCTTCATTATTTACTGCCCAATGTCAGAATAATGGATGGCACACCATTCGATGCGATGCGTCCACATGCAACCTTCCCCCCTGACTACAGACAACCCGTGAAAATCATCCAATAATTGATTCCAAGATGGAGATTCGCAGGTCTTTATCAAGATGATGAACTCACTTGTCACTCTCTCTTTGACAAGATAACGAGCGAATAACGACGACATATCACCGATATACCTACCCTGCGATCTTGTTTTAAGATAAGAGCGATCCGGGGAAGGGGGGGGGGTGTAATCACGATTAATGTATTCCCAAGTAAGAGACAAGCGTCGTACGTCTTCCGAGATTTAGATGCGTAATTCTCCACATTTTACCGGGAAGGATGGAGACGGAAGAGCGGGAACCTCGACGAAACGGAACCGTAGGTGTTTCTTTATTTCTCCCTGAGGAAACGGGGTCATCGCGAAGAACTAGAATTTATTTCATTTTCTCTCATTCTTCCTGTTCTCTTCGCCTCCTACTCTCTATCTTTGCCTTTCTTTTGACGCCAATTAAGCTGTTTTTGCTATCATTAGTGCCTTTATTTTGTCATCTCAGATGATGATTATTAATTACGTTGCACTGAAAAAGGCAGGCGCTTGAGCTCGGCTGCTCCCACCGGAGCACCAGCTGTTCTTTGCGCCATATCTCTTGGGGCGAGGTCCGCATTATATAGGGTTTCGTCATAATAACAAGAGCGAGGTGAATAAAGATGTGCTCCCGTAAACTTTAAATAACACTCTTTAATGATGTATCAGGCAGGTGGTAGTGACTTGGTCATCCTAATTTTCTTAAACAAAGCTTATCCTTGTGTACCATATTACATTATTAGCAGACGACACAAGTAAATCCGAAATTTAACGAATTTTTCCAAATGAGACACAAATAATTGATGTTGATAGCATTGAATGAGTGTCTTGTAAATGTCGAACATCTGAAAAACATTCATTTAATAAAATTCTGGCTTAAAAATAAAAAGACATATTTTTTTCATTTTTTTTTCAAATGTGGAAATATGCCTTTAATCTTTTATTAAATCAATGTTGTAGCTTTGGAATTTAGTTTGAAGACAGGGATTATATCATAGTATCATAACAATATGTGCAAGTCTTCTTAAACGTATGTTGGACCGGAGTGGGGTCATGTTACCCCCTCATAACATCTAAACTAACAGTTAATATTATGACGTTTTACAACTACTATTGCATTCCCCCCCCCCACCGCCTCAATCATGAAGATTGTTTGACGACCCTGTCTAGGTGAATAGCCCATTTCATCCTTTTGTATTCTAAATTTCCTATTTTCGTTGAGAGCATCTTCTTCTCTTCCTTTCATCTCGTCTCTTTTCTTTTCCTGTTTCCGATCTTGTCTCTCTTTTTTGCCCTAATAAAATTAATCTGCCTTCTGTCATCATCATCATCATCATCAGAGGCATTATCTTAACAAAGAAGACAATGAACTGCTTTGGTTAATTAACGACTGTTAAGCTCGAGAGAAGTCCTAATTAGTTGCATTATTGCCATTATATAACAATCTACCCTTTTCCATTCCTAATAATGATCTAATTATACGTTTGCTTTAAAAAAAATCACAAATCCTTGTCCTCTCTACTTAAGCCTTTTCCATTTTCTCTAATTTTTCATTTTTTTGAAGAACACGGCATAATGGAGGGAGAAATTGCGGTGACTTATCAAGATGATGACAACACAAGATAATTAGAAGAGATTAATTAGAACACAATCACGCTGCTAAAAAAGTCTTGTTAAAAAAACCAGAGTAGCTAAATTAATTTCATTGTTATCCTAAATATATGGCGACTGAAGAGAGAGAGCTAAGTCTCGCTACAGGAGCATAACAAATAAAAGGGGAAATTAGTATGGTTACAGTTCCGAAATGTGTGTGTCTCAAATACAAGTTGGATAAAAGGCTACATGTAGATACAAAATAATGAAATAAAACCCAATTAAAATTAATATAGAGATGACTTTAGACTTTAAATGAGTCTTTGAACAAACCGCCAACTAACAACGAATAAATATTTAATATTCCTATACGCAAAATTCCTTGAAAAAGTAGAACCTAAACAAAATGTGGAAGTTGTACTGTTTGATCTCCTCCGAATATCACTCTCCGCCTATCAAATCCGCAAGTATTGTAATATAAATATAAACAAATAAATAGAGAGAGAGAGAGAGAGAGAGTGAGAGATGATTATGAAGGAGCTATTGCAGGCCAGTCGATGTTCTTCTATACAACGTGTTATTGTTTTTTCTCTAATTATCATTCAAGGTATTTTCGGCGAAACTTATAATGATGAACAGGCTTAACCTGTCAAGTGATAGCAAGGATGTCTAAGGGTGCGTTCAATCGAATTTTCGAAGCTAGAATCACAAACATGAATCACAATTCAAAACGCCGTTACAAAAAGCAAGGTCACTGCGGTTTGCGTTCAAGCGATTTTTCATCAACGCTGATTCTAGCTCATTGCGAGCCAAACCACTGCGCATCACACTGCGCAGTATGGCCCAGGAACTTCGGCGCGCGCTTTCTGGAATTGTTTACGGCCAACTGTCGACTGCTGTTTTGAGCATAGATCGCAATAATAAGACAAAGAATGAGAAGGTGATAGAAGGTAGAAACAAAGAATAACATAAGGAAAGACAGAAAGATAAAGTCGATAGAATGATTAAAACAAAGAATAACATAAGAGAAGGTGAAAGAAGGAAGAATCGAAGAATAACATAAGGAAAGACAGAAAGAGAGAGTGATAGAATGATTAAAACAAAGAATAACATAAGAGAAGGTGAAAGAAGGAAGAATCGAAAAATAACATAAGGAAAGACAGAAAGAGAGAATGATAGAATGATTAAAACAAAGAATAACATAAGAGAAGGTGAAAGAAGGAAGAATCGAAGAATAACATAAGGAAAGACAGAAAGAGAGAGTGATAGAATGATTAAAACAAAGAATAACATAAGAGAAGTTGAAAGAAGAAAGAATCGAAGAATAACATAAGGAAAGACAGAAAGAGAGAGTGATAGAATGATTAAAACAAAGAATAACATAAGAGAAGGTGAAAGAAGGAAGAATCGAAGAATAACATAAGGAAAGACAGAAAGAGAGAGTGATAGAATGATTAAAACAAAGAATAACATAAGAGAAGTTGAAAGAAGAAAGAATCGAAGAATAACATAAGGAAAGACAGAAAGAGAGAGTGATAGAATGATTAAAACAAAGAATAACATAAGAGAAGGTGAAAGAAGGAAGAATCGAAGAATAACATAAGGAAAGACAGAAAGACAGAAAGAGAGAGTGATAAAATGCTTAAAACAAAGAATTACATAAAAGGTGATAGAAGGAAAAAACAAAGCATAACATAAGAATAGAAGGGAGAAACAAAGAATAACAAAAGAGAAGGTAATAGAAGGAAAAAACAAAGAATAACATAAAAATAGAAGGAAGAAACAAAGAATAACATAAGGAAAGACAGAAAGAGAATGTGAAAAAAGGAAGGAACAAAGAATGACATAAGGAAGAACAGAAAGAGAAAGTGATAGAATGATTAAAACAAAGAATAACATAAGAGAAGGTGAAAGAAGAAAGAATCAAAGAATAACATAAGGAAAGATAGAAAGAGAAAGTAACAGAATGATTAAAACAAAGAATAACACTAGAGAAATTGATAGAATTATAAAAAACAAAGAATAACATAAGAGAAGATGATAGAAGGAAGAAACAAAGAATAACATAAGGAAAGAAAGAAAGAGAAATTGATAGAATGCTTAAAACAAAGAATTACATAAAAGGTGATAGAAGGAAAAAACAAAGCATAACATAAGAATAGAAGGAAGAAACAAAGAATAACAAAAGAGAAGGTAATAGAAGGAAAAAACAAAGAATAACATAAAAATAGAAGGAAGAAACAAAGAATAACATAAGGAAAGACAGAAAGAGAATGTGAAAAAAGGAAGGAACAAAAAATGACATAAGGAAGAACAGAAAGAGAAAGTGATAGAATGATTAAAACAAAGAATAACATAAGAGAAGGTGAAAGAAGAAAGAATCAAAGAATAACATAAGGAAAGATAGAAAGAGAAAGTAACAGAATGATTAAAACAAAGAATAACACTAGAGAAATTGATAGAATTATAAAAACAAAGAATAACATAAGAGAAGATGATAGAAGGAAGAAACAAAGAATAACATAAGGAAAGAAAGAAAGAGAAATTGATAGAATGCTTAAAACAAAGAATTACATAAGAAAAGGTGATAGAAGGAAAAAACAAAGAATAACATAAGGAAAGACAGAAAGAGCAAATGATAGAATGATAAAAACAAAGAATAACATAAGAAAAGGTGATAGAAGGAAAAAAAACAAAGAATAACATAAGAATAGAAGGAAGAAACAAAGAATAACATAAGGAAAGACAGAAAGAGAAAATGATAGAAGGAAAAACAAGGAATAACATAACGGAACAGGCCACGATGGTATAGTGAACGCAAATTGCATGCAAAGCGGGCGCGCGGTTTTTCCCAAACCGGAAGAGGCTTCGTCATACAATCATGATTGAGAACTCCGTCCGTTCAATCGAATTTTAGCGACCGTGATTCTTTTGAATCATGATACAAAACGCATCTTTTTCAGCGTTTCATGTTTGTGTTTTCAAACACGTTTATTTTTACGACCGACGAAAAAATCGCTTGAACGCATTGCGTTTTAAACTAAACGTCTTTAGAAACCGTGATTCTAGGGTGAAAAAGTGTCGATTAAACGCACCCTAAATCCTAATAGCATAATCGAATAGCTTGAAAAACCAATAAACATTATACTTGAAGCAAAGAGTGTGCAGCGCATTAATTCGATTTGACGGTAAACAGGAACTACTTTATGCTTGACCTCATCGCAGCTTTAAACTGCTCGCATCACCTAGTTAGATCAAACTTAAAGTAGTTCTTGGAAGTCTGCTGTCATTTAAATTAATATGCTCCCCGCCTAGCTACTTAGTTTAAAGGGATCTACATTAGTTCATTCGACTGTTTAGTGTAACTGAATTTCCATGGACATCTCCATCATTAAAGTAGTACACCCCAAAACAACATCAAACCTAATCCTCGCGTAAGTCTTGCTTCTTTCTGAGGAGTTTTTAAACCACATGTTCGCAAAAGCCAAATAGTCGCCCTCATGAACTTTATCGAAACGGTCTATAAGACCGAAACAGAATACTAACTGTAGTGTAGTTTCGGTCTCATGGCCGTTGGATCTCGGGAAATAATGTTTTTCTTTCGGTTCCATGCACCTTTAGTTGATACTTGGGGTGCCCTTCGTGAACGCTAATGATGAGAGGGAACAAACACTTTTCTCCCGTCCGCTTTCGATTGCAAATAGCTGGACTCAAAAGTGTCTCTGAACAGAGAAAGTTTCTTAAGATTGAGAGATATCTCTCAATCTTGGTTTGAAACATGGATTATTTTCTTGTTGTTTAAAGTTAACATCATTTTTGTCTCTCCCTGCGTGGCCCACTATATAGGCGTTGCATTAATCTTTTAGAGAATCCGTGAACACGACTCAAGATTGTGCGACATGTCACAAGCAAAATTGAGAGCTATGGGGCTGATGTTTGTTTATTAGACTAAAAAGTGATTGTTATTTCTTTTTAAAAATCATTTCGATTAAATCCGATTCACTCTCTACTTTTTTATGATATTCTTGGTTATCATGGTGCTGGTATCAATATCTATTTGATCAAAGCGAACAAAACAAAACAATGTAAAGGACATGAATGTCACGTGACAACACTTACTTGAACTCTGACCTCTGGAAGATTGACCTTCAGTGCCAGTTCCTCTCTGCTGTAGACATCTGGGTAGTGTGACTTCTCAAATGCCCTCTCAAGTTCGTGCAGTTGATACGTGGTGAAAGTCGTGCGATTCCGACGATGCTTCTTCTTCGGTTCGCCGTTTTCATCAGCCTCCATTTCGTCCATTTCATCTTCCATGGTCGACAGCGATGATTGAGGTGGTGATCGAGAGCGCTTCTTGCATGGTCTCATGGTCGGTTGTTGCGGGCTGATGGAGCTCACATCGCTGTTGTAACCCGATATCGTACTGCAATCCATGGCTTGTTTCCGCCCGGACAGATACGCCAGCGGAGACCGCGAACTACGGGATGACAGATCCTCGATTTCCGACTCATGCACACCGGCGGGAGGACCCTTTGGAACATGGGCGTGGTCGATGGCGACTTGGTCCACCGAAGGACTCATCCTGGAGGTTCTATCGTTATCCATGTCATTATCAAGATCAATGTTGTCAGGTGTGCCGCCGTTCATCAGATTTCCATTCGCCCCTTCGGCGGGAAAAGAAATACCTTTACAAATGAAGAAAAAGAAACACAAAAGAAAACTGATTACATAAAAATCATTATAGGTTGAGATGGGAGTGTTTCATTCGAATTTTTGTACTAAGATTATAATATCAAACTGCAGAATACCAGAAGAGTGTCTATTAACTTCTTCTTAATAAATGGGTTTTCGATCGAGCCTGTGAATGACTCGCATTAGGGTACCTTAATAAAGAAATTTAAATTAAATAATAATAACAGTACCTGAAGATCATTCTAAGTTATGAAGGAAATGAAAAGGTAGTATAAGAACAGGGGGAACAGAAGAAGAAGAAGAAGAAGAAGGAGAAAAGGAAGAAGAAGTAGGAGGAGAAGAAGAAGGAAAAAAAGGAAGTAGAAGGAAAGAAGACGGAGGAGGAGTGAGAGAAGGTGAAGAAGAAGAAGAAGAATAAGAATGAGGAGGAGGGTAAAGAAAGGAAGAAGAAGAATAAGAATGAGGAGGAGGATGAGGAAAAGGAGGAGGAGAGACCGCTAGATGATCACTTTTGCCACCCGGTGGGTTATTCGCGTTGGCAAGGTGAACATAATTTAGTTTTAAACAAAATCTTGAAACACAAGTCTTTAGAGTGTACTGTCATGTATCGCCACTAATCATGCTAATGATAGCCGTTTAATATATCTATTCAATTTCACCAATTTAAAATATTTTGTATACATTTTACACACTACTTTACATGTTTTATTACTTCTGTATTTTGTATTGATGTTGTATTCCATCTGCTGTTAAACATGTTGAGTTCAGTCCGTGAACTGCCAGTCAAGTTTTGATAAACCTTTATTGAATTTGATTGAATTATGTTTTGTTATTAAGAAATTGTTAATGCTTGCAGTCATGAAATACGACGGAATCATGTTGGAAGTGCAGAGCTGAACTAGAGAGCTCTCGTATCATTATACGATCGTTTTCTGTCACAAGTGAATCCTAACGTCAAACAAGATAAAATGTTGAACTAGAAAGCTAGGTATACGCAATGGGAAATGAAAAAAAATAATCTTATAATGATGAGCCGCGACTATTAACAGTAGGCCCTGTTCGTAAACCAAAGCAGTGTCGCAATGGACTATATTCCAATAAAACGCGCTCGGAATCTACATTACGGCAATCAGCCGATAATGGCCCTCAATGTGACAATATTTTGATATGTTTATTCAAACACCAGCTTGAATTATACCCTGCGGTCAAATTTTGATTTATAGATTCTCTACAGTAAATGCGCTTTCCCATAATTCGATAAAATTTGCCAAATCACCTCTGAGGCGATTAAACGTGCGCGGGGAAGCTTTTTTTAACTACCATTTTGGCGGGAAGGAAAATATCGCGTCGTCTGCCAGCTATCAGTCCCGCATCCCTCTATCTCGTTCTGGTTCTCTCTCTTCTTCTCTCCACACCGCACTTATATTGGAGCACGGGACTCATTAATTCGAGGTAGACGGGTCGGAGGGCTAGCTACGCGGCTGCGACAGGGAGACCGGTTCGTGAATGACTCGCTCAATTTGGTCCATTCAACACCAAATCGGCGCTTGGAGACTCGTTATCAGGCAAGCACGGCATTGGGCTGAAAAGGGTATGGGGAGGAAATTGTATAAGAAAATAAAAAAACTCTTAAGAGTAGACATCCTCCTTGAGCGATTTGGAGAAAGTGAAAAAACATAATCCACTCTATAGCAAGGTTCGTCTTAATTACCTTATGATGGCAGATATATCGTGGAGGATAATTGGTGGAAATTTCTTGATGGCGCAAAAATCATTCAACCGTGAAATCAATTTGATGGAAGGAAAGGAAAAAAGTAAAGTAAAAATTCCATGACTTTATCATTATTGAAAGAGTCAGGCATTTGAAAATATGGAGAGAGATCCCTTCATGATTACGGTCCTTTCCTGATCACGCACTAAATTCCCAGATGCAAAATCGTTGATGGCGGCACCCAGAAATCGCAACGTTTTCTATTTCATTAGGGCGTTATGAGGGTCCACTTGTATGGGTCATTTGCCACAAATTAAATCGTTTTCTAATTTAAAAGATTCTCTTAATTGTATTCTTCCCGTCTAATTTTCCGTTCTTGTGAACATCGAGTATACCGCACATGACATTTACAGTGAGCGCCTCTGGTTTGCAAGAAGGCAGGATAACTATATAGGAATGAAGAAAATACTCTGTGTACTTCACAGTAATGTCGTTAACAATATTAGGTCAAACAAATCAGTCAAATAGTTTACGTTTTGTTTTAGTAATGTGTTGATTAAATATACTGTTATAAAACAGGATCACATGAAATTATTTCATTAAACGAATAAACGTTAAAAAGAGCAGAGTATAGGATATTCAAATTTACTGAGCTACCCTTAATTTATCTTAAGAATAAGAATTAGAAAATCGTACAGACGGAAGACTGGTGGAAGAGAACCACACGCCATTACAGGAGACAAAAAAATAGGGACAGTCTGGAATAGAATGAGATACAGAGAGAGAGGGGGAGACAGAGAGAGAGAGAGAGAGAGAGAGAGAAAGAGAAAGAAAGAAAGAGAGGCAGTGAAAGAGATAGGGATATATATATATATAGAGAGAGAGAGAGAGAGAGAGAGAGAGATAGAGAGAGAGAGAGAGAGAGAGAGGAGGGGGGGGCAGTCCTGAGTTATAATGTGTAACATCGAGATAAGGAAATGAAGAAAGCGATTAAGTCCTATTATTGTTTAGTGTACTTTAAGTCATTATGTAGGGATATGAAGAAAGAAAGAAAGAAATATTTCATAGAGAGAAGAGAGACAAAGGGAAAGTGAGAGACAGATAGAAAGAGAGAGAGAGAGAGAGAGAGATGGGGGAGGGGAGGAGAGAGTAGTAAAAACATCATTACGCTAATTTTCAAGCCAGATAATGATGTGTTAATCTATATAGTCCATAAATCTAATCAACCATTCATGTTTTTCCAATCCGCCATTCATATCATTAGGCAAGTGACATGATCCATCATCAAATTATCCTCTTAAAATTAATAAAAAACAACAACAAAGGATGTACATCATGCCCCAAAAGCACACTACTGAAAGAGTTCAATAGCATTATATTTTCGCTCCTAGTTTTTCCTCCAATAAAAGCATAATAACGTCTTATAACATTCTAATCGTACATAATTTTGTTTTATTATGAACACTCTCACTTAATTTTTGAATGGTTGTCCCGACGATAATTCGTCCGTATGTCTGTGCTCACGTAAGCAGAGACGCGGGCAGTAGAGCGCATAATAGAACGATATCTGTCTTTCCAGTGGAGTCCATGGAACGCTATGTAGATAATCCTCGGTTTATACAATCATTTGATAATATATATATGAATTGTAACATCGCTGTCAACCGATATAGTTTTGATTTTTCTATTACAAAAATATTAATTAGACACTAGAAGGGAAATGTGCTGAGAATAACAGAGAACGATTACAGTGTACATCTCAATAGCAGATTGACAATATTATAAACATCTTTCACCGATTATTGAATAACATTGTTCATCAAAAATCCCTCGCGAATCTAATATCGATTGAAAGGGTAAAGAGGATTAAGTGATATAATAGCATTGCACGTGATTTTTATTTCAATTGTTAATTAGGTCGTTAAGTGGAACAATTGAGAATTATGAGGAAATCATCAAAATTATGTAACAAATTGACCAAATCTTGTAGGGGACACGCATGAGACTGGCATTACATTTTTGTTCAAATAAATTCGAATCTCGTTTGAAATATTATGAGCGCACTTTAAGCATGCTCCTGTTCCGATGACATTCTATTAAACGTATAATTAAGTTAGATTTTAAGTTATTGCATGGCCATCCAGGAATAAATCGTATCATGGTCTGATGGGGTTGCGTGCCTGGGCGCTTGGCAAACGTAAAAGCTGTCCCTTTTTGCCATTAGATTTACCAAAATAAACGCATTAAGCGCTTACCGTCATAACAGTTTACCATTGTTTTGTTATACTTTACAACAGATTGAAGTCTTAATATTTATGAAAAATTTCATGTAAAACTTTCTAAAAATTACTGTTTGAAATCAGCCTTCCTGACACACTACGTTTGGATTTACTATTTTCTCTTTTTCCCGGCATGTGTATACCTACCCCCAAAATACACGTTAAAAGATCAACGACCCTCATATTGCGGTTTCTTATTCATCCGTTTTGTTCACCTCCTTTGTGTATTAATTGTTGACTATTACAGTGCGGTTTAGAGGAAATTATTTTCCCGATCATAACTCTTTGAGATAGCATCTATTCATTAATTACAATATCATCCTCTTCCCGTCTCTCTCTCTCTCTCTTCTATGCCCATGCTATCCACGTTTCTTTCACAGCTTTCCAAAATTATTTTGTGGCAGTGTTAAGCGCCAATTAGTGAAAGTATAAACCAGTCACCCATTTATTCACAAACCATAAGCGGCGGTTGCAAGCCCAATTTATTGCGTTTTGCTTGTAAGTGACGAACACGTTTATATTCCGGCCTGTGTCCCCGCCGGCGATTTGTTTGTTAGTTTTTCATTCTTTTGTTTTCAAATGAAAGGTCAAAGGCAAAGCAAATATATGCCTATCACCCCCTAGGCGATTTGCCCAGGGTAAGGGCGAAAGGGAATACGTATGCTTAAAAAAATGATCAGGCGTGGCGAACACTTCTGCCAAAGCGGGCCATGCACGCGACAGAGATCCGAAGTAGATATTAAGCAACTGTGGTGTCTCGCTTTCGGAGGGGAGGGGGGAGGAGGGGGGGGGGGGGGGGTGAGGGGTTAGCTAGTGTGACGATCTGCCCTATCCTTTCCATACCTAATCCCGCATGTACATACCCACGTATATCTGGCAGTAAAATACAATACTTGCCTTAAGTTCTAGAATATGTCAATGTATATCATGTTTTGCTTTTAGAGATGGATTTGCATGATTATAAATACCAAAAGACACCAAAAATGTATTTTATACAAATCACTCGTACTCTTTCTCTCTCTCTTTCTCTCTCTCTCTCTCTTTGTCTCTCGCTATCTCTCTCTCTCCCTCTCTCATTCTCATAGAAATAAATAAGTAGATTGGATTAAAAGGAAATGTTTAATTCATACTATTAAAACAAAAGCATGGTGGCTGATCACTGTCATCCGTCATGCCATTGTTATATCGCATAAAATAGCCGGTTCTGTCATAAAACATAATTATTTTAATGGCGGGCTAATTTACTGTCCACGGTATTTTACTAGTGCAAACAAAGCCAATATGCTATCAGCAGATTGCATCTGAGTGAATTACACCCCATCTAGGAATGGAAATCATTTATCACTGGGGCCTTTATGTAAAGAGAAAAACCTCGCGGTGTTTGAATAAGCAATTGGCATGTTTTATGGTGTGTAATTCGAAATCGTATCGATTCTTCCTTCTGCTAAGCAGTGGGAAATGTCATTCTAAAGCAGAATGAGGATGGGATAGTTGAGATGCTTATTTCACTTAGTAAATTATAACTGGTCCCGATTTTCGAATCGCATTTGAAATTGAAGCAATCCGTTGTCAATAATTGTGACAACCTTTAGTTTTCGATCCATGCTTGATAGGCTATTTAAATCAGATAAAATTAAACTTGCCGAATATTAAAATGTGGAGCATAGGGTTTTGTGATAGAAAAGTAGAATATTGTTAATACGAGTCCAGAGTGTTTAAATAAGTTTCACTAATACTAAATATCGAAAATAATATCTCTAGTGATATTCGTTTGTCTCGCAATGTGGTCAATAAGGAATCTAAAAGTTCACGACGTTTCGTGCGCATCTGCAACACTTATAATAGACTTTTAATACACTTTTAATACTAAATATGGTTCAAGTTTCAAACTTTGGGATATCTATGAAAGTAGTAAATGACATGTAAATAAGAGGTCAAAATCACTCACTTTTTCAACGTTCATGGAATTATGTTAATATAATTAGCTGTAGCAGCAGCAGCAGTAGCAGTTGTCAAAGAAAAATAGGAGCACTGATATCTGTTTAAAATCATGTCAACCCTTTCCATAAGTTTGAATATAACATAATTATGATATAAGACTATTACAAAGCCTAACCTTTAGTCAACCTTTGTGAGATATTGAGATTTGCGTATAGGCGATGATAACAGTGAGAGTTCATTAGAAGTGTTATGTCGGAGTTAGACATCGAGAGGGAAAACAAGAGAGAGAGAGAGAGAGAGAGAGAGAGAGAGAGAGTGAGGGAGAAAGAGAGAGGGGAGATAAATGAAGAAACAAAATAGAGGAGGAGGGGGATAGAGAGGGACGAGAAGAGAGATAAAAGTAAATGAATAGGGATAACAAAAGAAAGCGTATATAAGAAAAGAGAAGGAGTAAGAAGGACAGAGGAAGTAGACAAGAGAAGGGAGAGAGCGGGATAGAGTGAGAGGGAGGGAGGCACAGAGAGAGAGAGAGAGTGGGATGTTATAGGAGGAAGGAAAGAGTGGGAGAGAGAAGAGAGTGAGAGACAGAGAGAAAAGAGGAGGAACAAGAAGAAGAAATGAACAGAAAAGACAGAGGGGATAGGGCGAGAAAGGAAAGAAAGTAGAGAAAGAGAAAGAAAAAGTGAGAGTCGGTACAGAGGGATTAGATGATTATAGAAATTACAGGCAGAAGCAGAAGAAGAGGAAAGAGAGAGAGAGAGAGAGAGAGATAGATAGAAAGATAGAGATAAAGAGAGGTGGGGTCAAGTATATTAATTAGAAAAATAGTTCCGCTCTGAGGAGAAATTGTTGAAGTTCTTCTTGACCAATTTTGTTTACAGATGACTATGAAACAGCGCTATGTAATTAGCGTCATGTAATCATTGCGAATTATATAACAAAATCAATTGGCTGTGATATAAATGCGTTATATAAATACAAAAAGTTAAAGTACTTTTTCTTTCTTTCTGAGCAGCATAGCAAAATAGTGTATGCATGAAGAGAAAGAGGAAAATATAATGAGAATCGCCAATTAGCACTTCCTAGAAAGTAAGACATTTCAGAAAGTGTTCGATAAAAGCACTTAACCAATGATGATTTAATTTGTATATTAACCCAGGATTTGCTATGAAAAAACGATAAATTCAAGTAAAATTAGACGAAAACATTAATTAGCAGGTGCATTTAAATCGTAATTTCGCCGCATTAACGCTACTTTAAAGAGTAGCTCCATAATATGATTCTCATCGAATTGTCATTTCCCCCCTTTTGTTATGATATCATGCATGGCCCCCCATAATGGCGCTTTCTCGATACAGTGTATGGTTGAAAGAAACTACAAGCCCGAACTATACCTCCCCGTTTGATCTAATTCGATTAAATGCGCTCATCAATTAATTAGCATAACGCTAACCATCCAGAACAAATTGCATGCAAAATTCAACGCGTTAATTTCCTTAAAACTATACGGCCGTAATTTTCATCCCTCTTTGCCACCGTTTTTCTACCGCCACCCAAACGCCTGATGATTATCTGGGGATATATTGGATAGGTAAAAGGTCAAAGTTCAATTCATTTCTGTTTTCTATTTCATAATGATCCCGAATGTAGCGATGGCATTAAGTTGTGGCAACCGACTTTTTTGTTATAGTTTGTTAGTTAGTTTTAGTTATCCATTTTACACGTTCAAAAGTGACCAACGTGTATTACCCCGTTTTCCCCGGCCCCTACGATTATGCTTTAGAAAATTAGACATGCCGACGTAGTGATCTCAACATTTTCTATAGTGACCCTAATTAATGCCGACATATTTATGACCTAATCGGCAATGAAATTTCTGTTTGATTTTCTTCTTCTTCAGTTTTACAAATATGTAACAAACAAAATATTGTAAATTTTACACAATCATGAAAAGACAATTATGTAGAATAAAGTAAGACTGGTTGTAACTAATCGAAAACATCAAACATGAGGGTTAACAAAGTAAGCAAAGCTTGATGGCATGACTACTCGTAATGGATACAAATCTATTTTCATATAATGATATATAACTCTAGCGCCAGGAGTGTCAAGTCTGACAGACATGAGCGCTTTACAAGGACACACTGTTATTATTATTATTATTATTATTATTATTATTATTATTATTGAATGGCCTGATATTATTCCTAATTCATTTAGAATATGATTATAAAATGGTTTCTTGTTTATCACTTCATAAAAATAGTCACGTGTACTTCATGTTGTATGTTGGATAATTAATTATGAAAGGCTTAATTTTCGTGATTTTGTATGTATTCTCCAATTAAGCCACATGGGCAATTATATAGTTTGACTTAATTAGAGATTACATACAAAACTAAATAATACTGCAAGAGTTCATGGAAGGGCGTTTTTCCAAGAATATATAATTATACTGACGCCTCTGAACAAAAAAACAAAAAAACTGGCGACCTAATGTACTGAAAAGGTTATAATAAATAAAAAATATGAAGTGACGGTTGCTTGAATATTCACATTAAATTCTCAGGCGGGATATTCCCTCCCCCCTTCCCCCCTCCCCCGCCCCCCAATTTAATTGGCCTATATAATTAGCTCACTCCTTACAGGGATTACTGGTGGCGGATAAATTGATGCTTGAAGTAGCTTTTGTTCGTAATCGTACAATATGCACAAAAGATAATAGCAATAATTGATTTTATACAAAGGGAGAAAGAATTTTAGTACTTTAGCCGCACTGTAAAAAATATATATATATATATCATCAACATGGTTATAATAGCATCTCAATCGGTTTTCTGAGATCGCATTATCAATTGCAAAAGCTAGGAGTAGGAGTGCTACAACTCTTGCCCATGCTTCATATCGGCCCAACTTTGAGCCACAGTTTTATATATAGCTAAATAGATTTATTTTGTCCTGCAATGTTTGTATAATGCCTTTTTGGAAAACAAGGACATTATACATTTTCATGATTTTAGGACTTTACAAATAATAATAATCTATAATGATAATGGTAATCTGGATTTATATAGAGCTTAATATGAATAACGTCTCTAAGCGCTTTTCAGATAATAATTACCCGGTCATCGGATTTATTCACACACAATGTGCACCATCTCCACTCCCTGGGGTGTATTCCTACCATTATGTCACCGTGAGGGCAAATGGCAAATACTAACACAAAGTTTTTCGTCATCCTACCAGGTCCCCATTTCTCTCCTGGGTATGGAGTGGCAAACGTAGATTAAAGGCTTGCCAAAGGGCATTGGCGCCGTGTCGGGGATCAAATCCACAACCTTTTCATTATTTTCAAGTCTCAGTGCTTAAATCACTCGATTACGACACCTCTACAAAGTATACAAAATGATGCAGAATTTTATGTTAGGCCCTCCTATATTGGTAATCTTAGAGGTTTGTTCAGGAAATGGACAGATAAATAAGAGTTCTGTTTCTATGGACCCCCCAAAAAGGGGATTTGTGGAATGATATTGACTTCCACTTTTGCTAATTGAATGCTTTGAACAGTCAACAACTGAGACATTTCATATTGATATTTTGATATTTTTTTGTAAGTGAAATTAACATCAAACAAGAAATTGTTTTATTTCGTTTGGTGCTAGAAACTGATCGCGGAGAAAATAATAATGTTGTCAAAGCATGAGTTTAACAATACAGAATTTATATATTCAGAATGATATTGTAAATCGAAATGGCCTTAAGACTATTTCTTAGAAAAAATAGTGTTTGCGTATGAAACGCCCGCATTTAGTCAGGATTATGAAAAAATGCATATTTCTCAAGTATTTGTTTCGCTTTAATATATCACTTTCACATTATTTGAGAATTTTAATTCCTAAAGTTAAAAATGCTTTCAAAGAGTTTGTTTTTCTTTTACTTCTTGAAATTTACTTTTTTTTTCCACAAAGCCTACATTCTTCTTCTATTCTTGTATTTGCTATAAGTGTAACTGTTGCTTATAGAAAATAATCTTCTTTTGAGGCAACAAAAAATAGAGCGAAATAGAATAAAGGCTTACCGTTTTTTCTTGCAGTCATATTTTGTTGTTCCGCCTTTAGGGCTAGATTGAGGGGTAGCATGTGTTCTCCACCGCGGCCAAGACGGCTAGACAATATGCCAGTGAAGGGGTTGGGCCCCGTGAACAAGGGCCGGAAAATCCTGTCCGCTCGCGACTGCTGCATTCCAAGGATAGCGTCGATGGAGTGACTCGGTCGCCGAAACTTCGGTGTGTCTTCTCCTCCGTGTCCGGTGGTGGTGTATATTTTCTCTGGATGAGCGAGCATGATTGGAGGTGGGTTGCGGGGAAGGCCTTCTGGTCCGTGCCCGATGCTAGCGGGGCAGGCTAGCGATGATGACACTGCGGTGATGGGGTGATGCGCTCCATCCATTGTTATATTGTGACTGATCGCCTTTCCAAACCCTGTGATAAACAGCAGAGGAAACTAATACAAATTAATTCAAGCGATGGCGGTCAGAAATGCTTGCGTTGATACCTTGATGATCAATTAATCGTTTTTATTCCACCGTTGCTCTTCACTATAAGGCCTATTGATATATGCTTTGATATATTAGCATTTCAGACGAAATAAGTTTCCTCCATTAAGATAGCAATACCAACGAAATAATTCGCATATCACTGTTTTAGTACTTCACATAATATTGCAACCATCAACCCCTAATCGTTTTTGTTGTTGTAGTCAAATCTCTTGAAAAACTTCGAATACAATAAACCTCCTGTTCAAGTTCGAGAAATTTAATCGAATGAATCAAAAGTGGGTATCATGTAGCTGTTCTCCGTTATCAACTCAACTAATGAAAAGATTTGTATACTGTAGTCATTTTATAAGAAGCGATAATAGAATGATATTCGATGTCAGTCTGACCGAATATGAGGTGGGCGTGGCCTATGGCTTCGTGACAATGTTTGATTGACGTTCAATTTATAACCAATTATTTCTTCAGAAGCGATGGTGCTCAATAGGTTATTAGAAATAGCATTACTGCGCAGCTTCTCCACACTGCTCCCATTAACATGATTCATGGTTTGGGAGAACTTTTATCCATCAGACTGATATAAAATTATGTGCGCGTGCGCAAATCATTTTTTTTTTCAGCCTAGCGCGCACTTCGCAATGATGCATTATAAAATGTGAACGAATTATTTCAACTGAAAGCAAGTGTGTTTGTATAGAAAATAAGGAACCATATGCTTTCAGTCCTATCCGAGGGACTTGTTAATGAGGTTCATTGCCTTACTGAAGAGCATTTGACTTTGAACCTGTGTCTTCCCGGTTACGAGACCATGACTATACCACTGAGCCACCATACCCGCTTATAATGACTGCTCCAAGCGGACCTATGAGCTTAATTAAAGTGGTGTCTTCGTTTCGATCCCGTTTCGATTCTTTAAAAAACAGTAAATTATAACTTCTTGGCAGTGAGGATGTGCAACAAGAACACGCGACCTCTTCCGGTCACTTTCTCTTCTAACCCTCCCTCCAAGCTGTCGATCCAGAGTGAAAGCATGCGTTAAGAAAACGAGCGAACAAAAGCGAGAAGATCAAGAAAAGGAGGCTTTTGTGCGAGTAGACAGGCAAAGAATACCGCTCGAACAACTGTCTACTAATTAGACGACCATCCAAACTAACCAAGGAGAGCAGAATTAAAGAAACAACTTCTGGTAATCTACTGCAGCAGTTTTAACTACACAGAAGACATGGATAGCAATAAGTAAGTTACCGTGTACTACCGTAGGCCTAAACTTCACATTAGAGCTTTAATGAGTTATATGCAGTCAGGCACATACTCATTGATATATATTGGTGAGTGAATGAAGAGTCATGCAAATATTTAGTTTAGATGATATCGATAAAGATACTATCAAGAACTAATGGAGTAATGTTTTGTTCAATTATAATAATAATTTCAATTAATATATATATATCTCTCTCTCTCTCCCTCTCTCATTCCCATGGTGAATGTGCTCCAATATTTCTCCCGCCCTGTCTATTTCTTTCCATTATGTACCAAGTTACTACACCCGGGTCTCGAGGGTGTTTTTTTAAAATATTTTTATTCATATTAATCAAGTTCAATGTAATAATGTAACATAAATACAAAGAATAAAATAAAATGATATTACAAGATGAAAACGAAAAAGAAAAAACAACTTGCCAGGATGACCCATGAAAGCTGAAAAGCTTATTTACCATTGTGTTCTGTTTACAAAATTAGTATCAAATATTTAAATACGTAAATCATACGACAATATAAGTCTCCCGACTTTTACCATGTTCTTTTTATAAAACCGAATTTGAATTGAGTTGAATCGAATTGAAAAGGCTGTTTGAAATATTTTATTTTTTAATTTTATTTTGATACTCTTATTTAAACAAGAGAGAAAAAAGAGAAAGAAAGAAATTAATATTAAAAAGAAAGGCGTTGGTGATAATAGTCAGGTCATTAATCAAATTGTAGTATTACAATGTTCCCGTTATGTTCTTTTGATCGTATTTTTTCCATCACACTTGTTCATTATCTTTTTATTTTTTAAATATTTCTAACGTTCTGAACTCTTCTCTATTTCTCGCAATGTTGTTACATTATACATTCTCTCTTGGCGTTTCATGATAAATGAAGGATGAAACTTGACATTTTCGTCCTAACATAGAGATCGTTATTTTATAATAAACACCTCTGACCACCTGAAACTCTTTGTATTATAAAAATATCTAATGAATAGTTTATATTTTAGGATGCATGTCATACGCGGTGGTGGAATTTTGCATTTCGCGATTATCTCTTTTATTCTTTCTCCTAAAATGTTATTGAGTTTCGTTTTTTTCTCTTGGCGACTGACAAACAACTAGACCGGCAGTGTCGGTCGCGCAGAACCTCCTGAATAGTTATCTCAGATTTCACGAGACCGACGGTCTGTCTCCTGGGCCTTCTGACAACTTTTGGAGGACTCAGTGAGCTGTCTTTCGATCTACATGTCCCGTTTCTCCTTCTTCGTATCCTTCTTCTTTTCTTCTTTTCTCCTGTTCCTCTTCTTCTTCTTCTCTTCTTCTTCTTTTTATTCTTCTTCTTCTCCCTCTTCCTCTTCCTCTTTTTTTTTGTCCTTCTTCTTCTTCTTCTTATCCCTCTTTCTCTCCCTCTTCTTGTTTTTCTTCTTCTTCTTTTTTTTCTTCTTCTTCTTTTTTTCTTCTTCTTCTTCTTTTTCTTCTTCTTCTTCTTCTTTTTCTTCTTCTTTTTTTTGTGGTCTTATCCCCCCCGGCCGAAAAATAAATAAAAGTTTAGTCCTTAAGCATTAATGACCACGCATATTAAAGATGAATTAATAATCAAGGGCTGATAAATGCATATTACCTTCGAGTTTTGTCCAATATCAAAGAAAAAGAAATCACAATGGAAACCAAATTCTACCCCACGGTCTCTTTCCCTGGAAAGATTTATTATGTCATCATAGAAAAGGTTGCCATACAAGACTTTTCAAAAAGTAATAGCTTCAAATTCCCAACCTTTAAGTTAATGTCATAAGCTAAATTTTAATGGCTGTGTTGTCTGCAAAATGAATACAATCATTAATGATTTTTATTTTCGTTCTTTTTCATACCACCAGCCGCGAACATAGCGATTCATTTGACCCCGTTTGCCATTTTTTTCCAATTTAGAGCTTTCTTTATCAATATTTCCCCCCAAGGAAAAACATATTTTCTACCAGCTCGGATCTCACGCGGAGTAATTATAGAGTATGGCATGTTAGATAATTGCTATATGACGTAATCATGATATCATTATGAGGCCTCTGTTAAATAATTGTTTCTGTAGATGCAGCTGATTCTGTTTATTGCCTCGAGAAAAGTGAAATATAGAATAACAAAATAATCGAAAGTTAATCATCAAAAGAGATGGTAATCATGACTGAATTTTTTGCCTATACATGGGCAGTGGTCACAACAGCCCCCCCCCTCTTTGAAACCTAGTTTTATACAGTGCGTCCCAGAAAAAAACGAAACCGAGAATTATCGATGTTTTTTCATAACTTAATCACAATTATAATTAATATAATTAACATATTTGTAAAGCTTAGATCCTCCTCTTTCATTTGATGAAACTCATAAGATGCATATTTCACGCATGAGTGATTAAAATCAATTTGAAGAGAGGGAACCAAAAAGTCATTTGGCAGTCACATTTCTAGAAAGTTCAGTTTCTGCCCTTTCAAATGACTCGTCAATAAGGAAAAATAAGCAAGGAATAACAAAGTTCTGTTTGTTTAAAGTAAGGCTTGCATTTCCATACTTTAATTAAAAGAATTCGTTTTCACTGGCTGCCTGTCGTAGCACCAAACGGAAGTGACAAAAGACTTAACTCCGGTTCGTTGATGATCAGCCATATACGAAAGACTTCATGCATGGCTGATTGTAATAATTATAGTAATGCTAAAAACAATGATAATAATGATAATGAAAATAATAATAATAATGATGATAAAAATAATAACAAAATCACCATCGTTTTTCAAAACAAATGACGATAGCTAGTATAGCCTTGTACTTATCCGATATCATATCTTAATAACTCTAACTCTTTCTTCAAATATAATTTGATATAATGCAATGAAAGAATAGATTGATCCTCAAAAAGTGAGAATTAAAACAATGTAAATAAAAGGAAACCGTTATGCAAGTCTTATTTCTTACTTTATGCAAGCAACCTATATTTCTGACCTTTCAAAATTATTAATACATTCTATATCTCCTTGAGTCTAAATTACTCCAACTCTAGTTTCCGCGTACCATTTATCAATCAATTACTCTTTAATTGCTTCTCAATGGCTTCAGAGAAACAAAAATGTAAATAGCAACTGACCATGTTTTTGATAATTTCAAACCCCATTGATGGGACAGGGAGGAGATGTTTTTCCCAGTATTTTGTCTCTGCTTCATTCATTGAGTTTATATTTTATGGATGTGAGAATTATCCTCATCACTTGAGAATAATTATTTGTCATGGTCTCATTTCGCCTTTGGCTAAATCTGTCGTTACGACACTACATTGACCCAACAAAATGTACAAATCCTATTCTACAACACTTTGCTGAGAGATACGTATTTTTTTTGATGGGTTTTATAAGCACAACGTCAGATCCTGGATGGAAACGGCACAGCATAAACATGACGCAAAAGAAAACAAAAACGTGTGTTTCCTAGATAATGTTTTCATATTACTTGTGCACCGCACCCCCCCCCCCCAATGGAGTAGAAAGTCGAAAGTGTAGAATTTGCTTCTACTTGTGAGTACAGTTAATATCTGTAAACAACTTATATAAACTCACCTACAATATACCCTGCATACTGATTTTTTCTTTTTAAGGCATCTCCTGAATCTTATCTCAAAGCAGAAATAATGCAATGATAGAATGATGAAAGGAAAGAGAGAAAGAGAGAGAGAGAGGGGGGGGGGGGGTGAGTATGGAGGGGAAAAAGGGGGTATGATAAAGACAGACAGGGATAAAGAACTGATATCAATATTTTTTTATATAATTAGACCGAAAGGGAAAAAAGGAGAGGAAGAAACGAAGACAAATGTCAGACAGAAAAAAAGTAAAGAAGTGACAGATTTTGAAAGCGGCAAAGAAAGGATGAACAGTGAATGGGCAAAGAATCACCACCGATATAGAAGTTATTGAATAGCTAAATGACCCGTCAGTGGAGAAAGAAAGGGCGGGGTAGAGACCGGTTGTCTGGCTCGATGAAAAGGGTCTTGAATAGCTCGCTAATTCGATGTGTGTGACATCCTTACGTCTGTTAATTGACTTGAATAAACCTAAACCCGTTAATATTCCTTTTCAAGGGCGAACGGACAAAGAGGATGGACGTTTCTTTTTGCCCGTTCACATTTAGAATTGACAGGATGACATGTAGATAGAAGGTAAGAGAAGGAAGGAAATTGGAAAGGGAGTTTATTGAATGCTTGCGTCGTTTGGAAACTTTTCTGTGCTTACCGAATATAATATACAGAGCGCGGAGAGAGAATAATCTGGGTCACGCGGTTTGTCAGATCGTATGACATTATGCGACGTTTATTCCGCGGTCAGTATCTAATGCCGGTTTCGCCCGTCATGTGCTGACATAGGACTGCGTCAAGTATTGACGTACGCTGCGTGCGTCAGTGACTGTTACTGCCTTTGATGCGCTAAATGAGAGTGAAACCCTACACAGAGTGGATGCACATGAGCTGTACTGAATGAAATCACTGGCGTATTGCCTTCACATGCTTCATTAGCGCTGGTAATAACGCAATCGAAAGGATGCCCCGTGTGCAACAAGCATTATGCCCTACACTCCACACACACTTCAACCATACACCCAAAGCTATAACTTACCCTAAACCGTTCCTAATGCCTAGGTCACATTTGCCGCGGCGGCCGTGCGGTCTAAATATCTACGGCCAATAGCAATAAACCGACGCAGCATTCCCATGGTCACATACGGTAGCGGTCACATTATGATAGGGTAGCCGCATGGCGTATTTATAATTTGTGGTGACAGAAAATCTGCGACTGCCGTACGGCCTTTGAAGTGATGACGTACGGTCGCCTTAGGGCGTCCTTGCGACGGCCGTAGCTTTTTGACAAATACTAAGGCAGACGCAATGTAGCCGCAAGGTGCCCGCAAGGCGGCCGAAGGGGGACCATACGGCGACCATGCGGCCAGACTGATGCTACCGCTTCACCCCTGGAGTATATAAAAACGCAAGGCTACCGTACGCGCGACGAACGGTCGCCGTGGAACCGCTCTACGGCATTGCTACGGCGTTTCTAATCGCTACGGCGAATCTAAAAAATGAAGACAGTTATAAGTCTGCGTTATAATCCCACGGCGACACGTACGGCCTGTAAAGATAGGGATACGCCCTAGGGTGACCCTGAGACCACCGGAGACCCTCTGCGGCCGCCGCAAGTATCTCTCGATTTCGGGGACGTATACGGCCGCCGTATCCTAGCCGTAAAGCAAATGTGACCCAGGCATAAACCCACGGCATTTCTGCTAAATAGTCACTCGCTAATGTAGTAATATAAGCTCCGTAAGTAGATTACACAGAAAAACTGTACTGTATTCTACCTTAACCATTGTAAGCCCTTACCCTGCATCTTAAACTCGGAGAAAAAGCATCACCAGTTTGACCAAGGAGTTATTCCTTGGCTTGACAGACCTCAATCCCCACTAAAAGCTAAGTTATGAAGTAACGAAAGAAAGACAAATCGATTGTCAAGCTTTCATCTTTCTACCAAGTATCATCAACAGCCCCATTCAGATTCTGCGTCGACTATGCCATCAGTAAACCAGATTACAACAAGGCTACTGACACAAATGAATGTTTATACAAATCCTCTAGAAGGTAAAAACACTTCAAAAGTAGAATGACCCTAAAAGTCGAGACCCCAGTGTTTACTTTTCCTCCTATAGTGTAGCTTACCAATCCAACTCTCCAACGACTGATGTTTTCGTTTCGTGTTTAGAATATACGAGATCTATGCAAAACAAACTGGTCATACGTTGTTTATGAGTAAATAATTCGGTACTGGTTTCGAAGTAAGTACATTGAAAGAAGATAAAACACAGCTGACGGGTTTTTTCGTAATATAAAGATGTCAGAACTAAAATGTAGGGTGGAGGTGAAAGACTATAAAAGGGACTTTATCATAACATTTAGATTTCTATTATTTTGCCGAAAATATATCACTTACATATTTATTTATTCATTTTTGTATATATTTCTTCAAATTTGTATATCCATATTAACTTTAAATGAAAAACATGTTCGTGGAACAGACATAATTATCGTCAGTCCACCGAGAGAGGGCCATAAACAAATTTTCACAAACTATGATTAATCCTCTCTCACAGGCCCGTCGGCATTTAATTTGTCTTTTTGGGGGCATCTTTGAGGTTGAACCTCTGGTTTTTTCAGTTCTCAAAAGAGTCGTGATCGTCGATCTTAGATCTTAAGTCGCATACGAAGGAAGGGTTTTGCTTCAATGAGATCTTTTTTTTGGCTAAGGATCCTCATTGTCATCTATCTTGGTTGGATGATGTGGGAAGCCAATGGACTTGGGTGAATTCAGGGTAACATTTCTTATTTGCATTACAGAATGAAAAATAGCAACCTCCCTGATCGATGGTCGGTCTCTGTAATATCTCAAACTTTGTCGACTTTGTCTTGTTGGCTAAACAATTGTTGTCGCGTTGGGTGTCAAGCTATGTACCGAGTTGGATGCCAAGTTGGGTGTCAAAACAGCAGCTAACTTGAGGCCAATTTTTAGGTGCCGAGTTGGATGCCAGGTTATAATAATAATAATGGTGGCTTTTTATATAGCGCACATGTCCGTCACGTTGTGACGCTCCTGGCGCTGCCCCGATTATTACACATTTACAATGAACAATTTCCAGTAAAATGATAGGAATTAGATTTCAAGTCGGTTGACTAGTGGGCTACTAAGTTGGTTGCTGAATAGAAATTCAGACTGCATGGGTGTCCAGTTGGCTGGCAGTTTGGGTGCCAAATTTGGTATCAATTTGGTGCCAAATTAGATGCCGAGTTGGATGCCAATATAGTTACAGAGTTGGCTGTTTAGTCACTCGTCGAGTTGGATGCCAGGTAGACGTTTAGTGCCAAGATTGGTTGCGAGCTGGACGCTAAGTTGGCGGCCAAGTTGGCTGCTGATTTCGGTGACATGTTGGAAATGAGCTCAGATACAAATTGGTTAATTTCATTTATTTGTTTCTATCTCATGTCTCCAAATATCCATCATTATTATGGAAAATGAAAATTTTCCAGTAAAATGGTAGGAATTGTAAGAATAAACAAATTATTTTATTGCACAAGAAACACAAATGTTGCCATACAAGAGGGCTGCAGTTTAATTTCATAGGAGATAACGCACAAAATGTTCTTCCCTAATGCATATGTCATTTCCAAGTCACATTTACTCTACCCCCCCCCCACCTTCTATGTGATTCTTGTGCTATCATTAGACGATCTTAATTGGTTGAATTCGTCTTGAGATTCCAAGGTGCACGCCGCGACAAGCTATTCAAATCATCTTATGTTCTTTACTATGTTCTCCTTTTAAACAGTCTTGTTAAGATTTGATTCGATTAATGTTCGTTAAACCTGCTTAAGAGACCGAGCTTAGAGATATAATCTGACGTCTTATCTGTGTACTTATTACCTCGTTTAAAAGAAGAGAGAAAGAAAAACGTTTTTATTTGACTGACATGAATGTTCAGTAATGAGCAGGGATGTCACTCGGCATAGTAATTGGATGTGGTGATAATGTTATAATTACCATCATGACCATAGTAGTTTTTAACTTTTCATGTGGTGTTGCAGAAGAATGTCAAATTGCAAAGCTAATCTATGAGTGTCATTTCTACTAAAGTTGAACTACAACAACTACTATTGGTACTACTACTACTACTACTACTACTACTACTACTACTACTACAACTACTACTTCTACGAATACTACTACTCATTCAACTACTTCTTTTGTTTGTGTGTTTGCTTCATTTTTGTTTCTTTGTGTGTTTTGTATTTTAAAAAAATCATTTCAAAGATAGTTACATTACGCGCCACCATCATGTTAGTCACATGCGCCGATGTTGATTGGAAAGAATCGGAACATTATCGCTGTTTCAATCGTCCAGGGTGACAGCGCGATAAGCAAGGAAAATAGCATTAATTAGGTTTGCTCTGGGTTGACAATAATTGTAGATCCAAGCCAAATGTTATTGACATGAATCTTGTGATTGTATGACAAGCTGGTGGTCTTTACATCAACAGGATCCGATAAGCAGACTACCGTATGTCCCGCTTTATTTAATGAAGCACAAATGAGAGAAGAACATAATGCGATGAACTGACTATTGTTCCCTTCTTTGTTAGCCTGTCACCAGGCTTTTATGTCAGCTAGGGAATAAAAATGATCCCAGTCTTTGGTGACGTGATGCACGTCATTATGATATTCAAGAAAATGTCACGTCATGTGGAGAACGTTTCGTTGATATGATTGTATTCCAAAAAGCAGGTTCTCGACAGAAGTAATTGGCACCTGTAACATTCAAATAGACCTAATATAATGATCAGAGATTAAACTGATTAAAAGATATTCAAATGGAGGCCTCGCTAGAGACCTACATCGGTCTCGAGGTCCTTCTGAAAAGTTATTTAAGAGTTCTCGAGACCGTAGGCCCACGAAACCGACGACCCATGAGACTGACATGAGGGTCTCACTAGCCTTTTGACAACTTTTCTAGGTGTTTACGAAATCGACGTTGTTGGTCTCGTGTTGGGCTGTAGGTTTACTGGAATTTGAGTAAATTAATCTAATAACAAATGAGGGAAATCGTATTTAAAGCAAAAGAAATAAATTACACAAATAGGCTTCTTTAACAAAAATGTAAAGCATATCTTATGAAGAGAATAAAATGTGATTTTTCTTTGTTACGGTTTTATTTGTGAGTTTTCTTCATACCTTCTGAATCAAATAAATAAACAATTCCACTACTTTAACTGACAATTTTACAATCTTACATTCGCTTCCGAAATTGCACTCGCACGTTATGGCGCAAATAATGTATCGTAAATTGTCAAGAAGATCGCCAGGAAAGGTCGTGGCTTGAAATGTTTAAAACAAAAGTTTCAAGATGGTGGACCTTGGACACAAAGGAAAATGATGGATAGAGACCGTTTGGTGTACACACTCAACATCGGATCAATCACCAGCCGGTACTATCAAATTTGATACAAATTTAAGAAATTTCCCGCAATTAAACCAAGGTAAGCGATCTATTCTACCCGCATTTGTGTCACATGCATAATCAGACCCGGTTCGTGCCCGGTTGAAGATAGGCCTATTGGAGTTCTAGTCAACCGATTGCATTATGAAAGAAATAATCTAGAAACAAGTTAATATTAGATGATGTAGTAGATATATACGTTAAAATGGATGTATACAATGAAGTTTTGGAATGATCAAAATAAAAAGTCATCGACTCAGTCTAGCTGAAGATCACATGAACTGCACACGGAAATGTGTAATTGGGACTACAGACACGGTACATACAGATCTTTGGTCTGAATCTGTCACCTAATTCATTATTAATAATGGTTTATTAAATCAAGAATATGCATCGCATGATAAAGAAATACACTAAATGGGCCCATAATAATACAAGTAAACTGTATGCAATTGTACACTATTTATGAGTGTAATATTATGGAGCACAATTAAGTGAGTTCACCATTAAATTAGTGGTACGTTTTAGATGTATATTGGTGAAAGTTCAAAATAATATAGTAAGTGAAGACCGCAAAAGGAAGAGTGAGCTAGGTATAAGCAAGCTCCATGTTTTGAAAAGGCAGGTGGAAAGGAGAGAGTGAGAGACAGAACTGGGAGCGCAAAAAAGTAGAGGAGTGGAGAGAGAGAGAGAGAGAGAGAAAGAGAGGGGGATTGGTGAAGAAAAAGAAGAAGAAATGAAGTAGGTTATATTCTTGTCTTATTTCTAATATGCGGGCATTACTAATATTAAGAACAATCCCTTTTAAGGGGATATTTCTTCTCTCCTTTCTCTCGTTTTCTTTCAAACGTTCATAAAATAAATGAGGAAGCTCAACTTCCCAAAATCCGCCTTTGAACCAGAACTCGACCTTTTCTTTAAACGATGAAAATGTGTGTTGATCAGGATAATACGGAACTAATTGCAGTCTAAACATGATCTGCGCGACCATACGGTAGCATATCAGCTCCCACCGCTCAATCACTCTTAAAAGGTAAACATCTTCTCCACAGAAGGAACAAAGATGAAAGAAATAAGGGCGCAATTAAAGAATATGAGATATGCATAAGAGTTTGATAAGAGTAACAATAGGAATTAGATTACGTGCGCGTTTGAGAGTTTGTAACTGAATAATCGCTGATGATGTATCAGCATGACCAGTGAAGTGAGCTTTTCTTACAACGATTTAAAAAAAAGTGATACAAAAAAGAAAATATAAATCTCAAAGAACACATTTAAATGACAAAGATTTTCGTCCGATTTTTGGATATCTAAAAGAACCATTTTACAATAATAGCATAATATAACCAGCGCAACGAAATGACACCGATTAGCTCTTTGCATTGTTATCATGTATTGCACACAATGACAGGTAATATATTACAAAAACGGGAAATTAATTAAAAATAGACTCAAGTGTGTATTTCATTTAGTGTTTCCCTATCAATGGTACGCAGGATAATAACTCCGATCTCTAGGGCTAGATCCAAGATGACGAAGATTAATAAAAGAATAAATTCACTACAATTTGTTTCAAGAGGTTGCGTAAGGTCGTCAAGAAATCAACAGTGTACATTTTTAACGCCATGATAATACCAATATCTAATTGCAGGTATATGGCTCTCAAGTAGTCTTATTTATAGCTTTTTTTAATGACTGCTGAACAAGACAACCGAAAAACAATTATTTTTTGTAGTTGGTTTATTTAAATGCTGAGATAGATGGTTGGTTTCTTTGTTTGGAAAATTAAAGTATCTTCTTGCATAAGTATGCATGTGACACTAATCTAATAGGCAAAGTGACATACATATCTGAATATAGCAGCCTCTAACAGTCTCTAGCCGTTTTTTTGTTCATAAGAATTGGATGAAAACACACAAATTTAACACCGACCAATTTTTAGGGGACATTGTTTAACTGTGCGCATCGAGCATTTGATATGAAGTGGATTTGGAGCCTTCAAAATATCATAAACCATTGTCAATACAGTTATCATTAATATTGATATCATTATCTTCATCATTATTATCATAATTATCATTATCATGATTATTGTTATTATTATCATTATCATCATTATCTTCATCATTATTATCATTATCATTAGTATTGTTACGATATAATATCATGTGTCTCTATTTCATCAACAAATGAGATTAGGGAATACTAAGTATTTGTTGGTACACAATGAATTGAGAAAATAGTCTATGAATGATACTACAAATCACGTTGCGGATCTTTACAGTGCGTCCCAGAAAAAAACGAAACCGAGAAGTATCGATGTTCTATCATAACTTAATCACAACTATAATTAATGAATGATACATATTTGGAAAGCTTAGAGTCTCGTCTTTCATGTGATGCTACTCAGATGATGCATATTTCACGCATGAGTGATTAAAAGCAATTTGAAGGAAGGAAACCAAAAAGACATTTGGCGGGCGGTATCTGAATTTCGAAGAAAAATTCACACTTCTAGAAAGTTGAGTTTCTGCCCTTTCATATGACACATCAATCAGGAAAAATGAGCGAGGAATGACAAAGTTCTGTTTGTTTAAAGTAGTGCTTGCATTTCCATAATTTTATTAAACGAATTCGTTTTCACTGGCTGCCTGCCGTATCAATAAACGAAATTAACAAAAGACTTAACTCCGTTTCGTTGACAATCAGCCGTAGACGAGAGTCTTCATGCATGGCTGATTGTCAACGAAACGGAGTTAAGTCTTTTGTCAAATCTGCTGTATCACTGTATATCATTATTGCTTTCAACTTTCAAAATTCAAATCTTTTTCTTTGTCCGTTATATTACAAACTTTCACAAATTTGTCTCCTTGAAATTATGTTTAGATCAACTTGATCGTGTTCATAAGATGTCTGTAACTCATTGAGCAGAAAAAAGGCTCTCGCCTTTAGCTTAAAGCCCCCCCCCCCCCCTAGAGTGTTGGGAGCCCCCAAAATTGATGGCAACATTTCACTTAAACTGTATCATAATATGAAAGAAAATGTCATTTACTACACATTTCTGCAAGGATTTTCAAACAAATGTGTTTGAAGTTGAATAT
Organism: Strongylocentrotus droebachiensis; assembly: GCA_035222895.1. Lineage (NCBI taxonomy): Eukaryota > Metazoa > Echinodermata > Echinoidea > Camarodonta > Strongylocentrotidae > Strongylocentrotus > Strongylocentrotus droebachiensis. The sequence goes on from JAVYIG010002173.1 coordinate 203,513, forward strand.
CGATGAAAGAACACAGAGATTTCTGCGTACTACAAAAAACTCAAATTATGTGTTCTTTTATCAATATTTTTTGCTACACATTTTTTGGAGGGAATTCCTTGCAAAAGTGTGACATCCTCTTTCACATTATAAATAATTGAAGTGAAACTTTGCCATAAATCTTTCGGCGAATTTGGGGCTCCCAACACTTTAGAGGGGCTTTAATGAGATGCTGGGGTTTGTACTTTGTAGGATTCCTAATGTGAAGGTGGTGTTATGTGGGATAGGGAGCCCACACGATATCTCACTGTAAGGACTAAAAGATGTCGCCTCTGGTCACGACACACATACAACAAGGAAAATATCCGCCCCTTCTTAAGCCAGCTAATTAGGACTCTAATAGTGGGAGGATAACGTACATATCAAGGTCTAGAAGAGAAATTCCAAGTAATAACCCACGACTGAAAGTAATAATGCCATTGATTTATTAATTACTTTGCAGAATTAATTACACAGAGTATTATATTTTGTAGGGCTGTAACGCCAATTAGTAACACAATCAAAAGTATATAGTAACTGGCATATGGCTTCATTTTTCAATTATTTAATTAATATAAAAACCTTAACAATGAATAAGTTAGCATTTCTTTTCAAGTGCTTCAAATACTAGTGGCACAAAACTAGTACATCATAACGTGCGCAAACAAAACGTGTTCTCAAATGATGACATGATGACGTTACAAAAAAATTGTCTGACATAGTAACGGCTTATGTCGAAAGGGTGGGTAGCGTCGCGTCGCGTCGCATTGACTTGACTAGAACGCGACCATTCATCCAAAGCCCCCCACCCCCGGTTTGGCCGAAAAGGAGCGTTGACTATCAATAAATAACCAGAAACACAATCAAATAAGTTACTTTGATATTTAAAAGTGTCAAATAAAGGTGTTTACCTAGTCTTGCATATCAGTCGTTTATTTATTAAAATAACAAAAAAATAATATATATTTCTTAATATCCATGGCATTAATACACTCAAGGCGAAATCGATGATCTCCCTCTTTCTGATTTTGTCTCCTACTTTGATGATAATCCCACGTTTTCTTATTCTCCCTGCATTCTTCTCTCTTTCCCTCGTTTTTCTCCCTCTCTCTATCTCTCTATCTCTCTCTCTCTCTCATCTTGTATTTGTCCCTCGTGTTAATATTCTATTCTGATCCTATCTCCTTTATAATTAATCTCCTACAATAATATATCCATCACTCCATTCACCCATCCCTCCATCCTCTCTCTCTCTCTCCCTTTCTTTCCCTCTCTCTCTCTCTCTCTCTCTTTCCCCATCTTTTATCTGTCTCTCTTGTTATTCTCTTCTGATGCTACCTCCTTCATTATCTCATTTTACTATAATATCCATCAATGTTGAATATTCAATTACTTTGTGAAAATGAGATTCAAATAACAAAGATAATTTGTTTTACTTTCATATATCATGCATGTACAGCGTCTTTCCAGTTGCAAGTCACTGTTCAACGAGATCGTTGATTTGTTTATTTTGTTTATAGTACTCATAATTTAGAAAATATTAATGAAGACGCATCACTTGATGTTTTAGAAGCTTTGAGCTCATTTATTACCATCCCAGTTTGGCAAAGACATAAACCACATACAAGTATATTCATTTGTTTAAATAGTGTCATAGCCTTTTAGGCGTATCAAAGTTGCTGTAAAATACACATGAAACAAAATGATTCTAAAATGGAATCACATAAAGAATCTAAAAATATAAAATGTAGCTACATCACAAAAAAATTATAAGAATGATGTCTGTCATTATTTAGTTATATTCCGACACATGCGGAGTCATTTCCATCTAAAGATTGTGTAATTCGAATCCTTTCAGGGGACGTTGGGTGGAGTATTATATGGTTTTCAATTTTAAACGTCCGAATCTTCATGGAAATGCTAGTTAGAATATCGCCAATATTCAGGCAATGTACTTCTATATCCTTCTCCCCTGTGTAAAACGCCATCAGAACTTTTTTTTATTACACTCAAACACTTATTTGCCGAATAGTGGAAATTTATTGCTTTCTGTTTATTGGGCATTTTGATGATTAAGTAATCAGATGTTGTCTAATACTGTGTTTTTATATTATTCAAAATCGGTAGAGAATAGGCGACTGTAGTCGCATAAAGTACTGAGCATTACATAAATTCGGTACGTATATCATGATGTACATTAATCATGTCAAAAATCTAAACACGTGATATATGAATAAAGGGTTGAATAAATACGTTGTTCTGATAAGTTATGGCCCAAATTTACATTGACGACAATGTTTTGCAATCAGAAAGGAAGAAAAAACAGCGGTCGAATGTAACTATTAAGTAATTCAGAAAACGAATTAGTATATTTCAACGTATGTCTCAATCTAGGTATCTACATTATTTTGAACCATAAAAACATGATTATTTGAAACGTTACTTCAAACAGTATTTTACTACATTGCACAAAATAGAAAAAGGGAAAGTGAATATAGGTATTCCGGTATGATACTTTACTAACATGGTACACTAAGGGAAATAGTGACAAAGACGGGTTGTATCACAACTCTGTTTCCAATATTGTACATGCTCGTCGTATCCACACAGGACGCAAAAACTCTACATTACAAGAAGAAGAAATCAAGCGCCTTTAAAATACAATATTACAAATAATATATAAATAAGCGACTTGATAATTGCTTATTGAAAGGCCAAATCCCACTCGATTCAAACAAATATATCGGTCTAGTAATCTTGTTAATTACCAGTGCGTAGGAGACGATATTTATATCTTCGTTTAATTCAAAATGAAGTCAGAGTTCGGGGGGAAAAGGCTTCCTTCTTTGAAAATCTTAATCAGTTTGATCTGTTAGGTTTAAATGGACTATTCCATTTTGTCCTGGAAAGTTTATTCGACTGAGAGCGGTGAACTCGGAGGAGAACAGCAGGAGGAATCGCTTAAAAAGTTATCCTTGGCTTTAGATCTGAGGGCATCGATACTTTTCTTTTTCCTTGCTTCTTCCTCCATTCTCCTTCCTTTCTCGGCAGGCGACATGTAGAGTTTCGGGATGGAGATTGGAAGGGAGTGGGAGAGTTTGGCGCCGTCGTGAACCGCTGCTGCGCCCGCCCAGCTAACAAGGTCCATCGCACTGCGTCCGGTGCTAAATACATCAACGTCAGGAGTGGGATGTAATGCGAAGTGGGGAGCCTCTCTACCACGCAGAACTCCCGCCAGGTAAGGATTGGCCATCCAAAGGGGAGAGGGCGCTGTTGAAAGGTGAGAGGGTAACCCGAGGCCGAAGGCGTTGCCTGGTAGTGGCATTCCTGCCACCCCTCGGTTGGAGATTGCCATTAAGAATGCAGGATGACAGGGCCTGTCTGTCGGATGAAACAAGGGATCTGCAATCTTACTCATCTCGACAGGATAGGGTTTGCCAAAACCGCCAAAACTGCAAGGACTCTTGCGGTCGAAGAGCTTTTCCTTCTTTCGCCACTTGGCCCGTCGATTCTGGAACCAAACCTAAAGATTGCAACAAAAATAAAAAGAGTTTTTATTACAAAGGTTGTTCAAGTGAGTTGTAATGATATGGCAAAACAAAATACTGACGATAGGAAAATAGTATCAGACATTCGTGTGCCACGCTCTGCACAATAAAATGGGCTCATTCGTAAATAGACAGTTTTATTGCAAGACCGCATGGTGCTGGCAGTCCAAACAAACAATGCCTCCTGTTCATCTAAGCGTGAACACATACCGCACGAACATTATATCAAATGATTTGGGATAAAACACTCTTTCATAAGATGTATAATAATTTACTGTTCATAGATGATTTTTAAAATAATTAGCAATTTTCCAGGTGTAAACTTTTTTTTTACTCACACGGGTATTGTCCAGTAATACTAATAGTTGAACGAGTGTATAAAGACATGGTAGATTAAGGGTGAAGCTCTTGCTCATTTTGTAGGGCTTTGAAGCCAATTAGTAAAACAATTAACAGGATATAGTATGGCTTCATGTTTCCAACAATAACTCAAGTTAGCCTTTCTTTTAAAGTGCTTCAAATACAAGTGCTTCTAAACTAATGCATCATGACGTGCGCAAACAAAACATGTTTTCAAATATGATAACGTTACAAAAAAAATGTCTGACCTAGATAGGAATGGCTTATGTCGAAAGGGTGGGTAGCGTCGCGTCGCGTCGCGTTGACTTGAACGCGACCATTCGTCCAAAGCCCCCCCCCCCCTCCCCTCGGTTTGGCCGAAAGGGAGCTTGACTAGTCTTGTAGATCAGGCGTTTGTAAGAATAAAATCAATAAATAACAAGAAACACAATCAAATAATTTACTTTGATATTTAAAAATGACAAACAAAGGTGTTTACCTAGTCTTGCATATCAGTCGTTTATTTATTAAAATAACAAAAAATAATATCCATGGTATTAATACACTCCAGGCGAAATCGATGATCTCCCTCTTTCTGATTTTCTCTCCTACTTTGATGATAATCCCATGTTTTCTTCTTCCTCTTCTTCTTCTCCCTTTCCCTCGTTTTTCTCCCCCCCCCCCCCCTCTCTCTCTCTCTCTCTCTCATCTTTTATTTGTCCCTCTTGTTAATGTTATATTTTGATCCTATCTCCTTTATAATTAATCTCCTTTTACAATAATATATACATCAATAACGTAATCTGTATCGTATATAGACCTCCAAATAATAACAAGAAAGTCTTTATGGATGATTTCGATAACCTCTTTCACAAACTAAATCTAGAAAATAAAAATGTATATATCATGGGGGACTTCAACATTGACTTGCTCTGTGACAACGATATTACTGCTGATTTAAATACACTGTTAAATGTTCATGCTATGTTTTCTACAATTACAAAACCAACAAGAATAGATATGAATACTAGTACTCTAATTGATAATATATTTACCAATGTTTCTGATAATAACATTGAAGCATGGCTCATTTATTCTAAAATTTCAGATCACCTACACATTTTTTTGCTCATTTCCAATTGTATTAAAACTAAAACTAAAATGAATTGGTTGAGTTCATAAATTTACAGAGGATAATATTGGCAAGTTTAAAACTGATTTGATGTCGGAAACGTGGAATGATGTCTTAAATTACAATGAAATTTATATTGCATATCAGAGGTTTTTAGAAAAATTAACAAACTATTTGAATATAAATATACCAAAAGTCCAAAGTAAATCTCGCAGAAATTTACCCAAACATCCTTGGATTACCAGAGGAATTCTGAGATCTATTAAACAAAGAAATAAGCTATATACAAAAAAAAGCCTTTGTATCCCTACAGATAGAAAGAAGCGGGAATATAGGGAATATAGAAATAAGCTAACACATATTATTCGTATATCAAAAAGAATGTATTACACCAAACAGTTTGAACAGGCAAATGATTCTTCCTCCAAGTGGAAGATAATAAATGGTATTCTGAAAAGGGGGAATGTTTCTCATTCAACTGTGTTTAGGCACGATAGTATTACTGTAAAGGACCCACATGCAATTGCAAATTGTTTTAATAATTATTTTTCAAACATAGGTGCTGCACAGGCTTCGAAAATTAAAGGTTGTAGCAATAGTTTTCGTGATTCTCTTTTTTATTCTTCTGTAAATAGTATTTTCTTTAACCCTACACATCCAGTTGAAGTAATGAGGATTGTTGCATCACTCAAGTCCAGTCATTCAACTGGACAAGATGAGATGAATACACATTTGCTAAAAAAATATAATTGGAAGTAAAATTAAGCCCCTCGTTTACATAATCAATCTATCATTGATCTCTGGTAGTTTTCCCTCAATTATGAAAATTTCGAAAGTAATACCCTTTTATAAGAAGGACGATGCTATAGTTCATTCAGTAATTATCGGCCTATTTCAATACTTTCATGTTTTTCTAAAATATTACAATGACTCGTTTATGATAGACTATATACATTTTGACTGACAACAGTTTACTTAAGTAATGTTCAGTACGGATTCAGGAAATTTCATTCAACAGAATTTGTTATTATAAAATTATATGATAGGGTATCATCTGCCTTACCCAACACGAGCATGTTATAGGAGTTTTCATGGATTTAAGTAAGGCATTTGATACCCTCGATCATAACATATTTCTACACAAGCTTTACGATTACGGGATACGTGGCGTACCTTTAAATTGGTTTCGTAGTTACCTTTCTTGTAGAAGTCAATATACAATATTTAATAATGCCAAATCGACCATGTCATCAGTTACGTAGTGCCCCAGGGCTCTATTTTAGGGCCGCTTTTTTGTTGTTGATTTATGTTAATGATATCTCTAATGTCTTTTCCTTACTACAATATATATTATTTGATGACGACGCTAATATTTTTTGCTCTAATTCCAACCTAGAGAGTCTTGTTCAAACACTAACTACTGAATTGCCAAAATTATCTAACTGTTTTAAATGCAATAAATTATCATAGAATTTGGGTAAAACTAACTTCATCCACTTTAAAACTCGTGCTCATACTGAACAAACTAATGTTTCATTAAAGATAATTAGCATCTCCATTCAACAAAAGAAAAACACCTAATTCCTAGGCATTTATATTGATGAGTACCTGTCTTGGCATGAACACGTACGTGATCTTTTTCGAGTTTTGTCTCGTTATATTGGTGGTATGTACAAGTTAAAGCCTTTTGTTCCACTTAGTATTTTGTTCATTATTTACCATTCTTTCATTCATTCGCGTATTTATTACTGTAACATTGTATGGGCCATTAATATATTAAATACTGATGGTATCTTGAGATCGCAGAAGAGAGCCATGAGACTTTGTTGTGGCTCTGGGTACTTTGATCACACTGACCCATTATTTTTCAAATTGAGAACTCTGATAGTTACTGATATTCATTTTATGCAAATTGCAGTGTTCATGTACCGACTTAATAAAAAAAGAACTGCCTTTATCATTTTGAAACGATTTTACTCTAAATAGAGACATTCAGAACTACCCAACCAGACATTCTTCTGATTTCCATTTGTTTACGCCAAGGAGTGCTTTAGCCCAAAGATCAATTAGATATGTAGGTCCTGACATTTGGGACGCTTTGCCACCTGAAATACGAGCATGTAATAACTTATTGTTATTTTAAAAGAAAATTAAGGAATTATTTCTCTCAAAATATACTTGTTAACTTTGAGATACATTTTGTATAGTGCTAGTTATGTCAAGAAGAGGTAATGTGTATTTCCTTGTTTTTGCTTGTGATTCAAATACGTTAAGGGGCATGATTTTTGTAATTTGTTTTATTTTTGTAACGACAGAATGTCTTATTTTAAGCCATGTTCTATCTATACCAAATAAGTATCAACTATATTTTCTTAGGGATTTTGCGCTTCAAACATTATTTGGTTGTGCATTGTTCCTACTATGTATTATATATCAATTGAACCCACTGTATTTTATTATATGTAAACAGTTATTTTACATGGTGAAAATATAAAACAAACAAACTCCATTCACCCATCCCTTTCTCCCTCCTCTCTCTCTCTCTCTCTCTCTCTTTCCCTCTCCCCTCCCTCTTTATCTCTCTCTCTCCCCATCTTTTATCTGTCTCTCTTGTTATTCTCTTCTGATGCTACCTCCTTCATTATCTCATTCTACTATAATATCCATCAATGTTGAATATTAAATTACTTTGTGAAAATGAGATTCAAATAACAAAGATAACTGTATTTACTTTCATATATCGTGCATGTACAGCGTCTTTCCAGTTGCAGGTCTTTGTTCAATGAGCTCGTTGATTTGTGTATTGTTTGTTTATAGTACTCATAATAGAATAATATTAATGAACACGCATCACTTGATGTTTCAGGAGCTTTAAGCTCATTTATTACCCCAGTTTGGCAAAGACATAAACCACATACAATTATATTCATTTGTTTAAATAACGTCATAGCCTTTTAGGCATATCAAAGTTGCTGTAAAATGTACATGAAACAAAATGATTCTAAAATGTAATCACATAAAGAATCTAAAAAAATATAAAATGTAGCCACAAAGAAATCGTGAGAATGGAGTCTGTCATTATTTTGTTAAATTCCGACACATGCGGAGTCATTTTCATCTAAAGATTGTATAATTCGAATCCTTTCAGGTAATGTCGGGTGGAGTATTATACGCTTTCCAATGCTAAACATCCGAATCTTCACGGCATTTTGATCTTGAAAATGCGGCTAGTAAGAATATCGCCCATGTTCAGGCAGTGTACCTACCTATGCTTCTCCCCTATGTTTACCCTACCAATCTATTGTTTTTACACTCAAAATCTTATTTTCCGAAGAGTGGAAATTTGTTTAATTTTTCTGAAAAAGCGTTTCGATGATTAAGTAATTAGATACAAGAGAAATGTTGTCTAATACTGTGATTTTATATTATTCAAAATCAGTAGAAAATATGCGACTGTAGATCGCAAAAAGTACTGAGCATTACATAAAATCGGTATGTATATCATGATATACACTAATCATGTCAAAAATCTAAACACGTGATATATGAATAAAGGGTTGAATAAATACGTTGTTATGAAGTTATGGCCCAAATTTACATTGACGACAATGTTTTACAATCAGAAAGGAAGACAAAACAGAGGTCAAATATTGTGACTACTAAGTAATTCAGAAAACGAAATAGTATTTAATATTTCAACGAATGTCTATCAATCTACATGTAGGTATCTACATTATTTTGAACCATAAAAACCTGATTTTTTTTTAAACGTTACTTCGAATAGTATTTAACTACATTGCACAAAAGAGAAAAAGGGAAAGTGAATAAAGGTATTCCGGTATGATACTTTACTAACATGGTACACTAAGGGAAATAGTGACAAAGGCGGGTTGTATCAAAACTCCGTTTCCAATATTGTACATGCTCGTCGTATCCACACAGGACGCAAAAACTCTACATTACAAGAAGAAGAAATCAAGCGCCTTTAAAATACAATATTACAAATAATGTATAAATAAGCGACTTTTTAATTGCTGATTGAAAGACCAAAATCCCACTCGATTCAAACCAATCTATTCTTGTTAATTACCAGTGCGTAGGAGACGACATTTATGTTTTCGTTTAATTAAGTCAGAGTTCGGGGGGAAAAGGCTTCCTTCTTTGAAAATCTTAATCAGTTTGATCTGTTAGGTTTAAATGGACTATTCCATTTTGTCCTGGAAAGTTTATTCGACTGAGAGCGGTGAACTCGGAGGAGAACAGCATGAGGAATCGCTTAAAAAGTTATCCTTGGCTTTGGATCTGAGGGCATCGATACTTTTCTTTTTCCTTGCTTCTTCCTCCATTCTCCTTCCTTTCTCGGCAGGCGACATGTAGAGTTTCGGGATGGAGATTGGAAGGGAATGAGAGAGTTTGGCGCCTTCGTGAACCGCTGCTGCGCCCGCCCAGCTTACAAGGTCCATCGCCCTGCGTCCGGTACTAAATATATCAGCGTCAGGAGTGGGATGTAATGCGAAGTGGGGAGCCTCGCTACCACGCAGAACTCCTGCTAGGTAAGGATTGGCCATCCAAAGGGGTGAGGGCGCTGTTGGAAGGTGAGAAGGTAATCCGAGACCGAAGGCGTTGCCTGGGAGGGGCATTCCTGCCATCCCTCGGTTCGAGAATGCCATTAAGGATGCAGGGTGACAGGGCCTGTCAGTCGGATGAAACAAGGGATCTGCAATCTTACTCATCTCGACGGGATAGGGTTTACCAAAACCGCCAAAACTACAAGGACTCTTGCGGTCGAAGAGCTTTTCCTTCTTTCGCCACTTGGCTCGTCGATTCTGGAACCAAACCTAAAGATAGCAACAAAAAATAAAAAGAGTTTTTATTACAAAGGTTGTTCAAGTGAGTTGTAATGATGTGGCAAAACAAAATACTGACGAGCATAGAACGATAGAATCAGACATTTTTTGTGACACGTTGTGCACAATAAAATGGGCTTATTATAGTGAATACAGAGCTTTATTGCGAGACCTCACGGTGTTGGCAAAGCTTCATAATTATTATCCAGTAATTGGTGAACGAGTGTATAAAGACGTGGTAGCTTAATGGTTAAGATCTTGCTTATTTTGTAGGGCTATAACGTCAATTAGTAACATAATTGAAAGGATACAGGTAACTGGCATATGCCTTCATTTTTCAAACACCTACTTAGTTTGACAACCTTAACATTTAATAAGGTAGCCTTTCTTTTCTAGTGCTTCAAATACTCGTGCTTCAAAACTAGGGCATCATATATGCGTAAACAAAACATGTTTTCAAATGTGATGACATGATGACGTTACAAACAAATTGTCTGTCATAGGTATAGGAACGCACATGGCTAAACTTCTGCCATGTAGTAGAAGTGTAGTAATTGCAACTTGGTAGCAGTATTTATTTTTCCGTTTGATCAAAAAAATACAGAGAAATTGCATGTCATAATATTATCTGCGAGACCGACACGAGACAGCCAAGGACCGACAAAATTAATGTACCGCAGGTTGCCGTCAAACTCTATCAAAATAAGCTAGGGGGTTGCAAGCGTTTTACTATTTGGTCTGTTCTTCTGTTTTTCTTCTTGTTTCTTTCATGATTCTCTTGTATATGTTCATTATATTTAATTAGTGTGATATATCTGTTTCGTTCTTTATATTTAAAGTTTTACAATCAATAAACCATATTTATAAAAATATATATTTTACAATTTTTACCTGAACTCGTGATTCGCTGAGGTCCAATCGGAGGGCCAGTTCCTCTCTCATGAAAACGTCTGGATACTGGGTCATGTCGAAGGCTCTCTCCAACTGATGCAGCTGGAATGTGGTGAAGGTGGTCCTAGATCGCCGGAGCTTCCTGGAGGAGCCATCACCGAAACCATCATCCGCTGCGTTGACCTCATCGCCTAACATCATCGTTCGGTCGACGTCTACCGCGGTGGCGAATTCGGAGTCGAGGGATGATGACGTTGATGATGAATGCGTAGATGATGTGGGTGAGATGAGTGCTGGGTTGATGTGAGGGATGTTTGATGATGGTAGGATGCGTGGTGTAGGTGAGGACATTGTCAGGGGTGGTGGGATACAGCGCGATCGTCTAGATGCTGATGATGATGATTTTACTGATGTCTTGTTATCCATACCTGCACCTGTAGACAAATAAGTGATTTTGAATTTGAAGATTATTATTTTGTTCCACATTTTCATAAAACCAATTCAGATTCATAAACTGCATAGTGACCAAAAAAAACGGGTAGATAACTTATATCAATTATAATGTATGGTACATAGCAAGGTGTTTCGAGAGAAGTGTATAGATACAACAGGCAATATGATTATTTTTTTTTGAAGTGTGACGAGTCTACAAAAAAAGCAAAGCCTGTTCAAGATCAGGCTCCTGTGAAGAGTAGTGTTATAAAGTCTAATTAATATTCAGTATAAGAGGCGACACGGTAAAATAGTACCAAATTTAAGAAACGTGAAAGGAGATCAAACCGCGAGGTAAGGAAAGAAAAGAAAAAGTGGAAGGAGAAATTTCTTTAATTTTCATTTGAAATAGAACGAAGAAACTCTACACCTGCTTCCAATTCATCTCTTTTATGATGTGATCATGCTTTTGTTTGCCATTGTCTAGTTTCTATTTCTATTTGATTACGTCTAATTTGATTAAAAGGTCACCTTTTAAAAAAAATCTACGACATCAATTTTCATCATAAACTAACTTAAATGAGAAGTGCAATAGTCAACAAATACTCTTGTAACTGTCTAGCAACTATCTTTTTACTATCGATATTATTATGGTTTAATTTTTAATGTTGATGTTTATGTAGTTGTTATATTTGAAGATAATATCTGTTTCCTATAATATAAAAAGTATATAAGCATGACGAGTTGAAAAATCAAGCAAAAACGGTGCACATTACAACACGCAGATTCGTTCACAAACATAGTACTTAGGATGTCAATAATTATATTACCACCTTGGTATGCAGTGTGGTTGAGTTGAAATCATGATGGATTTAGTGGTTGAGTTGAAATCATGATGGATTTATTAATTCGTTGAAGCAGTCGAGTATCAGGGCAATTTATCACACATAAAACCAATCTAACTACACTTATGCATTAGCTCGAATCGGTAAAAGACTTGAGGGGACCGTATGCTCGTTTATAGCGTGCGGGTATATGGTGATATATTTTCTGATATACTATCTAAATTATTATCCTGATTGATAAACAACTTTAAAATTACACTGGAGAATAGTTTTGTACCGCTTAGCTATCACAAAAAGAATATCAGTATTTCAATTTTAATGAGAGTATAATGTGTTTATGTTTACTTTGAAGCAATGTAAGTTTCACCTTTAATAAACAGGATAAACGAATTTACTTTGCGAAATGTTTTGAAATAAAACTTTGATTTAAAAACAAAAATTAATAGAGGATTAAAACAAATGTATTGCATTCATGAAAAATGAAGTAAATAAAACCTGTTCATTTTGTTGAAGTGAGATTAAACTGATCTAGGACAGTTATCGCATGTTTAAAAACTCGTGTTTTCAGATTGTATTATCTATTATGTTGAAGGAAGCTAATTAATGGTAATCAGTCCGTTCGTCCTAATATCACAAAAAATACATTTGTACATTTCGTCTCATAGTGATGAAGATGATTTGTTCAATTGACAGTATATCTACTTTATTTTACTAAAATGAATGTTCTCATGCTTGTGGTACCTTCAGCAAGAAAGTGATACACATTTGGTGAATTTTTTCCAACTACAATTCTGATAAAACAGAGAAATTAATGTTATTGAGTGTTAAATGAAGATCCATTTTAGTAATATTTATTATTTCATATTTCATATTTGTACGCACAAACCGTTTCACAGTAATTACACAGAGCAAACTAAACACAAGGACAACGCAATACAGGTGATCAGCTTTCTGTACTCTTTATTTACAAAAACAACAGAACTATCTCATTGCAATCCTGACCTTTTGAGAGATCATGAGGATTTTGTAAAAGTTTATAAGTCTTCTTGTTTTGCCGTATGTTTTTCTCCAAATCGAATCCTCCGTTTAATTATCCAAGGATATTTGTTAGGCCAAATTTTTTTAACTTAAGGAAAGAAAGAAGAAAACAAAAACGTACCCTTTGATTCAAATTCGTAGACATCAAGCCCGTGATGACTTCTGCAGCTGACATCGTCCTGATCAACATGTTCCTCACGGTGTTCCAGGCGCACAGGTGAGCGGTCCCGGGCTATCTCTGCCCGATGGGATTTCTCATGATCAGGGGCTTTTCGTCCGAGAAGAAAGTCAATGGAGTAGTTACTTGGACCATGGTACGGAGTGGTGGGTAAGGTGGTCTGCGGGACTCTCACCGATAAACCTACCGGGAGCCTAGGCTGGGTAGGAGGAACGACGACCGCCGTCATTCTGAGTGGTAACTCCAACGAAATAATGAAAATTGAATTAAAAATGAACGGAACAAGTCCAGTGTTTAGGAACTATAATCGAATCAAGGCGAAGAGAACATGTTATTTTATCTCAAGATCTCAAGTTAAACGAACTGAAAGTGAGTTGCTGATGAAAAAGATAAACGCTTTGGAAGCAATCGAGAATAAATGTTCAATAGTGAAATTCAAAGTCAATCCTAAACTTGGTAGTTGTTGTCGGCAGGACTAGCGAACCCTGAAATGAAACAAAACATTGCCAGTAGCTCTTCTTGTACCATCTCATTCACTTCCTACTCCTACTGTGCCGTATGTTCAGCTAGCAGAAAAGATACGTACTTGAAAAAGAAAAGTTGTCAAACTTGCGGGCATGTGCCAATCAAACGGCGCAGCTCCGAATGTGGGGGACGGGCACCTATTCAGCAAATAGACTACTATTGTGCGTCCTACAATAGTAGATTAGTAGATCTGAATAGACCGTTATCAATAGTCCATACCCTGAGTGGCAGGCTTGGTCCTATTGCGCGACTTGTCTGAGGCTGATTTGGTCTTGTTTGGATGATAATAAGAGAGGTGGAAGCACTTTCGAGCTGGTTCGATGACTGGAAGAATAGAAGAGGAGGGGGAATAAAGTAAAGTGTTGGTTTATATAATAGGCTTTGGACTGAGTCAAGTTGATGGTGTCGCCAGGAAAGTGTGGTAGCCCGACACCCCCCGTCAATAGCCCACTTAGCTACCATTCAAAAACGTAGAGAGCGCTAATGACGTATCATCATTATCTCCCTTTGTTCGATTGATTACCTTAATGAAAACATTGTGAGGGCGTTTTATGCGTTGACAAGTCGATTGAAAATTTAAAAAAGTGGGATCGTGCAGAGAATGAAAGAAGGGTGGCTGGAAAATTAGGAGAGGGATGGAAACGAAAGGGAGGGGACCGGATCCGAAGTTCATTAACCCCACACAAACTCATCCATGGGCATGTCAATGGAGGAGAGTTTAAAGTCAATTAGTGATTGGTGCTTGCAGTAGCATCCCAATTTAGGAGGCTTATAATTTGTGGTATTCTTTACTGCGGAGTGAAATCATAATTGACAGGGTTGATTAAGCGATGTCTCTAATCTTTATTTAAATCCTATTGCTAATGGTTAATAGGATAGGAAACAAGAGAGGCTTGATTATTGAAAGTGCCGGGGATTTATCCATGGTCCAAGAATCGTCCGTTTTTTTAAATCCATTCTATCCTCCTTAAGTTTCATATTTTCTCCGTCTTTTAATTTTTTTTGTCAATGGCCCATTTTATGATAATTCGACAACAGTATATTGCGGATCGCATCTTAAAAAATGTTCTGAATGTTTGACTCACCACCATAGCTCTTTTAGATATCTCGTCAATGTAACCATGATAATGATTGGAATCGGATCAACAGCCTCCTCTTTTGCACTCTTTGAATAATCAACCCCTCCCCTCCCACCCCTTCCCCCGTAAAATTATGTAAATTGTAAATCTCATTTTGCGATTACGTGATGGAATTCAGAAACATTATTTTTCAGTCTCGCTGTCCCTTCATTATTTTGATTCCAAATCAACTGAATTTCTCTATACGCCCTCCACTTATTACTACTAGTTGATAAAGATTTGAGTCCCAATTTACATACGTTGGTCATATATTCACGCTTTGGAACGACAGGCAAAGGTCTCCTCGTTTACATCATTTTCATTTTTAGTCTTTAAGAAACGTGTAAAAGAAATGACCGGCATGTTCAACTCGATGCTGGCATGATTTTGACCAAAAGATGGAGTATATTTTGAAGGTTCATCTCAATGTTTAAGACATGAAAAGCTGCTTTATTACTGAATGAATCCATGAATATATTTGTAAAGAAAGTGATTATTGGTTCACCGTTTTGTTTTTTTTCCAACATACTTCACATAAGTGTGTTCCTTCTTTTGAAGTAGATTTGTAAATCTACACCTTCCTTTGACTTCAAGGAATTATTTTATTCTTTGATTGGGCTTCAGTTAATTCTTTTCTATACCATCATTTTGATTAAAGTACATTTATGTCACTTATATTTCTCATTAAATATTTTTTAATTTGTTTTGTATTTCTAATTTGATGACCAATCATGAGAACTTGACGGTTGTGTACTATATTAGGAGTGGACATGAAATATACAGTATTTGTAAACGTTGTTAAAAATAAAATAAAAGAGAAGCTATAAAAATGTATTGTATGGACTCTTTTTAATCAGTTGAAGTACTAATTGGTAATGAGCCCTTTGAATTTTGTTGTATGGCATTGAAATCAATCATTTTTTTCATGTTTTGTGTGCCTGAATCTACAAATATTAATGCTAATAATGTTCACAAGGTGCGGTACTCTTTCAGAAGAAAAAAAATTGAGAAAATTTATGACACGTAAATTGCTACTGCAACTAAAATTGCTACAACCCTCAATGGTTGTCATGCTCTTCTAAAACAAAATTATTCAAAAATTGTTGTGCGTTTTCGTTTTATGTTATTTTGATATTTATGTATCAATCAAACAAACAAACAAACACGCACATGCAGACTTATACGACCAACCTGCCATTGAAGAGTTGAAAATACTTAATTAACAAAACAATCGGGAACAATACAATATTCAATCAGCATAAATATCATAGCCAATAAAGAAATTAATCACATACATCTGAATAGTTTTCTAATTGGCTATGAGTATATAAGAATAGCGTCACTTAATTACATAATCATCAGTCGAAATATTCTATTTAGCAGATACATGTCATTATTGTAAAAAGTCAAAGTAGTTCTGTAAAAGCAAATCCTATTTAAAGAGAAAACAGTTTTTATTTTTAAAAAATCGCATCAGAGAGCGAAAGAGAGTGAGAGAGAGAGAAAAAAAAACACACACAAGGGAAGTAGGTGGACAACAATCATCATAGAAACGTACTTTTGCATACTCATTTAGTCCATTTATATTGTTCCGAAGATTATTTACATAATTATGCGCACGCATTTTATTTTGATTGTCACAAACTTTTCATAACCTATCCAAAGTCATACTTTGGGATGATTGCACTTGATTTAATTTTTGCCCTGATAAACTATGCATGGACTAAACTTTATTATAAAATAATATCTTTTTAGTAAGATCTTTTCAAGTATCTTGGTATGTTTATAGGGGTGTCATTCACTTGACTCTCAATCCCAGAGTCGAGGGTTCAATGCCAGCCAGGCACTAATGTCCTTTGGCAAGACATTAATCCACATTTGTCACTCTCCACCCAGGTGTAAATGGGTACCTGGCAATTACGTGGGTAATAATAGTGCAGGGCCCTCAGGACAAAACAGTATTGATACTGATGAGGCTTCAAACAAAAGTATTGTTGTTATTTTTATTACTTTTATTATTATTATTAATATTATTATTATCATTATTATAATAATCCGCAGTTTTCAATTCCACGTGTTCGATATTCTCATCTTAACAAAGAGAAGTGGATAACCATGAATTTTCTCGGCCATCGTTACAAAATAACAAACAATCTTAATTAGGACACTAAGTCTTGTAGAATCTCGACCTACAACGTCTGCTTTTCTGTTGAAAACTGTACGACTTCTATAAATGTTTTTAATTATGCCAAAAAGCAATGTGAGGTTTCATAAATCAATTGAAGTGCTTCTTAATTAGAGGGCGATTGATCGAGGCGGAAAGAGGGGGCAGATGAGAATTAATCTGAGGACCATTTTGGGAGGGATTCATCGCGCGGCGGATTGCATGGGAGGAGAAACAAAGCCCCACAGACAAATCTAAATCTGGAATCATCGCATTATGCCAATCAAAAGGCCCTAATTTGTACGAGTGGATTGGGTATAGACTTGGGAGGTTAGGCTGTTCACCCGTTTTTGTTGGAACGAAGTGCCCCTTTCTGTCTAAGTCCATCTTGAGTCAGCCCCCTCCCGTGCTGACGACTTCAAGTACCCAAGCACCCGTTGTGTATAGTTCTCCCAGCATGAAAATCGTTGGGGCACCCCGTCGTTGCTGGTGCCGGTCCGTCTCGCGCCGATCGTTCATCATTCAGATGATACAGCACTCACCTGCGAGTGTTTTACAAAACTGTTCTTGCAGATCGTTCAGGAGTGGGGGAGGGGGGCAAATTAACCCCTCTTGACTTTTTCTTTAAGCTTGCTCATTTGGTTACAGCTTTATCGTTCCTTTTCATTGCATTCTTCTCGAAGGTTATTGTTTGGGGGAACAAAAAGAAAACTTGAAACCCTAATTTTTCCTACTGTAACTGCTTTTTGTGGAAGTTGATGATCATTAATAAGCAATTCTGAAGTGATGGGAAAAAATCCATCTTTGAGACCAATTGCTAACAATTAAAGATGAAGAAACAACTCCATGAATAATATGTGTATTTACTCTTAAATGTTTAATATCTGATTCAATAAAAAGGTTTTATTTATAAACTCTTCACGGCAAAGTGTTGCCGGATTGTAAAAATATTTATAAATAAAAAATATATGTCAAAATACCTTTTTTTTAATATGGCGCAAACAGCAACAGAACAACAAATTAAAAACAATAACAAGTGTTGAATGGGTACCCCGTAGGATGCGAACGTTGATATGGTTGCATTGGCATGTGCGGATTAGCTATCTATTAGATCCAATGACTGGGGTAATAGTAAATATAATGTAAAGCGATTAAAAAGTTGGTATTCTTTTTTCTTTCTTTTCTAAATGAGGATATGAGAGGGGGATAAGAGGAAGAAAAGGGAGAAAGGATATTTGTTTTTATTTGATATTTGAAATCCCCTAGCTCCAACATATTTGGTGCAAAGATGTACTTAATTTAAAATAAAAGTAAATGAACAAGAAAATGAACCAACGGTCCATCTTAAACAATTTTCGTTCAGATTTTAAGACACTGCATTTAAATTAGTATTTTTTCTGACATGTCTGTCTGTCTGCCTGTCTGTCTTTGTTTCTGTCTGTCTCTTTTGCTCTCTCTTTCTTACCTGTATACACCCATTTGTCTATGTCTGTCTTTTTGTCACTCTATCTATCTGTATCTTTCACCCCCTCCTGTCTCCGGCTCTCCCCTTCTCATTCACACACTTCTAGCGTATTATTTTGAAGAAGAGGCAAGCGGGAAATTTGCCCCCCTGAAAGATTTTCCCACTAGTATACACTCTTCATATAATTATAATTGGGAAGCACTATATTGTAAGAATACATACAGAATCGCACTATAATTATAATAGACACAATTATATAAAGACTAGTTTTTCTTCCCCAATTAGTATTTGTTATTGAACTTTATGGGTCATATTTACCCGAGATGTTTTGCCCCTTCTGAAGTCTAGGTTTGATGGATACTTTATAATGCCTCCCTCCATTCTCTACTCATTTCTTGTCCTCCTCTCTTAATTTCTTCCCTCCAATTGTAATTCCTTCTTTTCTTTCACATTTATGTTATCTTATCTTCTCTCTCTAAAAGGGTATAAAGTGCAATACAAATTAATGTAACTATTCTTATTATTATTATCAATATTGTTATCATGATTATTATGATTATTGTTATTATTATTGTTAGTATTTATTATTATAATTATTATTATTGTTATTATTATTATATTTGTTATTATGATAATTATTATTATAATTGTTATTATTATTATCATTTTAGTAACTATTATCATTGTCAATGAGCAGCTGAAACAATATCTCAAAGGACGTTTGGATTTTACAAAGTCTCGTTAAGAATGCTGCAACTTTTGTGGTAAACAAAAACAAAATGGTACACAATGGCAAGGTATAGGAAAAGAAGCTTTGAGTGACAACTGTCAGGTAACGTAAGTGTTAGCTGATAACGAAGTTTCCATAATCATTCCGGAAAAGGTAGAGTTTGGCGAAGCTATTGAGAAAAACTTGAGAAAATGTTTTCAATTGAAGTTTGACTTGTCGTCTTAAAGTTTTCATCCTGAGAGTTATCCCTCTTTATTTGTTTATTTACCCCTCATTCTCAAGACCATCATCGATGTGTATAGCTGAAGAGTTAGAGTATGTATAGCGTTTGCTTCCTCAAAACAGGAAAATCTAGATGAGGACCTGGAATGTTTGACAACAGGTATTAACCAACAGTTTAAAGCGACAATAAGAAGTGACATCTTCTTCTGTTTGAGGAAGAAGTTGAGAGTATTCGTTGGGCAAACAGGTAAAAGCGATTGCAGAGGACTTAACATGCTTAGAGACCTACCTACCTCCGCGTCTCTCTCCCCATCTCTCTCCCTCTCTCTCTCTCTCTTTCTCTCTTTCTCTCTCTCTCTATATAGTATCTCTTTCTCTCCCCCTCTCTCCCCCCTCTCTCTCTCTCTCTCTCTATATATATATATATTTATATATATATATATATATCTAATCTCCCCCTCTCCCTCTCTATAATATTCTGTATATATCTATATCGCACTTTCACTCTCTATTTCTGTCCTACCCACTTCCCCCCCCCACTTTCTCTCTCTCTCTCTCTCTCTCTCTCTCTCTCTCTCTCTCTCTCTATCTTTCTCTCTCTCTCTCCCTCTCCCTCTCCCCCTTCCTCTCTTTCCTCCTCCCCCTATCTCTCTCTTTCTAAGCCTCCTCCTCTTAAAGTCAACCTCCACACCACTTTACCACGTGTCTAGCCTTCTTGAGATACAAACAATCTATAATTACATTTTTCATGATTCGGTTGCAATAATAAAACATCACTTTCCAAATATTCTATTTTTAATCATTTATTCATTATACTTTCCTTATCAAGTTGTTGTGCTGAAATTGATATTTGTATCCTTGTTTGTAGATGAACACGTAAACAACTGATGGATACTATAGAGAAGACATACATTCGCATAGACGTAGGAGGTGCGCCAACTTTGGTATAGAAGCCATTCTAGAAATATGATTCCAATTAGAAGTTCTCTGAAGGTTTCTATGGTAAGGGAGTATTCACCATTGAATGCTTTCGGTATTAAACATAATGGCCCGAATTCACACAGGAGGTTTGTCGACAAACCTGTGCGTCATATGACGCGTTTCGATGAGTTTCAGACCAAGGTTCAGACAAACCTTAGTCTGAAACGCGTCAAAACTATTATGACGCACATAAACCTAGGTTTGTCTATACAAACCTCCGATGTGAATTCGAGCATAATATGTGTTAGCCTAACTGAAAAGGCTGTTTATTTGTTTGTTTGTTTGATTTATTTATTTCTGCGTTCAAAAAGATACAAATTCAAATTCAACATACACAAATTCGAACAATAACAAATACAATGAATAAAATGTTTACAAAAGTAATTAAACAGAAAATCATGTACAATTATATCATACAATAAACATGTACGAAGCATACAAATAAGATAACAAATGAAAAGGCTGTTCAAATATTTTTTCGTGAAAAGAGCCCACTTTATGGCGTTATAAGGATTAAGAAAAAGATAGTAAACGAAAGGAGCAGGGAAGGAAAGAGATGATGATGGAATTAAATTCAATTTATTTCAGTACTATAACAGATTTATTATGTAAACATGTAAATACAAATAATAATATACGAGTACATAATATGATATACACCAATGCTGTGGAATAATGTTTTATTAAATCAAACACCTACAAATATCATTTTTTTCTACATATTTCCGCATTTTTTATACACCGTTTTAAACTCGGGCTATACTTTTTGCGTACTCTATTACCTTTTTACACCAATTGAAAATTATTTACTGCAACTAAAATAATGATCGTTTTATCGAACATGTTATGATTAATAATTTATCGTCTTATACAATTCAGAAATGCAAATATCTTTGGGTTTTTGAAAACCCCTCCTTGGATCTGTTCGATGAAAGTGTTTTCAATTATTATATTATGGTAAATAATTATTTACAATTATTTTAATTAACACTCATAATTATATTATTGTAAAGCGCATTGAGAGGGCCTAGTCCTTAAACGCGCCTTATAGAAGAACAATATATTGTTATTATTATTATTATTATTATCAATACTATCATTAATATTATAGTTATTTGTATTAATATGTTTAGTAGTAGTAGTAGTAGTAGTAGTGGTAGTAGTAGTAGTAGTAGTAGTATTGTTATTACATTAATCTCTGCTAAATACTGTTTAATCACATTTTCTAATACAGCAAAACAAAACAAAAAATTCCTGACGATATAATATAACTCAACTTGCAGTTTTGATGACAGTGAACTCGAAATTTGAATATCATTTTCTGGACCCATATCGGTAAGAGCGCATTTTTGACGGAAGGCACGCAAACTTTGTTATCTTCTGACAATATCTTTACATTTGATTTTTTTTTTTTTAACATAATGACATTTTTTTCTTCCATGGATCAAATGTATTATTTTCCGAAACTCTGTTGGGCATTTTTTTTTTTTTAAGTATTTGAAATGTAAAAATGCATGATACTGTAGGGCTGCTCATACTTCTAAGGAATACAGTTAGCCTAATAAGTAAATTTTTAATTTCAATTTATTTATGTTACCAACAAAACATTACAAATCAATCATAAACATTTACAACAATAAAGGAATACATATTGGAAACAGAGAAATCGAGAAATCGAGAAATCGATTCAATGATTTAATAAATGAATGCATAGGGTCAGAGTCTATAGTCAGCAGCATGGGGGGGGGGGTAATTTGCCCCTATTCCTTATCAATGGGGCTTAATTAACCCCTCTCATTAGCCAATTATAACCATCATGCATGTCTCATAAAATGCCACTCAAAATAGGATTACCCATCTTGCTTCTTTTCTTGAATGTGGTTTAAAACTGGACCACCAACAGGCCGTCAATATTTCCAGGACAATAGGTCGAGAACAGTTATTGATGAGCCATTATATTATGCTGACATAAATGGAGACAGAGAACATTGATGAAAAAATCTAAACATTTTCTTCGCGAAATTCGATAAGATGCATTAAACCTTTCTCCTCTTTCATACTTTGTTCTAAGTGTTGTTTTCATTCTAATTTCATTTATAGAAATACATGCATCTTAAATGGTGTTGGGAGATTAAACAACATGACAGCTAACATTGTGGGAGGATCGTCGTCGTATGATTTTGTTCCAGTGAAATGATTAGTGGTCCTATAGTCTTTGCCCGTACTTGGACCTTAGCTCATCACCATTAAATACCCATAGAAGGAGAAAGAGGTGAGTTTATAAGAAGAACGCCATTAACAAAAGTTAAAGGATTTGTTTTTCTTAAACTTTCGGACAAGAGAAGAAAAAGGAATTTATAGTAGCGACGATGAGCAAAGTAATGATAGGTAGAAGGAGATGGAGGAAAAGGTCAAAGAAAAGGCGGGAAAGTATAGGATGGAGGCAATACGTACAAAATGCTCAGTTCTAAAACTCTCATTTCGTCTATAGGTTATGGGTTAACGCTTCTCTTGCTCTATATATGGACGATATGTCGTTTTAAAGACCGTCAATACTACTGGGCCAGAAGGGATTAGACCACACAGCGAGGTCACTGACAGGTGGCTATCTCATTAACTCAGCTCTCAACTAACATAAGAAAAAGAGGATCACGGGGGACCAACAGGCACCGATTGGGGAAGTTTTCTATATAGAGGGAGCAAGTAGCTACAAGTAGGACAGTGGGGCTTTAACCCCTTGACTTCCAGTTCGTAAATGGACGTTTCCTTGAAGGGGGTCCTAACTGTGCACATTATCAAAAGTGCATCAGGCGCCGGTCTAACCCATCAAGAGTACCTCCCCCACGGCTAATCCCCACCGGACACAATCAACCAGCCAACTCCTAGAAAGGAAAGCTCGATGACTCGGTTGACACAAGCATAATAAGCTCTAAAACTTCCCCAGATTGAGATTGTTTAGAAAGCTAAGGAAGATTTGCCACAAAACCCGTCTGCGTCTGGGCCCATTGTCCGCGGCCACTCCACCTCTTCATCAATACATTTATTTGCGTAATGACCATTGTTAGCTCGTTTACGGACTCAATGCGCGCTAATTTAGAATTCAAAAGCCCGGGTTTGCACTTTCCAATGGTTTCCGATCGCGGGCGGGCAGACAATCGGAGAGGTATGTCAGTGGTGGTGGATAGAGGGTTGGAGGAGGGGGGAGGTGAAGAGAGGTTGGAAGGGGGCACTCATGCAAACCTACGTGCACTTGTGACAAGAATCAAGAGAGTACTCACAGTTAGTGAGACAAAACAGATCACCATTTACTGAAGATGAGTGTTATTCTTTCCGCCAATCGGTATGATCGTGAGTGGCAGGTGTCCATCACACATACCATCGAGCCGTCGTCTGCTACATCATTTTTTCTCTCAATTTGTTTCTTTTACTTTCCTATGTGTATCTTTTAAAGTACAGGCAGACTTCAGTTCACTTCACTTCAGTTTTGATTATTTCTTGAAAGACACTGATTCTTAAACTATTTATAAAGTAGGCCTACATGTAGTATCTCTTACTAGTATCGAACGCAGAAATGAAATTGAAGAAATTATATCTGAAACAGAAAAAGAGAGAAAGTCAGGTAGTATTAAAGAGAGATGTGGCCATGTAGGGCAATATAAGTTAAGGGAAATATTTTAGAAAACTTTTCATTATTTTTCGCAAAGTTAATGTATATAATTTTTTGAAATAATCTTTTGACAATCAGAATTCATTATTTATTTATTTATTCATTCATTTATAAACAAATATTTATACAGGATGAGAATATCAGCCAAATTTGCTTTTTATATTGATACTGTATAATACATGTACACGGTAACAGACACAATAACAATACATAAGAGAAAATAGAATATGTTACATGGATATTAAATAATATGACATTTTATAAAATAAACAGCGACTAGAGAGATGGATGTTAATTCATACATTTACCCAGAATCACAACATGAAATTATCTAATGATTTGAAACACAGCAAGAAAAAAAATGAAAAAAATTCACCACAAATGTAAATAACTATTTCAGAATCTCATCAAACATACTCGTACGAAATAAAACACACAACACATCCATAAAATCGTCAAAACACTTGAACCTGAGTCACGGAAGCAATATAAGCACTCAACCCCCACGACAACGTGATTAATTAACAACACTCACATTTTTAATACATTTCCAGAGATGGTGCTTAGGACATACCAAATATATTTGTTATATTTTAATTGGTAAAAGTATATATACACACATCCTGTTGGCCCCCAAAAAATCTTACTATTTAAAAGCAGATTGATATAAATACATGTACTTTATTTTAAATCTTACAGAAATTTAACTAGCATGATGTCGCAGTCGCAGACCTAATTATTTTAGAAGACCATTAATGTGTTGGTTTGTACATGTATTTCGGTCAAAATCGGAATCCCAATCATCAAAAATAGTCATGAAAGGAAATCCAAACAGAAAATTCGTATATCATTATCTTAGATAATCAAAGAAGAAACATATATTTAATTCATTAACATTTATCCAAAGCTTTCTCCGTGTGCCTCTTATTTAAAGCGTCTCGTCAGCTAAGGTGTTATACTGGACTGATGCAATGGTTAATCGCGAATCCCTTATAGTTTTCACACTCTTGGTAAAGGGGGAACGCAACATCCATAAATTTGAATATGTTATTTAATCGGACTATTGCATGTGCTTAGTTCGGTACCATTTTGAATTTTGATCCATAACAGTTTATGTGCATTTTCTTGATTTTATCCCCCCCCCCCCCCCACCCCCACACGTACACACCTTTACAAGTTTTTTTCCGGCACACACATCACCGGTTTTCATCATCCGTCTGAAAAGTGTTTTTATAAGGAAAACATACATGAGTTTTTATTTTTGATTCTGTTTCATCTTTTGAACAAACACCCTCTTCTGTTTGTTTCTATAGGTCAGTCAAGAAGGCTTAAAAGACATGCCTATGTTGGATGAATAACAAGTTTAAATGAAGGAAGGACATTAAATGATTTAATTATTGTTTGTCTTCTCTTCCGTAAGGCCTTATGATGTTCATGTATATCTATGTCAATGAGATTTGTGTTGAAAAGCAACACTCTAAAAACTAAATGTAAAATTGCCATTTAAATGGGCTGAGTACCCATTTTTTTTTAAATGGTAGATTAACATTAGTGATTTAAAGTTAGAGACCAGTTTTGGAAGCGCCCCCCCCCCCCTCTTAGAAAATGAAATGGAAGCTCTTATTACCAATCATGTGAAATAATATGTTTTGACTAATACGTGATGATACACATTTTGCCGGGAAACCGCCTACTAATTGATATATTTGGTAAGGTATCATATCGATCAGGCCGAATGCACTTCAACATTGAACATTTGGGCATATTATTTCTGCTTTTTGCGTATTTAGGTTGAAGTATTGCCATCTAAACCTCTAAATATTGAACGGATATTTTGCACCCAAAACCCTTGAACCGAAATGTTTCCACTACCGGTCTTTAGCTTTAACATTCATTTTTCATTCCAGAAAGTTTTAGCATGTTACATATTTCCTCCTGAAAAGGCGTTGGGCCAAATTTTCTTACCTCGGACATTTTTACCCCTAAAATGTTTACCTCCTTTACAACGAATGTTTATGGTCCCCTACCCCCTCCCTCGAAACAGAATTAACAGTGTAGTAGTCTATCTGACAGGTTTATTCCGCCTCCCTTCAAGTTTCCGGGATGCGTCTTTTTTTCTGCGGCACAGATTGGGGCTTTTTTTTTTAAAGAGGTCTTGATTTAACCCTAACCCTTACCCTAACCCTAACCCTAAACTTTCCCGTAGGCTCAACACGCACCTAACTCCAATCTGTGCCGCAGAAAAAAAAATAACGCCATTATATTTCATTAGAGGTTAATCATTGATTCGCGGTATTCTGCCTTTGACTCTTCCATGTTTTTTATAATAATATTCATCAATACGTAAGAAATGAAAGAATGTGAACTGAACTGTTACAAAATAAATAATAGAGAAAAAAAATAATCTAGAAAACACCTCAAATCGAATGTACAGATCGAGCCCCACCCCGCTCCGTACCGTGATGAACTACCTTCGGTTAATCGATTATACCATCTCCACATGTGACTTTATTCATTCGTAGATATTTGTTTTCAGTTAAGTACTCTTCCTTCAATCCAGTCGTGTTTGAACTCAGGCGCGTACGCAAGATTTTTTCAAGGGGGGGGGGGGGGGGGGAGGGTTTAACATTTTTAAATCGTGCCGAAAATTTCGCCTCAGCCAGCCGCTGAATAAGGGGGGGGGGGGGGTTAGAGGACACTTTTTTAGGTCAGCCATTGGTATAATAAAAAAATAAAAATAAAAATAAAAAAAACAAAGGGGGGGGGGGGTTCCTCCAAAATACACACATCAACAATACCAAAGGGAGGGGGTTTACCCCCCCCCCCCTGCGTACGCGCCTGTTTGAACTGATCCATGTGATGTTCATGAACAGATTTTTTTGTTTGTTTCATTTTTGTATGTGTCTTTGCTAACGTCCTTGCTCATGAAAAAAGCGCAACCCTTTTCATCTTAATTTCATCTTTATTTCATTTTAATTTCGATTTTGCTTTTGATGGAAAATAGTTGGAAACTATTCATCAATAAAAAAGTGTAGATATATTTTTTAATGATTCATCAAAAATACAGACACAGTCACACACCCGGCACACACCTTTCCAAGTTGTGTGTTTTTCGGTACACACATCGCCACATCGCCGGTATTCAACATCTGTCTGAAAAGGGTAACATCAGGAAAACATACATGAATGTGTTTTTATCTTCGATTCCATTCCATCTCAAAAACATCCTTTTCTGTTTGGTTGTAAAGATCAGTGCACAAGGCTAAAAAACATGGCAATGTGAATAACAAGTTTAAAAGAAGAAATGATATTAAATGATTTAATTATTGTTTATCATCTCTTCATAAAGGCCTTATAAGGTACATGTAAATCTAGGCCTACATCAATAAAATTTGTGTTGAAAGGATATTGCGATGATCGCAGGAAGAACGCATCCACCGGAAGGGGGAGGGGTGGAGGGGAGGGGGGAGGGGGGGGGGAGGGGGAGGGGGCAGATGCGATAAAACTAAATGAGTCAAATTAACTGTTGAAGAGCAGAACTCTAAAAACTAAAATTTTAAATTGCCATTAAATGGGCCGAGGAGTGACCAGTGTTTTCAAAATGGTAGATAAACACTTTGAACATACTGGTTCTAATAAAGGTTGAATCTCGCATGATTTTAACATGTTAATTTTAATTATATAATGACGGATCCAGACATTTGAACATAAAAGGACATTCCCCCCCCCCCTCAAACTTGAAGGGATGCCAAATAAACCTGTCGGATAGACTACTACACAATTAATTCTGTTTCAAAGGGGGGGGGGGGCTTGAAACATTCGTTATAAAAGATACACCTACCAACCCGTTTTACATAATTTCTTGTCTAAAACAAATGCGGCATCATTCTGTCTACATCGCCTTCTCCAGCTCTTATACGACTTTTTAAATTTTAATTGTTTGGCTATGACGATGAAGCTACATTCGCCCCAAGAATGTTCTAACTATAGGTCTTTCATTTAAAGCGTTTCGTCGGGTATGGTTTTATACTGAACTGATTAATTAGTGTTCACACTCTTGGTAAAGGGGAGAGAAACATCCATAAATTTGAATATGTTAGTAAACCGATCTGTTGCATGTACTTGCTCCGCCCCCCCCCCCCCCACTCAGTGTTATTTAGGGAACGCATATGCGTGTTCCCTCCTTTTGAAAACACCACCTAAGTCCGGTGTGTAAAGTCAGTTTTGTGTATGTACGAGCCGGACTTTGGTGCGTGAAAAGTACCCCTTTACCGGACATTTTGGTAACACGCATGCGGTCATTCCGACCCCGGAGTGGGGGGGGGGGGGGGGGCAGATGCGATAAAACTAAATGAGTCCAATTAACTGTTGAAGAGCAGAACTCTAAAAACTAAAATTTAAATTGCCATTAAATAGGCCGAGGAGTGACCAGTGTTTTCAAAATGGGAGATAAACACTTTGAACATACTGGTTCTAATAAAGGTTGAATCTCGCATGATTTTAACATGTTAATGTTAATTAAATAATGACGGATCCAGACATTAATTTTTGAACATAAAAGGACATCACCCCCCCCCCCCCCCTCAAACTTGAAGGGATGCCAAAGAAACCTGTCGGATAGACTACTACACCATTAATTCTGTTTCGAAGGGGGGGGGGGGCTTGAAACATTCGTTATAAAAGATACACCTACCAACCCGTTTTACATAATTTCTTGTCTAAAACTAATGCGGCATCATTTTGTCTACATCGCCTTCTCCAGCTCTTATACGACTTCGTCGACGGTAGGATGATTGATAGGGAAGCTCTAGCTAAATTTTATTGTTTGGCTATGACGATGAAGCTACATTCGCCCCCAAGAATGTTCTAACTAGGTCGTTCATTTAAAGCGTTTCGTCGGGTATGGTTTTATACTGAACTGATTAATTAGTGTTCACACTCTTGGTAAAGGGGAGAGAAACATCCATAAATTTGAATATGTTAGTAAACCGATCTATTGCATGTACTTGCTCCGCCCCCCCCCCCCCCACTCAGTGTTATTTAGGGAACGCATATGCGTGTTCCCTCCGTTTGAAAACACCCCCTAAGTCCGGTGTGTAAAGTCAGTTTTGTGTATGTACGAGCCGGACTTTGGTGCGTGAAAAGTACCCCTTTACCGGACATTTTGGTAACACGCATGCGGTCATTCCGATCCCGGAGTGGGGGGGGGGGGGGGGGAGGGGGAGGGGGGCAGATGCGATAAAACTAAATGAGTCAAATTAACTGTTGAAGAGCAGAACTCTAAAAACTAAACTTTTAAATTGCCATTAAATAGGCCGAGGAGTGACCAGTGTTTTCAAAATGGTAGATAAACACTTTGAACATAGTTACTGCATGGTTCTAATAAAGGTTGAATCTCGCATGATTTTAACATGTTAATGTTAATTAAATAATGACGGATCCAGACATTTGAACATAAAAGGACATTCCCCCCCCCCCCCTCAAACTTGAAGGGATGCCAAATAAACTTGTCGGATAGACTACTACACAATTAATTATGTTTCGAAGGGGGGGGGGGTTGAAACATTCGTTATAAAAGATACACCTACCAACCCGTTTTACATAATTTCTTGTCTAAAACAAATGCGGCATCATTTTGTCTACATCGCCTTCTCCAGCTCTTATACGACTTCGTCGACGGTAGGATGATTGATAGGGAAGCTCTAGCTAAATTTTATTGTTTGGCTATGACGATGAAGCTACATTCGCCCCAAGAATGTTCTAACTAGGTCTTTCATTTAAAGCGTTTCGTCGGGTATGGTTTTATACTGAACTGATTAATTAGTGTTCACACTTTTGGTAAAGGGGAGAGAAACATCCATAAATTTGAATATGTTAGTAAACCGATCTATTGCATGTACTTGCTCCGCCCCCCCCCCCCCCCCACTCAGTGTTATTTAGGGAACGCATATGCGTGTTCCCTCCGTTTGAAAACACCCCCTAAGTCCGGTGTGTAAAGTCAGTTTTGTGTATGTACGAGCCGGACTTTGGTGCGTGAAAAGTACCCC
Source organism: Strongylocentrotus droebachiensis (assembly GCA_035222895.1). Taxonomy (NCBI): domain Eukaryota; kingdom Metazoa; phylum Echinodermata; class Echinoidea; order Camarodonta; family Strongylocentrotidae; genus Strongylocentrotus; species Strongylocentrotus droebachiensis. Next base: position 233,700 of record JAVYIG010002173.1, read on the forward strand.
TTTACCGGACATTTTGGTAACACGCATGCGGTCATTCCGATCCCGGAGTGGGGGGGGGGGGGGGGGGGGGGAGGGGGGGGGGGCAGATGCGATAAAACTAAATGAGTCAAATTAACTGTTGAAGAGCAGAACTCTAAAAACTAAACTTTTAAATTGCCATTAAATAGGCCGAGGAGTGACCAGTGTTTTCAAAATGGTAGATAAACACTTTGAACATAGTTACTGGTTCTAATAAAGGTTGAATCTCGCATGATTTTAACATGTTAATGTTAATTAAATAATGACGGATCCAGACATTTGAACATAAAAGGACATTCCCCCCCCCCCTCAAACTTGAAGGGATGCCAAATAAACTTGTCGGATAGACTACTACACAATTAATTATGTTTCGAAGGGGGGGGGGGTTGAAACATTCGTTATAAAAGATACACCTACCAACCCGTTTTACATAATTTCTTGTCTAAAACAAATGCGGCATCATTTTGTCTACATCGCCTTCTCCAGCTCTTATACGACTTCGTCGACGGTAGGATGATTGATAGGGAAGCTCTAGCTAAATTTTATTGTTTGGCTATGACGATGAAGCTACATTCGCCCCAAGAATGTTCTAACTAGGTCTTTCATTTAAAGCGTTTCGTCGGGTATGGTTTTATACTGAACTGATTAATTAGTGTTCACACTTTTGGTAAAGGGGAGAGAAACATCCATAAATTTTAATATGTTAGTAAACCGATCTATTGCATGTACTTGCTCCGCCCCCCCCCCCCCCACTCAGTGTTATTTAGGGAACGCATATGCGTGTTCCCTCCGTTTGAAAACACCCCCTAAGTCCGGTGTGTAAAGTCAGTTTTGTGTATGTACGAGCCGGACTTTGGTGCGTGAAAAGTACCCCTTTACCGGACATTTTGGTAACACGCATGCGGTCATTCCGATCCCGGAGTGGGGGGGGGGGGGGGGGGGGGAGGGGGGGGGGGAGGGGGGGGGGGCAGATGCGATAAAACTAAATGAGTCAAATTAACTGTTGAAGAGCAGAACTCTAAAAACTAAACTTTTAAATTGCCATTAAATAGGCCGAGGAGTGACCAGTGTTTTCAAAATGGTAGATAAACACTTTGAACATAGTTACTGGTTCTAATAAAGGTTGAATCTCGCATGATTTTAACATGTTAATGTTAATTAAATAATGACGGATCCAGACATTTGAACATAAAAGGACATTCCCCCCCCCCCCTCAAACTTGAAGGGATGCCAAATAAACTTGTCGGATAGACTACTACACAATTAATTATGTTTCGAAGGGGGGGGGGGTTGAAACATTCGTTATAAAAGATACACCTACCAACCCGTTTTACATAATTTCTTGTCTAAAACAAATGCGGCATCATTTTGTCTACATCGCCTTCTCCAGCTCTTATACGACTTCGTCGACGGTAGGATGATTGATAGGGAAGCTCTAGCTAAATTTTATTGTTTGGCTATGACGATGAAGCTACATTCGCCCCAAGAATGTTCTAACTAGGTCTTTCATTTAAAGCGTTTCGTCGGGTATGGTTTTATACTGAACTGATTAATTAGTGTTCACACTTTTGGTAAAGGGGAGAGAAACATCCATAAATTTGAATATGTTAGTAAACCGATCTATTGCATGTACTTGCTCCGCCCCCCCCCCCACTCAGTGTTATTTAGGGAACGCATATGCGTGTTCCCTCCGTTTGAAAACACCCCCTAAGTCCGGTGTGTAAAGTCAGTTTTGTGTATGTACGAGCCGGACTTTGGTGCGTGAAAAGTACCCCTTTACCGGACATTTTGGTAACACGCATGCGGTCATTCCGATCCCGGAGTGGGGGGGGGGGGGGGGGGGGGGGGGGCAGATGCGATAAAACTAAATGAGTCAAATTAACTGTTGAAGAGCAGAACTCTAAAAACTAAAATTTTAAATTGCCATTAAATAGGCCGAGGAGTGACCAGTGTTTTCAAAATGGTAGATAAACACTTTGAACATAGTTACTGGTTCTAATAAAGGTTGAATCTCGCATGATTTTAACATGTTAATGTTAATTAAATAATGACGGATCCAGACATTTGAACATAAAAGGACATTCCCCCCCCCCTCAAACTTGAAGGGATGCCAAATAAACTTGTCGGATAGACTACTACACAATTAATTATGTTTCGAAGGGGGGGGGGGGTTGAAACATTCGTTATAAAAGATACACCTACCAACCCGTTTTACATAATTTCTTGTCTAAAACAAATGCGGCATCATTTTGTCTACATCGCCTTCTCCAGCTCTTATACGACTTCGTCGACGGTAGGATGATTGATAGGGAAGCTCTAGCTAAATTTTATTGTTTGGCTATGACGATGAAGCTACATTCGCCCCAAGAATGTTCTAACTAGGTCTTTCATTTAAAGCGTTTCGTCGGGTATGGTTTTATACTGAACTGATTAATTAGTGTTCACACTTTTGGTAAAGGGGAGAGAAACATCCATAAATTTGAATAATTATGTTAGTAAACCGATCTATTGCATGTACTTGCTCCGCCCCCCCCCCCCTTCACTCAGTGTTATTTAGGGAACGCGTGTTCCCTCCTTAAAACACCCCCTAAGTCCGGTGTGTAAAGTCAGTTTTGTGTATGTACGAGCCGGACTTTGGTGCGTGAAAAGTACCCCTTTACCGAACATTTTGGTAACACGCATGCGGTCATTCCGACCCCAAAGTGGGGGGGGGGGGGGGGGGAGGTGCCTGCTTAGTTACCTTTCGGGCTACCTTTCAAGATGAATTTTGATCCATAACCGTTTCTGTTAATTTTCTTGATCTTCTCACCCCACGCACATACACCCACATAAACCTTTGAAAGTAATTCGCCGGTGTTTATCATCTGTCTAAAAAGGGTTATATCAGGAAAACATACATGACTTTTTATCTTAAATGTTATCTTATTTTACCAACAAAGTAACAAACATCCTTTTTCACTTTGTTTTATAGATCAGTCCACAAGGCTTAAAACATGGCCATATTGGATAAAACAATAAGTATGGAAGGAGGAAGACGTTAAATGACTAAATAGTTTATCATCTCTTCCGTTATAGCCCTTATATATCGATAAGATTTGTGTTGAAAGGACATTGCGACGATTGATAGGGGAGTTCTTCCCTTCTAGATGTGCTTCCGCCCCTTTGTTAATTCATTACTTTGTGTTACTATGGATACTACTCTTTTAATGCTTTTATTCCAATATTCACCGATGAATCTCATTAGTATATAACTGTGTCTCTCGATCATTGATGAAACATATTATTTAAAAAATTGTGTAAATATTTTCAAAGTTCTTACCTTAATACTGTGGGCTATTTCGAAAAGATGTCAGACTTATTAATTGTTTTCATTGATATTAATGATGAAATTACAGCAATTCGATTTTTAAAACATATGTTAATTCCAATACCCTACTGTATATCCAATATAAACCATTTTCGAATAACGTACATGTTCGCGAGTTTCAAAAGGTAATGGAAATTGAAATTGCAATAACATGATCTTTCGAAGGTCTTTATCCCATGTTAAAGGTACAGATGTTCCTAGGAGGGACAGCGAAGGCGAAATGATTTTTTTTTTTTTTTTTTTTTTTTTTGGGGGGGGGGGGGGAGGGCTCATCTTTAAAAAAAAATTGTTCAAGCAATGCAGTTCTGGGATATAGCGCCCCTCATTCGCTGCCCACACCCGTATCGGAAGGAAGGAAAGAAAAGAAGAGTAAAGATCAGGAGAAAAGAGAAGAGAGGAGAAAAATAGAGAAAAGAAAATTAATAGAGAAGAGAAAATTAATAGAGAAGAAAAGAGAATAGATGGGGGAACAAAATATCAAAAGAAAATATCAAAATAGAATAGAAAACAAAAGAAGAGGAAAGAGAAGGAGAGGAAAACATTGATTCATCCTCAATTTCAAAATGAGACCCACTTTGATGTGTAACAATCGTTTACGTTTCGATGCGGGAGGGGGCGAATGAAGGAAATAGAAAAGAGCTCTGTTAGCTCCTTGGTCAGAGTTTGTGCATTTTAGAATAATCAATGCCAAAGTCATGGATGTGCATCACCAATACATTTTGTTTGTCCTCTTGAGAAAAGTACTTCCACCTGTGTTCCATAGAAGGTACTTTCCGTGCAATAAATTGATAATGATTACATAACTTTCTTGAGCGCGAATCCGCTAATTCGTCTCGGTGGGTTCTATAATTTGTGTACAAATATCTACCCATGCTCAGATAAGATTGTACACGAATTGGCTTATTCTTAGCTAAGAATTGTCGCAAGAGGGCAACATTCTAATTTCTTCCCTCCTTCCGTTGATCAAATCGTGGTGATAATTTGACAAAAATGCATAATCTTATGTATTATGTAGGCCTCAAAACAAAAGTTCCAAATTGAAATGACAAAATTCCAAATTGACAAGCGCCGTAAAAACTAAATTAGCAGCACCAACTAAAAAAATAAGCATGCGTTTTTACTTTGACCCTCAGGTTAAGTATTCACTATACCAGTATTTCACACCTCATATCTCACTCTTAGTTTAAACAAAGCAATCAATTGATTAAAAATGATGGATAAGGCAAATGAAAGGAGCTGGACCTGCAGTATTTGGTCATAAATAAATAATAAGTTAAGAAACAATATTCATCCAATAGATACTTATAATTAAATGAGACAGTTTTGTAACGTTAGACACTATGAGGTGACGGAAATTTTATTTTTTGCTCTAAAAAAAACACACCCTCAAGTCAAATTGACTCAGAGCTATCAGAGTTATAAAGTATCTCTGTGGGCTCTGTTGGTATATAATTATTTCTTGTCTGGCTTATTACAGTGGCAATTTGAATTCTGTAAGACCTATTTTATAGTAATTTTTATTTTTTAAGGAAATACATGGTCGTAATGGGAAGCCACATAGGACGGGATGGAAATGGAATATATAGATGGTTTGAAATTACTTATTTATAGACGCTCCCATTGTCATATAATTCTCCTAATTGTTTTTGAAAATTTACATTTTCTATTACCGAACGTTGATTATTTTTTTCAAATTTGCATGTAGTGAATCTTTTACATCTTCGTACATTTTTAAAACAATTTTGATATCGCTTTCATGAACACGTCACAATCAAAGCAACGGAAATGGATGAAAGTAATTTCAATACAGTAACATGCATATAATTTCATGATTACTAATAAAGATTTTTGTTTAAAAAATTGAAGAGCATGTAATGGACAATAACTGTATAATACAAAAGCATTAAAGAAAAAAATACGAGGGCCCCTTTGGAATCCACAAATTATACATAGCATGTAAAGATCAAGGAGATCTCGTCAACATTTAGTCTCTTTTCACATGCTAGGGGCATCTTTAGTATTTAATTTGGATGATTAAACTGAATAAAAAGTATTTCAAAAACTTATTGATTGTTTTTGTAGATATTTGTATTCTTCTCATTTTGTTGTTGTTGTTGTCCCCCCCCCAACAAGAATTTATATCTACCCCCTCTCCCATCTCCCTGTCTATGACACAACTGCCTACTAATATTAATGTATTTAATACAAGAGTCGAACCCAGGCGCGGATCTACGGGGGGGGGTTAGGGGGTTCAAACCCCCCCCTTGGGCGGCCAAAAAAAAAAAAAAAAAAAAAAAAAGGAAAAAAAAAAGAAAAAAAGAAAGAAAAAAGAACGCACGCTGTAGAGAGAAACCCTTTCAAGTGCAAATATTGTGAGAAGATATTCAACTCATCTGGTAACTTAACCAAACACATGATAACTCTGGATATAACTGTGTATTAAACTGTACTTGATTTAAAAAGACGTTATCATGCACTGCTTTTTATGGTCTCCATTGTGTTAATAGATGCCAGGAAAACATCATTTACGGGGTTCAAATTAACACCCCCCAAAAAATCGGCTCGCCGCTTCGCGGCTCGTTGACGATGCTCCGCATCGTCATTATTTTGGTCAAACCCCCCCCTTAGCAAAAAGCTAGATCCGCCCCTGGAACCTATCAGTGGAACCTATGCGTCAAAAAACTTGTAACAAAATAATATTTGTTATCAATTTTTTTAATCATCGGGTAATAATTGAGGTCAGGCCGTTGAGGGGGTGCATGCTCACATACAGTAAAAAGAAATGAGCAATTCAACTGCGATTACGATCAATCAACGATGTGAAACAAAGATCAAGTTATTTCGTTTAAATACTTTGAAATATTCAGGAACATCTAATTCTTGACCTCCCTAAATTGTAAGTATATACCTAACTATATTTTTGAAAAGAAAATGTGAAAAATGTGTGAATTTCATTGCAAACGTAACCTTTATATTAACAGTGTTACCATTCGTGTCGAGCACAAAAGAACGAGCAAAACCAACCCAACGGGGAAGCCACGTTGACCCGAAGGAGCTGCGCGACTTCGCAGTGCCGAGTGTGGTCAGCGGACATAGGTCTACTGGTGGAAGAGTTGAGCTCTAATTCTATCATAGACCTACTCTAGAACGAACGCGTGCCTTTCATTTCTCATTTCGTCCTATTTTTCGTGAAACTGATAAGATATCAAATAATTCCACTACATGGGATGACAAAATCTACTAACCAATCATGCCAATTGCTAGGATGTATTTAACATGTTTAAAGCTTGATTTTAAAAGACTTTTTGACAAAAAATGTAAATTTACGTGACAGTTTTTTTACTCTGTCTCTGGTGAGCTCACGTCTAACTTTGGCTTACATTTAGTGCATGCGTAGATCGTTCTTCCGATCTCGGCAAATTACAGCCTCATTTTACTAAATTGGCGCCGACAAGGGCCCTTCTTATTGGCTATCGCTGTCTTCCATTCACTCAATGCTAGATATTTGTGCGAGGAGCAAGCTTGCGATTTTCCGCTTTTTTCGATATCAAAATTATAATATTTTAGTCAAGCCCTCTGTTTGTTAAAATTTTTCAGCATCCTTAAAAGGTAAAGTATTTCACTTAAGTTTCAGTCTTGTCTAACTATTTTTAAAGTTTGAACAATAGACTTCTCATTTTTGCATATTTGAGGTACAAACTGGAAATTTATTCTGTAATGATTGTTGATTTTTCCATTTAATGTGTGTGCAATTTCATGTGTGCGTCAGTTATGTGTGAAGTGCACGTCACCTGTTTAAAGCATGACATGTCAAAATCTATGTGGTGTGACGTAATATTAAGTATTGACATTGCCATTGAACTTAAGTTGCGCTTAGGTTAACTAGGCCCTCTCTCACATAAATTTTAAGCCACTCGAGCGGATCGGCCAATGAGAGCGCTTAAACTCACTGTATAGCGCTCAATGCACAAAGTTCTTCATGGTGAGTGGCACACATAGCACGGAGGAAAATCAGCGGCGGTTTCTTCAGGTTTTCTACACGATTTTGAGCTGTGAATCAGCTGGAAATTACAGAACTCAATTATTATGGTTATTTACGGTAATAGTATGATTTTGGAGCATCGCATTCAAAAGTAAGTATTTCATCAATAATTTTTGGGTTGCCCTGAGTTTGTTTTACATGGCTCTTCACAGAGGCAATTGCACGTGCGTGTCAACTGTCAAGTAAGGCTGAGTGATACTGATATCAATATCAAATTTCTTACATGAAGATCTATCTACTAATACAAAATAAAACTTTAAAAGCTCTTTTGAGAAATGTTTCTTTATTTGTATTTTTGTTTCCTTTTTCAGATTTTAATGCTGATGATGTCTATCAAGTATCTAGTTTGACGTCATGATGGTTACTCTTCTAGGTCTACATCATATCATCATCAGTTAACTTCACTATTTACCACAACCGAGAGTATTATTGTTTCAACCGGTTTGTGTGACCTCTTCCAGGATGAATGAGTAAGTTTAAGTTCAACCAGGGAAAAAAATACTTAAAACATTTCGGGGGCTACTTTTCAGCTTGCTTGTATGAAAATAACACTCTTTAATTTATTTTGCATTGAACTCTATGCACATTTTTGGGGGCTCTTTTATGACTTTCGGGGGCTCTTTGGGGCATTTCGGGGGCTAATTCGCCCGAGCCCCCGTGTATTTTTTTCACTGAGTTCAACTATTCATCATATGATCAGTTGTATGGTGTAAGAATGTGGTACGGTAAGATTATTTGGCATACAGAGGGTTAAGGGTTGGATCAAACAGTTAAACTAATCTTACAGTATCTCAGGAGAAATGATATGGAAGGGCCAAAGCATTTTAAAGGTTTAACTTTAACGTATGCAATGGAATGTTTCTCCATTATCCTCGTTGATACCTTTATCTGCTCTACCCTTGCAACCTCTCTTTCTGAAGTCCCCATGCTTGAAGCTTGACTTTCCCTCTCAATTAACCATGAGGCCCTTCTTATATTACATGTATTAAATTTAGAAAATATACTACAAGTATGGATAATAGTGCAGATGTTTAACTAAATGTGTAACTAATATCTTTGGAAGAATAGCAAACATAAAAGCTGCTTTTATATGCAATTCCTCATTTTCTACTTTCTATCCCCTCTGAAAAAAGGGATATTATATAGTGACAGCAATAGACCAGTTTGTAGATACAATCTGTGCATGCGCAAATAAAGGTCACTGTTACAAAATGTTAAAACCCACTGGACTAATACTGGATACATGCTCACGAAAGTTATGTAATCATTATTCATGCATGCACCTGTGATACATTTTATTGAACACAGGTGGAAGTAATCCTTTCAAGAGGGCAAGCAAAGAATCACCTCCATGACTTTAGCTGTGATTATTCCAAAAGGCACAGAAATGGGAATTATCTATGTTTAAAAGATCTGTGGATATTTAGGGTCATCTGAACCATGTGCTAACTACGAACTGGTCTAATGCTAAAATGTGTATGTTATGCATGATTTGAACTGTGAATTCAAACATACCTATTCTAGATATCATCACGACAGCCACGGTCGACCCCGCCGCTCCAAATGGGACACGCCCATGTCTATGGGTATGGCCCCTTCCCCTGGCCCCGCCCCTCACGCTCCCTCACCGTACCCTGCGGCGGCAGCGGCAGCAGCAGCAGCACAGATGCTGGATGGGCAGGTGAGCAGCCTTGAGGCAGCCTCGGCTGCAGCAGCTAGAATCAATGCCATGCTGATCTCCAAGGGCAAACTAAAGCTACCTCCAGGCATCGTACCATTAGAACCAGATAATAAACAACAGAAACAAGTCAAGCTGGTATGTATATAATTGTCATTCTAATCCCTTGTTCAAGGTTATCTGGGCACCTTCTTACAAAGAGTTGCTACATCCTACATTTAAAGGGAAAGTCCACCCTGAAATTAAGTTTGTTTTAATAGGAGTAGAAAAATGAGAGAAACAAGTCAGTGAAAGTTTGAGCAAATTCCGATTAAAAATAAGGAAGTTAGGATTTTTTAAGTTGTGATCAATGAAACACAAATTGGCAACTCTATGACGTAAAATGCGAGCTCAACTTCCATTTGCTTAGTACTAAAAAAATCTAAAATTTTCATTTTCCCTCAAGAAAAATTTCAACCATACATGCACCCTAAATATAATAATTGCAAATATGTTTCTATACTCCCCCTGCAAGGAACAAATATATATTCCGTCATCAATAACGAAGAAAACATGATTTTATGGAATATTATGCACAAAGCAAATGAAGGAGAGCTCGTATAATACGTCACAGAGTTGCCAATTTGTATTTGATTGATCACAACTTCAATAATTCATAACTTTCTTATTTTCATTCAGAATTTGCTCAAACTTTCACTCACCTGATTTTCTTATTATTCTGCCTCTATCGAAACAAACTTATTTTTGGGGTGGACTTTCCCTTTAAGTACATCAATCGCTTCAAATAATTTTGTTTTGTATCCTAGTAGTTCCTTGTCAAAATACTATATCCAAATATGAACTTTAAATATCACTTCTGTGAAGAGATTATGCCAGTTTAAAAGATGCTCTCAAGTAACAAGCCACTTGTGGGTAGACTAGGCTTGAGTAGCTATGTACATGTACATGTACATGTAGCTATGTAATAGCTGAGTAATTAATGGGCAATGGATTGGAGGATCATAAAAATTAGGCTGGTAATCTCAACACTCATGCATAATGAGTGGTTTGACAGTGCGGTTTGTGTTTTGCTGGTCTTATTATCAAGTTCACTGCATGATAAACGAGAGCTATATCTACATGTCCATGAAAGGTATTAGTTATTTGTGGGCTTTGACAAAAAATTACCCAAAGTACAGTGAATTACCATTGTAAAAAAGAAAAACAAACACTTTGTAGAATATTACTGTTAAAAGAAATATGGAAAAATACTGTAGTCACATTTGTCTTTGTGCTTTGGCCCGACTTTTATGTGTAAATTGATAAAGCAATTATGCTTGAAACTGTGATTTTATATCGAGCATTCTAAACTAGATTTAGGACTAAATTCAATTGATTTTCTTTCACTTTAAAATATATGAATACCATGAGAATAAAACTGAATTATGTCACATTAATAACATGATACAAATTAGAAAGCATTACAACTTTTGCTACTATCAACTCGATTTCTCCATCTCTTTCATTCAGCCTGTGAAGGAGGAGAAAGGCAAGAATGAAACTCTGGTTGCAGAAGTTGAAATCAACGAAGTACCCATACAATGTCGTAACATGCTCACCAAAGGATCTACACAAGAGGAGGTATAGTATTGACAATTATTCACTGATACTTTAGTCCATATTTTAATTACAGATTGAGCACAGACTGTGAGCAAGGGTCTTTATTAACAACGTTGAATATTTTGCTTGAAAGATAAGAATTATTGAAGGTACAGGGGAAAAATGAATGATAAAGTGAACCTAATTAGTGTCTGGCTATAAGCATAAATTATACTTCAACAAAGGCTTTTTTCTTTTGCAACCTCTCAGACACAAATGTAGACATAATCTCTAATTGAAGGTTTATGGATTTAATGGAGTATTTTATTGTTCATTAAATATTCTATTAATGCCAATAATTAATGCATCAGACAATTCTCCTCATAAGGCTTGTGCAGATATGACGCTGCAAAACCGTAGGTTTTTTTAATGATGACATAAATGTACTACGCTTCACATTTCTCTATCGTACAACACAGAGCTCAGTGAATAAATGCCAGACCTTTGTTGCGCACGGTTTCCATTCATTTACACGTTTTAAAAAATGCCACGGCTTTGTTGCGATATCTGAACAAGCCTTTAGTGATGTTTGATGTGAATCTCACTATGAATATGACTGACAAAGAAAGCGGACAAAATATACAGTTCCTCAGGTAGACAAAGGAACATCCCTTCACTGCTATTATGTAAAAATGTGTAGAACAGGTGTCACATGCATATTCACCTTTTTACATAATAGCAGTGAAGGGATGTTCCTTTGTCTACCTGAGGAACTGTATATTTTGTCCGCTTTCTTTGTCAGTCATGTTCATAGTGTCTGTTAATGTCCACCTTGGACAGACGATGCAACATCCACCTTAATCAGGCTGATGCCTTTGACAACAGAATGAATTATGCATGTAACAGAGAAGAGATTTCATTGATAACATTCTCTGCATCCCGTCCATTGATCCATGATCAAGATATGCTATCTGATTCCATCTTCGATATGCAACAATACTGGTGAAATGTGGATTCTCTTTGAGTTTGTGTCTGTACCTGATTATTCATGACCATGTCAGAATTAACTGCCACAACACAATAACAAGCATTTCACATGTAAATAAATTTCAAGTTTGGGATGAAATATCTGTTACATGCAACAAAGACTCTGAACCCTTGCAATCAGTTTATTTGTATGAATTGTAAATTACCTGCATTCCATCATAATGAAATTTCTCTCTTATCTCCACAGATCAGTAGACTTACAGGAGCAGCTGTATCAACGAGAGGGAGGTACATGTCATATGCAGACAGAGCAACAAATAATATGGGGTGAGTTTCCGTTGTGGAAGATATTTTGTGATTTCCTCTAGCTGTTAGATCATAGCTGTAACTTATGTATCACTGTAGTGAATCATAGTGATGTTGTTTAGTTTCTTCCTTGAAGAAAAAAAAAAAGATCAGAAAATCTGTATTATATGGAAAGACACACAAAACCAGATCAATGGGACTACTGCGTTATCATTTGAAAGTGTTCTGCTAAAAAAAAAACAAGTGTAAATCCTTATTATTGTTAAGAGAAAGAATTTCAACTGCAAAAGAAAATGGAATCCATCTAGAGAAGCCTTTTTTGTGACTTTTGAACTAAATTGTTGAAATATATTTTTGTTATCTTTTCAGAGAGAGGCCATTATATCTATGTGTACAAGGACCAACTAGAGAGAGTGTAGACAGTGAGTATCCCCAATGATACCGGTGTATTAGTTGAGAAACTGTTGTTCCCCTTTGTCATTTGCTATCTTGTAAAGAAAATAAGATGTGTGTTATACCAAAATCAAATCTAATCCAATGGGGTATGAATTTATTAGCAGGTAAAGTGCACGTGGTAAAAATGTCTACGTTGTCAACAAACGTTCTTTAATATCTTTAAGGATGTAGACAATACCCTCAGATGAAAAGTGGAAGAGTGACGACAGGATAGGAAAGAAGAAAAAAGACAAATGTGAGGATTTTTAAATCTGGTCATAACTGGTGGGTGCTACTAAAGAGCACTAAAGATATCCAGGACTAGATTTAGCATGAAGTTTATTTAATATTCTGGTCTTCATTTGATGATCTGACATTCGATCCCTTGCTTTTACTTTGTCAAAAATCTATATTTAGGGATTGAGTTGTGAAGGGTTTAAGTAAGGATTCGTTTATGGTATATTGTTAGGTCCAGTGAATTTGATTGATGTTAGAAATTGAATGTAAAACCATTGTTGCTCGAGCATATGCCATACAATGTACAGTCAAAGCTGTCTACAGCGACTGCCCAAGGGAAACACAAAAAGTGGTCTTTGTAGACAGGTGGTCTTTGTAGACGGGTTCCTTTAGTACATGTTTCAAAGAGAAACCATTTTCAAGGGAGACATAAAATGTGCTTGTTGTAGACAGGTGGTCACTAAAGCAGGTTTGACTGTACATTCTTGTATTCATCAACACTAATAACTTTAATACCACCCAGGGGCTGTGGAGCACATCAAGGCATTAATAGAGGGCGGTATGCAAGGCAAGCAGGGCGGGGCTCCGACGGTGAACAGGACCCGCTCTAGGTTCAGTGCAGCCACCACTGGCCCAGCAGGGGCCGTCAACACCAGACCCCAAGGGGTACCCATCTTCAGCCGCCCCCCTGCCCCAGGACTAGGGGCACAGATGAGGGGACCGGCTTTAGGAGGGGACATCAGGGGGCCCGGTTTTGGTGGAGGAGCGGGCGGGTTACGTGGACCAGTACCCCACCCCATGGTTCCACCCCCTGCGATCCAACTGGCCATCCAAACAGCCCAGTCTTCAGGGGTGAGCAAAAAAGTTTAGCATGAACATTTGCTTCAGCAGATTAAGAGAGTTTGCAGGCTTGAAGAATGATGAAGTGTTTAAAGCGTTAAAAAAAGAGTCCAGAAGAACCATTTAGTGATAGATATTATTGTTAATTTATTTATTTACAGTTTCATTTAAGCAGGGTCGTCTCTTTAGTAAACTGCTATCCCTGAGGGCCCTGCACAGTAAAAGTTATGACATGCATGTGAAATCAATGATTGTTCATTAATCATCATCTTTCTAATAATTCAAAAAACACACCCTGAATTTTTAAAGAAAATTTAATGCTTGATAACAGAAAATAGAATACTAAGGGTATCTGCATCTATATATCTTGTAATACGGTTCTACACTCCTGGTGGAGTAAAACTAGTCTTGGTGTGTGCATGGAAGAATAAGGGTTTTTGTATACATTTTCTTTTCTTTCATGACAGCATTACTTACAAGATAAAGTATTTGTGGGAATGGAGCATGCGGACCCGTCATTCAGCATCAAAGATAAGATCCTAGGTCCAGGGGTAAGTAAACATTTTCTTTCTTTCTTAGTCACCCCTTCCCTTTCTGTTAAATCTAACTATTATTCACTTTTCTCATTTCTTTTCTTTGTTCCATTTATAATGATAATTATATTTGCTTATATAGCGCCTAACACTTACTTTATCAGAAGTCTCTAAGCGCTCTACAATAATGCAGCATAATTACCATAGGCTGGCTTTAGCTGTGCAGCTGTCACACGCTCTGCGTTTCAAGGAATAAATTCCTAAAATTCCTACCAAGTCCCCATTTACTTCACCTGGGTGGAGTGTGGCAAATGTAGATCAATGTCTTGCCAAAGGACATTAGTCCCGGTGGCGGCGGGACTTGAACCGCGGACCTTGTGATCGACAGTCCAGCGACACCACTTCCCCAATCGTCTATGTTATTCTTTGTTGCACTTTTCACACTCATTTCTTTGTCTCTCACTTTTATTATGCTTCTGCTACCAAAAGTGTTGGAGGGTTGTCTGTCAGTTGTCCATACATCCCTTTATCCTGCTTCTTGTTACCATGATAAATCAAGTGTGTGTAATTGGGTTTTTACAGATTTGGTTATTTACGTCTGTGGACCGACCTTTAACGTCACCATCCAAATGACGTGTCTCAGTTTCGAATCTGCGTCCTTGGCTGAATCAGTTTGTAACTTCCATTGTTAGCTGGATTACAGGCGCAGGCCACAACGCCCTGACAATGCCCTTAGAACCACTAAGCAGATTTTAACCAAACTTGGATCACTTTCCAATCGGCTCGTTCCTGTTTTTTTTCTCACAGGGTTCCTTCCTACATCACATCCGAGCAGAGACTGGTGCCAACATCTACCTGCGAGGGCGGGGCTCAGGCTTCATGGAGCCCACGTCTGGGCGGGAAGCCTTTGAGAACCTTTACATCTACGTCACTCATCCAAAAGTAGACGGTCTACAGGCGGCCAAGAAACTCTGTGAAAACCTGGTTGTAACTGTAAGTCAGCAGTCTCCTCAAGTTGTATATGATGTTGAGGGGTCGGTGACACATAGACATAACTCCATTTTGGCCATTTTGAGAAAAAGTGGTTTACTGAGCACTTGAGCCGGGAGTTAAGTCTATGATTCACTAGCCATTGACTTCAATGGGGTGTTGGCTGGAGTTAAGTCCTTGTGTTTCCTGGAAAGCCCACATTTTTCTGAACATTTTGATATAAAATAAAATATGGAGTTACGCCTTTGTGTCACTGAACCCTTGATGTAATGGAGATGCAATAATACATGATAGTTTCAGTTTTGCAAACTTTTTTGCTTTATTTATCTCAAAGTTTGGAACATGAATTATTAACATGAACTAGAATGTTTAGAACATTTTTTCCATCAAACTTTGTGAAAATCTAGTCACTGTTGTAGGTATGCATGCATACAATACTGTTACAGTAGAATGAAAGTCAAATGTTATAATTGTGCGATGGAAAAGTATAATATCAGTCATTTGAAATGATTATACATATCCTACGAACCTGATTGTTGTATGAAAATGTGAGTTTAAATGTCCTCTACATAATAACGTACATGTAGGTCACAATGAAGGGTTTCATTCACCTTTAAGTACATGTACTTGTTTTGCATTTTTTGTTACATTCTCCACACGTATGTTCTCGTAAAAGACTTCTCAAAATAATACCTGTCTAAAGTTAAACAGACCAACATGGATTCCTGTTGAAATTTGCAACCTTCTCAAATTTAGAATTCAGAATTCTGAATAACATATTGGTGCTCCTTGAAAAAGTGGAAAATAACTTCATAATAATTATTTGTAGCTTTAAGTGAGAAACTAAAAGATGAAAATACTTCAAAAGTCATAATACAGTGTTAATATGAATCAACTTTTTGAAGAATAGATGTATATTTTATAACACTTAATCATATCATACCTTGGAAGTAGACATAAAGTTATACAAAACTTATTTGCCCCTCGGTGTCCGCTAGTGGGTTACTCTTGAATTTGGCGTCAATGCAAATAGGAAGAATCATGCATGTTCCTGTTACTCTTCCAAGTGAAAAAAAAAAGAAAATAGTGATTGACCATCCTATTTTTATACTGTATAATCACATGCAGATTCAAGCAGAGTACATGACACATCAAAGCCAAATCTTCCAACGATCGGCACCAGCCATGGGTAAGATAATCACCTGTTTTGTGATGGCACTTAGGAAAGGAGATGTGGTGTTGACGGCTTGATGTTAGGGATGTAATAGCTGACAATTCTACGGTCATGTTTTTCTAATCCTATCTAGTCCAGTAGGGTCAAAACCCTAATCTATTTGACATAGATTCTTCCTTTGCGGTTACAAAACACTTCACAGTTTGTTCCACGAATCGTTTAATCATTCAATGTATTCAAGTGCTAATCATTCATTTAAATCTTAAGGACTGACCTTGTAAAATTCTTTGCATATTTTGTCTTATATTCCAAAGATAGCCAAAATTCATTCAATATTTAAGTAATGTTGCTCATTTAGGATCACTATTTTCATTGATTTGATGTTTTATAACTCATTTTTGCTCATAATGTTTTGGTTAGTTTTAAGTGTGGAGATTTTTGATTTACTTTTATGTCCAATCTACTTTGTACAGTATTTGTAACCACATGATTCTGTGAGTATGTATGTGTAGGCTAGGACTGGAGGGTCAAGAAGGTTGATTAGACGTGAAACCCAGCTAATCGACCGATACTGCCCTCCAAGATTAATGCATCTTGCATTGTGATAAGAACAGTCTCCATGCAAAAGACTGGTCATGGAGTCTACATTATCACAAACACTTTCTTTATCTATTTATTTTCTGTTTGGGAATGGGGTTAAAGGTCATGTACATTGACATTAAATGTCATGACTACAGGCAAATACCTACACTGTATATTGTTTTAATATAGTCATCTATCAGATGCGAATAAATGTCAAAGAGCTGTTTCCTTGATTTCTTCCAGTGTTCGGCAAACTACAGTACTTGTATATATTTACCGTAATAGTATGTAATTAGCTGACAGAATTTACTGTTAATCACTGTTAGAGGGTGTTGCACAGTGACGCCTTTTTAGAAACTATTAATATCTCTGCGGTTTGAGAATTTTTTCAGGATATTTTGCATGTTAGAGGGGTAGTACAGTAAGACGAAGATAATAAGTAACATTTCATACAAAAATTGAGCAATTTTTTTATCAACCTTCAACAATGTTACCGAGTCACTTTAAAGGCCTGGCCTAAAGCCTGAAATATGTTCGTTTTTAATCCTTCATTACACATGCGTATAAAATGTTCTTTAATCGTGTCCTGACCTCCTTCCATCCTCCTGACTCTAAATGGTTCTCTTGTTATTGAAGCTTGGTCTAAATCCTGAACTATGTTGATTTTTAATCTTTCATTACATATGCGTATAAAATGTTTTTTAATTGTACCCCGTCCTTTCTTCCATCATCATAACTCTAAATGGTTTTCTTGTTATTGAAGCTGCTGCCCACATGATTGCTGCACCACCTCGTCCACCCCAGCAGCCCTTGCCCCAGGCCATTCCACAGCAACAGCCTCCTCCTCAGCATCAGCAGCAGCAGCTGCATCACCATCCCGCAGCTTTAGGGCTGTATTCACAAGCTCAACCCACGATTCCTGTGGCTAGTACAGTCATGAGTCAAACCTTGGCTGCTCAACAACAAGCACAAGGTATGGGTGTGAGAAGTGGAGGTGTGTCGTGGTACAGTGGTTCTTTCACTTGACTCTTAAAGATAAAGACCAGTTCTGGTCATGCGATTGCATTGTGAAAGAAACGTTGTGGAATCGATCAGAAAAGGTTGATCATCTAGCATATAAGTATCGGTGTGTACTGCAAGGTTCTGGAATCATCAAAATGATAAGAAATTTGGCCCAGTCTTCGTAAAGTTACAAGCACTGTACACAGAAAGATGTATATGGGACTACGCACACATGCGCGACACATGCGTTTATCTCTCACAGTCCAATAGATAAACTAAGTTACCAAATATATCAATTAGTAGGGGTTCTCTGCAAATTTTTTATCATCATGTATTAGTCAAAACATATTCTTTCACATGATTGGTAATAAAGAGCTTCCATTTCATTTTTTGAAATTGGGGCGTTTCCAATACCTACTGGTCTTTAGCTTAAAGGGCATCATTTAACAATGTTAAATCTGAGATCCATGGCCCTACGTGTTATCAGTGTCTGTGATATGGTGTAATATTGATGCCCTAAAAAAATTGCGCTTCAAAATGATCAGAAGTGCCTCCAAAAAAAAAGTCTTTGAGTGACCGGTTTTACCATACTCATTTCCCCCAATAGACTGTAGTATTATGAAATCCGTTAGGAAAACAATTTTTTAAATTTCAATTTCCAATAATAAATATCTTGATAATCAGACAGGTGATCCGCTTGTAAATTTCATGGGGTTCCTGACTGACCTAAAGGTTTATAATTATCATTGTAGCATGATCTAAATCCAGGATTTTGTTTCAGAATCTGAGACAAAGTTACCCAATCCCTTTAATCCAAGGGTTGAGGGTTCAGATCCCAGCCCTGCACTAATGTCCTTTGGCAAGACAATAATTCACTTTTGCCACTCTCCACCCAGGTGTTTATGGGTACCTGATATGCTAGAGCGCTACATATCAGTTATCTATTATAGTGATAACTTAACAGGGCTCAAGTATGTATGAGCTTGACAGATCAAATGCAAAGAGCTTGGGTTCATGATGTCAGATGTTAAAGGTCACAGATTCATTGCAGTGAAAAAAATACACGGGGGCTCAGGGAGAATTTGCCCCCGAAATGCCCCAAAGAGCCCCCAAAAATCAGAAAAGAGCCCCGTAAATTTGCATAGAGTTCAATGCAAAACAAATTATAGAGTTATTTTTATGCAGGCAAGCTTGAAAAGTAGCCCCCGATTTTTTTTTTTCTCCCTGATTCATTGATCAATGAACATGCATTAAGGCGGAGGCATGTTAGAGATGCAGTCGCATTCATCTTGTTTTCATTCTTTCATTGTTTTGTTTTTTGTCTGGTATAGCAATCCTTGGTGCTGCTCAGAGGCCAGTGGTCAGTGCAGCGGTCAGCATTCAGCAAGGAATTGTCTATCCTCATCTTTCTGCACAGCCACAGGTAAATGGTGTTAAGAAAACATACCGCACACTGTACGATCCTCCTGCGACCCATATTTTAAAGATATGGCAATACTATTAGATACGGAAATGTAAAATAAAAGATCATCTTATTGATTTAGGTTCTAAATAGGGAAAATAATGACAACAACCAGACCATTATCGGTGCATTCAAGTCTTCTAGTCAGAATAAAAGCTGAATCATCTCCAAAATGTAGACAATTGCATTACTGGGCCTATTGCATAAAACTTGCCATTGATGGTAACTTTGCCATCAATGGCAACTACCATGGTAACAGGGCTCAACAGTTAATCAAAATCAAGGTTTCCATGGTAGTTATCATTGATGGCAAAGTTACCATCAATGGTAAGTTTTGTGCAACGGGCCGAGGTGTGATGTCACTAAGATTCTAAAGCAATTTAGCCTTTCCATCTCCAAGGGAGCTTTTTAATTTTCTGTATAAATATGGCTATTCAGATCCTCAGTCTTTAAGATTTGACATATTTGAACGCTGTTGAACGCATATCAGATGCTGTTGCCAGTTCTTTCATAATCACATCGTATTCAGATCATATAGTGTGCAGTGGGCATTAGAATGCATTTCCCACTGTGTAGGCTGCATTTCACCTTTTGCTATTTGAAGCAAGATTGAGTCAATTTTCTTTTGATTTTCATGATTATAAAGACTCAAAATGCACGATTATTCCAAGTAACTTCTAATTTCTTCAGCAATGCAATCACATGACCAGAATTTTATCTTATAGATTCTGTCTTTAGCTAGAATGTAGTATCTCAGTAGAGTTCTGTAGCTCTCCTGAAGGACTGAAGATTTTGTTTGTACAAGTAATACATTAAATGCTTTGAAGTAGACATATTAAAGTATATTTCTTTCCTTGCTCTCGTGGCAGCTTGGATTGCCAGGGCAACCAGGATTAGCTCTTCAAGTCCGGGCCCCTCAGCCTGTGCCTGCCCCTTCTCCGGTGCCCCCTCCTCAACGCCTACCCCCGCCGCTACCCCCAGTGGGTGTTCCCGCAGCCTCTCAGGCACAGCTCTACGTGACCCATGTGAGTTATGTCAAGGTTAATTATGAGGGGTTATTTTATATCTTCTCCACCTCTCCCTCTCTCTTTCTCTCTGCTGTTGATTTTTCTTGTCTCCTTTTCATTTTTTCCTCATTCTGAATTCGCTTCAGTCTTCTCTTTATTTTTCCTTTCTATCTTTGCTTCCCTCATCCCCCTCCCCACCTCTTCCCCCATGCTTTCTCTCTCTCTCTCTCTCTCTCCCTCCCTCTCTCTCCCCCTCTCTCTCTCGCCCCCCTCTCTCTCGCCCACCCCCCTCTCGCCCCCCCCCCCCCACCTCTCTCTCTCTCTGTCCTTGGATCTTGCTGCCTCATTTACTCTTCATGTTTGTCTATCTACTTGTACTGTCTCCTCGAAGAATCTCTCTGTCACTAAGTTGTTCTTTATTTCTTACTCACCTGTTCACTTCTGCTCATTTTTCTCGTGCTCATATATTTGCTTTTCTCAAATTTTACTTTGTTCCATCTCTCTTCTCTTTCTAAAATCACTTCAAATATTTTGCGTAGGTGTATAACTGTTGTCACCATCTTTAAACCATTATTCCTGCCTGGACATGATTACGTTTAGTAAAATTAGACCTGTATGTAGATAAAGTCCAGAAAGATTACAATTTTCATCAAATACATGATCACTTCCTCTCATACTGGATAATTACCAAACTTTCTCCCTTGTCTTTTCTCATACCACATCTGCAGGTTGCTGTGTCGCAAGGTCAGCAGAACCTGGTCCAAGCTCACGCCCAGGGTCAGCAGAGCCTGGCCCAAGCTCACGCCCAAGGTCAACAGAGCCTGGCCCAAGCGCACGCCCAAGCAGCTGTCCAGGCCGCTCACGCCCAAGTCCAGGCCCATGCACAGGCACAGCTGGCCCAAGCCCAAGCCCAGATCCAGCTCCCAGTCCAACAACAGCCTGCCGGTGGTGGCTTAGCAATGGGCCAGCCACAGCAGGTGCTCCAACAACCTCTAGGACCACCTCCGCAGCAACAGCAGCAACTCCAGCAACAACCGCAACCACCCCAACCACAGCAGCCTGTTAAGAGAAGATTCAGGGAAGACCTGCCGGCTGAGAGACCTGAGGTATCGTTGCTAAGTCTGCCATGCATTATCTTCCTAACCCATCCCATTTCTTGCATTTTAGCTGATTTAGTGACTAGGTGTGCATTCCATAGAGATTCAGGGTACAACTTTCACCAGACGAATGCCATTGCCAGCTGAGAGACCCGAGGAGTACATGTAGTTAGTGAGACGCAACATTATCCATCTGCGGACTGTATCACTAATGCCTTCAATTTCTTGCATGTTTATACCAAGCTGACTGTAGTGGCCAGGTTTGCGTGCCATAGTGTTTCAGGTTACACCTTATGCGAGAGGATTTCCATTAACCGCTCCACCTTTGTTGACCCGGAGCTAAATAAACAGACTTTCTTTCAATCGAGGTAACATGCTATCTTAAAGGTTGAATACTGCCAGATACTTTTTCATCAAGAGAAACACCAACAATGGAGGTACATGTACTGTCTGAATTCACTTTGACTGGTAGCAATGGAACTGGAAACTACTATAATTCTTCCATCCATCTGCATAGGTTGATTCCGAGGGCTATTCGAGCCGGTCTCCTAGTCGGTGATGGTGATTTTTTCTGTAAACAGATGTCAAATATACATTTTACTATACCTTTTTCTTGAGTTCTGAAGGATTAGTTCGTTTTCTATTTTTACCTCCTTTTCCAATAAACTGAGCTTTTAAAGGAGGCACAGCAGCACTGGCATGTCCTCCGCTAGTTGGAAAGATCCAAGATCGTTTTATGTTTGTGCTCAGCCAATCAGAAAACACGTGATCTACTCAATGAGGAGGAGAGGAAAGAAATGAAAGATGCTGCTCATCATAGTAGTTTTATTTCTGATATCTCCTAGAAAATGCAGGCGTGATGGAAGGATGATGATTGATTATTTCTGGCATATATTGCGCTCCCATATTCCTTCTCATATAGTGTAGGTAATGTTGAAATTAGGATTCCTGGAAAACCTTTGGAAACGAACATGACAACTCATATGTTATGCAGATTTTTGTTGTTTATCTCCTGGTCTTATGTACATTTTTGTGTATCAAATGCGAATATCTGGATCTCTTAGATGGTGATCATCCAACTGAGGAAGCTAAAACTGCCATTTGTTTGTGGAAATGAATGAAAATTTGCTGTAAACTAATCGTTATTATCTTAGGAAACTTTCTATATCTGAGATTTGCAAATACGATAGAAATGAACGTTTCATCCATTCCATACTGTTTAGATATTCTTTATTTTTCCAGGAAAGGAGTTTTAGACCGAGAGAGGGTATAGCAAGTGCACATTAACAATATACCAGTTTTTGAAGGGGATTTAGAATGAATAATAGCCCTGGTGATACTATATTCTGCATGATTATTATTTTGATATCACACTTCAAAGAATGGAGCTTGCTGTAAAACTTGATATCAATGTTTCGCCTATTGTACTTCTCTTATGGACAAGGACATTACGCTGCTTGACAGTGCTAGTGTTAGCCATATGAGAGAGAACAATATTTGTAATAACTTGCTTTTATCTTGCAGGCTTCGTTGGCTGACATGCTGATATTAACACAGCTTTCTTTTCCCTGTTTGTTTAGCACCATCCACCCCCAATGACTAATCTAGGTGTCTCACCCCCCGGTCACAGTCCCTTGGGTATCGCTGGAGCCATGGCTGGAGCTCATGGATCGTTGCTAAGGATGCCAGGACGACCCCCCGAAGATAGAAGGTGAGAAGGGGGAGGGGCACATGCATATCTACATTAATCTCCGTTAATATACATTTGCCATTCTCCACCCAGGTGTTAAGTGGGTATCCGGTAGGATGCGAAAGTTAATGTGATTGGATGAGCAAGTGGCGCTTGTAAAATGACAACTGGGTGGAATGCTCCCCAGGGAGTGGAGAATGTGCATACATTGTGTGCGGGTGAGCCTGAATCCGATGACCAGGGTAATAATATCTACTGCGCCTAGAAACAAAGTATCAGGCGCATTATAAATGTGAGCTGTTATTATTTTATCAGTAGGGTTGGGGTTGGGAAAATTGCAACAACAAAAATCAAAATCAGAGAAACATAGGTCTACATAAGCTGCCCAAAATATCACTTGTATAGATTATTTTATGCAAATTTGTAATAATGTAGAAGAAAATATTAACTTTCAGAAAATATAAAAAACTTAAATTTGACCATGCAGACAAAATGCACCATTATCAAGCATGAAATGAAAATCGTAATATATGAACATTTGGTGGTTTTGTAATGCCTGGTCACAAATGTTTTTATATTTGTTTGGCTTTCATTTGAATTAAATTAGTGCCGTAGTCAAACGTTTAACCGTCTGGTATCCCACCATCTATGGCACTATCAGTTTTCAATTGGACAGTTTCGTTTTCCTGTTTTTTTTTAAATATTTGTTTTAATTTTTTTTTTTTTTTTTTTTTTTTTTTTTTAATAATTTTTTTTTTTTTATATATACTGTAGGAAAATCAAAAGAAATCACACTATCAACAAATAATGTATATAATTAGAAACAAAATCACTGAACAAAAACAAGTTTTGGTGACATTATAGTCATCATAAGTCAGCCCTGGCTGTTGAATGTTGAATTGCAGAGCAACAGTCTACACGATAAAAATCAATTGCAAGATTGTAGATTGAGAAGTTGACTCATAAAACTAAGTTCCCAGCCTTGAAATACATGCACAATACTTCACTGATGCCATTTAAATCCCAAACCCGTACCTCTGCAATATCACGATCGTGAGCTATAAACATGAATACATGTGCGTACTAGATTCATTAGCTTCATAAACAAAGTGAAACCCAGTCATTGTTCCAAAGCATGACCAACAGTAAAGTCTCCGTTTTTGTTCAGTGATTTTGTTTCTAATTATGTAAATTATTTGTTAACAATGTGATTTCTTTTGATTTACCAATTAAAACACAAATTATTAAAATATATATATTTTTTTTAAACATCCGGTTTTGACTGGTGGTTAAACAAAATTGGAGATATCCGTGATGTTACAACACTAAATTGAATTTCTCTTTCCTTTCTTTCTCAATTTAGATTAATGCCTCCTCCGCCTAACCCACAAGCCATGCAAGAAGCAGCAAGGAAGAGATTAATGCTCCCTCCAGGTAAGTACGACAATACACAGGGCCTTCCTATACACACACACACACACACACACACACACAGAAAGGGAAATTTAGTCCACTTCTCTTAAAAAATATATATATATTCATACTTGATTTCAACAACAATATAAGTATACTGTACTCTGAGTTTTGGTCAAGACAGATCCAGTCTTTGGACGCTGCTTTCATCTGGGTACTTGTGGCGTTGTCACTCAAGATTCCCTATTAATTTCATATTTTCCTTTTCAGCTTTTGTTCTAAAGGTAAGTGTGGGGGTGACAATCCATCATGTTATAATTGTCCTCGTGCACATATTCAGCCTAAGTTACACAAGCTTCCAACCAATTGAAATGAAAAAAATGTATGTCAATTTGTACTGAGTGTAATGATCATGTTTATTTTTATTATTATTATTACTATATGATTATTGAGATTTATCTTGAGCTAATGTTCAATTTTTTCCTTTATCCCTTTCCGCCTTCTGTATAAATATGGGTCAAGTCTTTGACTATCATTCATATCATTTTCAAAACTTCTGTATTTTATAATGAACTGATTTTGTCTTAGATTTTTTGATGCCTTTGCATGTTCTTGCATGACTTTATTCATTGCTTTTTTCCCCTTCTTTTGTCTCCCGGATAGATATTAACACATTTCTTCCTTCGTTTCTTTTTCTCCCCCATTCTCTGTTTTCTTTCATGTGGCGTTACGTACATGGCTGACCAACAACCAACCCACCTCGCTGTATCTCTGCATCATGGATTCAACATGGTTTGATTATTTGGTTAAAATAATACTAATCGTATTCACTTCTCTCCCTCAAATATATTAATGCTTTATTTTCTTCTTTTGTTTTTTTTGTTGACGATATATTCAAAACATACTGGATTATTCTCTTAAATGCGATGTGTTTTTTTTAATATGTCATTTTTATCTCATTGCGTAATTTGGGAACGGGTTGATGTAACAAAATCTTTAACAACAATATCTTTGGTTATTATTTTGTGCTATACATTCAACATCAACAACTAAAATCTCACCATCTATTTGACAAATACTTCTTAAATTGCACTCTTTGGCATTCAAATTAAAATCAAAATCGGTGTTGTGTGAACATTCCTTGAAAACACATTTCACGTCATGTCAATTCACCATGAACTTGCATCTGTTATGTAACAACGGTAAATTAAGCAGGCTTAGATATTCATGGAGGTAGGATCCAGTTGCCTGATGAACCGCGGTTAAAGCGCGGACGCGGACTGGTCTCCTACGATACCAGCGGGGACTCGGACGAAGACGAGGATGCAGCCGGACGCGCCAGGACCCGCTTCGATGCGGGGCCTCACTTTCAGGTCCCGTCAGCGGGGGGCTACATGACGGCACCTCCTCCTCCTAGGGGACTGCTCCCTCCATCGTCGCTTTCAACATCGACGGCGACATCGTCAGCAGCATACTACAATGTAGAGAGAAGGGAACCGGGGCCAGGGGGATCCCCTTTCTGGATGGCCAGGAACTGATATGAGTTATTTAATAGGAAGAATGACAATTATGATGCATGGTGTCCATTTTAATGATACAGTCAAACCTGCTTTAGTGACCACCTGTCTACATAGACCACATTTGTTGTTTCCCTTGAAAATGGTTTCTCATTGAAACATGTACTAAAGGAACCTGTCTACAAAGACCACCTGTCTTCAAAGACCACTTTTTGTGTTTCCCTTGTGCGGTCGCTATAGACAGGTTTGACTGTTATTACCATGCTATCAGCTATTGAGAGCCAGAAGGGTTTGAATTATGTATTAAAAGTATCAGATGGAATGCCCTACTTGCTCCAAACAGATGACGCACGACTTGCTTTAAGTGGTATTGTAAATGCACTGGGAAGCAATGAGTCAAAGTATGTCGCATATCTTGTTTAATATTTTGAGAATGGGTGTCTAGCATAAAAAATAGCAAAGCCCTATAACTAGTATGGCCTTCTATATGTATGCGTGGTCGGAATGCATCCTCATGAAACCTGCAGCTGCTTTTTCCTTCTTTAGTAAACATCATTCTTCATTTTGCCTAAAAGAATATGGACCTACGGTATATGTGGCCGATGATGGGAGAGGGTTAGAGTTTATGTGTTCATTGGAAAACCTTTTATTTTGTTTATGTTGTACATTGATAGTCGAGCTTAAAGTATTATGTATAGTTTGTCTTGAGGGAATGGAGATTTATTAATTGCAATGAAGAGAAATACAATATATTTCACACAAGGAAAGAACTATTTTGGCTGAACTGCTACTGATCCATATATTCCTTGCTGATATGAAGAATCATACTTGAGCAAATGGTATGCAGTGAACTTCACCTGTATTGGCATATTTCTCTAATACTGAAAAGCAAGAAACATAAAGCAAATTTTTGAATGTAGAATTTGTATTCATTTATATTTGATTTAGATATGTCATTCTGAACTTTAGCTGTAAAGTTGCCATCTTTATTTATTGTCAGAATTTACACAGCCACCGGATGGAATATGAAGATGATTTCAATCAGTTTGATATTCACAAAATTCTGTTTAGATTACAATCTATATTATTTTGAGAGAAGACACAGCGACACAAAATCAACGAGCCTACGCTGTTCTTTCGTGGCTTTGAGAACACATGTATGGTATTTTGTCGACAAATTTCATAAAACCTCTTTTAGTTGCCAATGTTGAGAGCGAACTTTCAACTAGTGCAGAGAGAACAAGCATATAGAACTTGCCAATACACTCTTGATATCTGTTTACCCCATTGATTACTGAATTCTCTAATTTGTATAGGCTTAATACAGGAATCACCTGGTTCTGGGTAGCATTGGATTAATACCGACTAATACAACTTGATGCAGGTGAATCAAGGATAGATCTATAATCTCTTTCATTTTTAGATATGTTTGGTTTTACATGACTGCTTAAGAAGCATGTGTATGCTTGTTAGTAAGCACCTAGGGAACCAACGGCTTTAGGACCTTTCCAAAGGGCACTAGCGCATCGACATGGTTTTGAACCAAGGGCATCCCGGTCACAGGACCACTGCTCTACTTCTGAACCACAGTGTCTCCTCTCAACTCTCATCTCATAATGTGGCCAAATTAATTGACATACACTTTTCTGATTCCTCCCAATATCATTAGTTTCATCATGTTCGTAGATAGATAGTCATTTTCTTAATGCTGATGGTCAGTATTAACGAGATAGTGTATGAGTGTGTTGTCGTGTCCAGTATGCCGTCATTGTACATTAAATGTCATTTCTGGTATGATTTGAAATCATATTATCCATTATAATTATGATTGGAAAGATGCAAAGCTGCTTTGTTATGGCAAAATAAATAATGTATCAATTTGTGCAAAAGAAAAAAAAGTGGCAAATGTTGTTTAATTATTGCTGTTAAGCATTTGATTTCAGATTGCAGTTTATTTAGGAATAAGTGAGAGAGATATATATATCGAAAGAGGGGGAAAAGAATGAAAATGTTGATTTTCAGGGTTCCAACGGTCATGAAAAGACCGGGAAAGTCATGGAAGCGTAATTTCTTGTGGAATGTCATGGAAAATCATGGAAAATGAAAAAATCATCTCCCAAAGTCATGAAAAGTCATGGAAATTGTGAGGGGAGGCAGGCCCATCACAAACATGAAATGATAAACATGTATATCACTGTGTGGTATTTGTATTCAGATTGGATGCAGCAACCTGTATCAAAATGGGTCTTATCTGGTCATAGAAAAAAAGCAAAAATGAGTTGTAGAAATTCTTGGAGCTGGTTCACAAATTTCAGTGAGAAACCTGTATTCTGAAAAAACTGCGTAATGATAGATTGAGAGAGTTAGGTGGTAATGGAGGGGGGGAGGGGAGGGGGGGGGGGACTAGATGGAAATGAAAGGGTTTGAGAGACGGGGGGGGGGGGGGGAATAATAGACGAGATGGATAATTGATATGGGAGAAGGGAAGAGTGGTGTAAGTTGGAAGATACGTATGTAAGAAGCGAAAACACAAAATGAGATGAAGAAAGGGCGAAAGAGGTGGATCTGGAAATATGATAGAAAGAGATGAATGAAGTTGAGATATAAAAAAGATACAAATATGTAGGGGGATGGTGATTTTTAATAAACTGTTGGATTTTTGCTTTGGACCCATAAAGTTTTTTTTATATTTTTAAATAGAGTTCAGTCATTGTAAGGCTTATACATAAAGGCCAAAAGTGACCGAAATTTATTTATTACCTCTTCATCCTCAGATTTGACCGAACATTGACTTTTAACCGTTGGATGTGTGCTTTGGACCCATAAAAGTTTTCTTTTTTTTAATATAGAGTTCAGTCAGTGCAAGGCTCGTATATGCATAAAGGCAACACATGACAGATATTTATTTATTACCTTTTCTTTCAGATTTGACCAAACATTGACTTTCAACTGTCGGATGTGTGCTTTGGTGTCATAAAAGTGGGATCAAGGTACATGTACGTGGGCAACAGCAAATTTGTCCTTATCCTTTTTTGTTATGACAATGAAGGTCATGCACCCTATCATGCAAGCCACTTGTACAACACCCACCTGGGATATTTCTATGCATATGCCCGTATTGAAGAAATTTGAAACTCCAGCGTATCAGCAGGATTTTGTCATTTTGCTTCACATTTTTTTATTCTGGTTTCAACAACCCCACATAAGGACGAGGATTCCTAATTGCTTCACGAGCACTACTTTGGATGACTTACAGTTATCTGTGAACCATAATACAATAGACAAAGTAAAATTCAAAATTTAATCCAAGTCTGTCTGCCCTCCCCCCCCCCCCCCCCCCCCCCCTCTCCTTTCTCTCTCTATCCATCTCTCACTTTCTCTAATCCTCTCTCTCTCTCACTTTGTATTTCTCTCTCTCACTTTCTCCTCTTCTCTAAGCTCTCTCTATCTATCGCTCACTTTCTTTCTCTCTCTATCCATCTATCTTTTTCTCATGATTTTTCTCAATCTCTCACCGTCTCACTTTCTCTTCTCTAAGCTCTCTATCTATCGCTCACTTTCTTTCTCTCTCTATCCATCTATCACTTTCTCTCACCCCCTCTCTCTTTATATTTCTCATCACTCATTTTCTCTCCTCCCCTCTTTCTCACTTTTTTGTCCTCTTCTCTAAGCTCACTTTATCCATCTCTTCTTTTCTTCTCTTCTCTATCCATCTCTCATCCCCTCTGCTTCTCTTTTTTAGCCTGCCTTCCCTTCTCTATATATTTTTAAATATCCTTTGACATAAAAGAAGTATTTCAATAAAATCAAATATCAGAATAGCTCAAAACAATACACGTAACCACAAAAAAGTGCAATATCAACTGGATAGAGCCTCTGTACTGCATTAGGAAAAAAAAACTTTCAGAAAGAAAACTTGTGTTGAAATTAACCCCTTAAATGGGGTGTGTAAGGGGGGGGGGGGGGGGGGGGGGGGGGCGCACATATAAAATAAACACATAAACCCCAGAATTCCCCATCCCCCTTTGAAAGAAATATCAGAATGAGAAGCCAAATTTAATTTGCATTGGCATAACTGGGACTCGGAGTAATAACCAGAACACTAAAGAAGGACATGCCACACAATGACATATTTACAACAAACATTTTAATCTTGCAAGAATTAAAGTGAAACAAACAAAATGTGGACTGTACTTGATGACATGCAAGACCTACACCTTAGGTTTCTTAAACACTAAATGAATGCCCATCTGAAAAGTGACTTGCATTCATGAGAAGGCAATTAAAGTTTGTATTGACGACTAGTTATAAACCCAGTCACACAGCGAAACCGACTCCAGACCAACTCCAAACCAACTTAGTGGTAATATAATTCTTTTGGTTTGTCTGTTATCGGTCTTGCCAATGTGAGTTTGGTATTACTTTAGGTGATATTAGGTGATTTAGGCAAAAGATATAACATGATCAGTGAATAGTTTTTACAATTCTGACATGATTTGATAATGAGGAAATTAAGAATGTTGATATCAATACATGTATTCAATTCAATTCAATTCTGGTTTTATTGTAAATAAAAACATACTGAATAAAAAGTCTGGAGACTCATACAATTCAGTTTATAAATTAAAAATACATACAAGAATAAAGAAATCAATACTTTTAGCAATCTTTTTTATATTAATTACTGATTCTAATGAACTAGACAACTACTTTCAAACAAATCGTGAAATAATAATTGTATGAACGTTTACCCCAATAGACCGGTTTAGTAACATATTCAAATTTTATACAAATGTACATACTTTTTTAACAAAAGGCTATCCATGAAAACCTGAAAACTTGTCCATCATAGCAACAAGTAATATATGCAGACTCGGATTCGAGTTTTTTAGTTCATTCATCAATAACATGTTGATGAAAAAAAACTTGTCGCTAGGTCCCCAGGAAAGGAACAACCATCAATATGAATATTGGTAGTAAAACGGTCTATTGCTCTTGATGTAATGGGTTCTATGTTGCCTTACCATATTCACAATATTATGACCACACTCCTCATCCCTGACGAATGTTGAAACCATGCATACTTGTTGCCTACATAGAAAGTGAAGTGCCAATATTAAATGCAATTTGTACACTGCGGTTTTTGTGCTTTAGTGTGAAAAATCAGCTGATATGTTATTCCTTGTTTTTCTACTTCATTAGTAGATCTAATTATGCCTATAAATTTCAGATTCTGGATGAATGCAAGTTGAACCTTATAAGTACATGTATATAAACATTTAAAACATAACCATTTCTGTGATTAATAAATTTATTCTAAATTTCATTATAGGAGAAATATGGGCTCGACCATTTAGGTGTATTCTAAGCCCTATAAGTATAGTTATGAACATTAGAATCATACAATTTCTGTGAGTAATAAATTCATTCTAAATTGTATGATTGTAGGAAGATGAATATTAGCTTCATGATTTACATTTTTAATGCATGAATGATGGCTTAGTGCGAATATCAACCAAATGACTGCTGAACATACATTAAAGATACTTTCTCAACATGAGATTGATCTCCTAATGTTTGACTGCTTCTAAATTTGCTCATGAATGACTTAAATGTAGTTTAAATAGGTTACAGGTTTAATGTTCTATCTCATATTTTCCTAATACATAAGCATTGCCTGGGGACAAGCCCCTTACAAGTTTACACCACCACTATAATTTCACTTTCTAACCAACAATTACTCTCTCTTTCGTTTGTGAAAAAAAAAAGAATCATTCCTAATTAAATAATGAAGAAGAAAAAAAACTGTCTTCAAAATGTGGAGGTGTACATGTCATCAAATATGGAAATTATTGTACTCTTTTTTCAAAACATAGTTATAATTATTCTGCCGTGAACAAGATAATATGAAACCTAACAAAAGCAAAACCTAAAAAAGGGACAAAATACACATGTGAACAGATTTACGTTGAGCATTTTAAAAAAAGGTACAGTACATGCTGTACAGATTTGCTGTGCAGAATGCCATTCCAATTTGCAAATTCTGCATTGTGTGGTCTATACCGATAGATTGGTTTACTAACATATTCATGACAAGTGACAAGATATTCCATTAACCTGTTATATTAAAACAAATGGGGCCTGTCACCCACGAAATGAGTCCAGTTGGTCAAAATTTTTATTCCTGTTTTTAAGTATTATATGAATCTACATTAAGTAAGCTTTAAATTAAAGGGGTCACACATTAAAATTATATCCAGAAATATGAACAAAAACCTAATTGGACTTTATAAAACAAAATCGTGCTTTATTCTTTAAAAATGCATCATTTTCGTGATAATTTCAGATTACATAGCCTATATTATTTGCCAAAAAATGTAAGAAGGAG
>JAVYIG010002174.1:0-266038 GCA_035222895.1 Strongylocentrotus droebachiensis
TATTTAGTCAAGAAAATATCCTGAGAAATCTTGGTCTTGTTTCCAAAATATCCCGCTATTTTGGGAAATAGCGTGCTAATTTGGGCCCGTCCAAGCTAGTTTGTGTTGAGCGTATCAGTCTGGTGAAGACGCAATTTCGAGCTTCGGGATAATATCCAGAGTCTGAAAATAGCGAGTTATTTGGCAAACTCAAGCTGATGAGGACAGGCCTATGTTAAGTAACCCCCTATATGTACACCCTATTATATTACTCTTTGCTATATGTGCTAGTTATGTTTATGTCCTGTCCCAAATGATTCTCTAGAGAAAAGAAGCTTATCAACACTCAAGTTTTTGTTATTGGATCGGAGCTGACATTCTGTGTGAAAAAGGTCAGACACGTTTTGTTCTTGGCAAAGCCGTTTATACATGTAGCAAAGGAGATAGAAGTCAACGTATTTCAATGAGCTCTCATATTTCATTGAAAGTGGCCGCCTCCTAGACTGCCATTAGCACTATTATTGTGAAAGGTACTACATAGCCACTTGCCTGATTGGCCTTAGGCAAGGGGTTGGGTCATTCGGCCAAGAATTTCTCAATAAAGAAAATCCTTAAAGAGAAGGTTGAGTTGAAGAAAAAAAAAGAGGTGAAAAATAATTTGTGCGCGTTATCATTGTTGAAAGTGTGGAAAAACATCAGATAAAAAATGTTCCCTGAAAAGCATGGCTTTTCGAAATGCCAATATTCTAAATATGGCATGTAACATCATGAAAATCAGGACGGAGTTTTATGCCACATGTTCTTGTAGTCCCATATACTTATTTCTGTGTTCCACGCTTGTAACTTTACCAAGATTGGGCCAAATTTCTTATCATTTTGATGATTCCAGAACCTTGCAGTACACACCAATACCCATTTGCTAGAGGATCAACCTTTTCTGATCGATTCCACTCATTTTCTTTCACAATGCAATTGCATGACCAGAACTCAATTTTATCTTTAAAGTTTCCTGCTGTTTTATACAGTGCGAGTGCAATGGGGATGGAGTAATTTGTCAGTCATGGATTTACCTTTTGCTATCTTCTTCTTGTTTTTACTTTCCATTCTAATTTTTGACATGAATGTGCAAATATATCTACAGACTATTTTTTTTCAGAGACTACATTAAAAAGTACAATTGATGAAAGCATGACATTAACAATAGGATAACCCTTTTTTGCAAAATCATTTCACTGCTATTTTCGCAGACGATATGAATACTTGTATAACTGTAAGATTTTTTTTTTGGGGGGGGTACATTTCCAGTTATCTCAGCAGAGATCTACAACTATTTATACATCCTTTCCAGTACACAAGGTAAACTATGTATAATGTTGCGTTATTAACCCAGGACTTCCTTCTTCTAAGACCGCTGCTCAACCAATTGTGTCATCATTTTGCGTCCATCATTTCACCCAAACTGCTAGCCACCAATACATCTTGGGTAGATGTGAAAGAAGTATATTTATAAATTATTTTTCTTTCTTTCTTCTTTTCTTTCGATTCCCTTGCCACCTACCCACAATAATCCCATACAAGAACTAAGCCCTTACACAACTGCCAGAGGGAGGGGTAATTGTCAGAGGGGGTACTTGCACTATGAGGTTAATGTAGTTGTTTATGGGCCCCTTTCAGAAGCAATCGTCTGGGGAGGGGGGGGGGGGGTTAAAACCCCTTTTGATTAAAATCATTTGTCAAATTATGTTATTGTGATTGTTAATTATGTGAAACAAGTATATTTTTTCATTTGAAAATTTAGCTTCTAATGTTAAGTTTGTTTCACAGATATGTGAGCCATCAAAAGAATTGCTACTGATTACTGATTAGCATACATATATTTATATATGTTAGGTTGAGTGGGCACATTCCATCTCTCAAAATCTGTTGAATCTGCATCTGCAGAACTAGAATGAATGACAAGAACACAATTTAAGTTTTAGGCAACAAGTTTTCTACGAAATAATCAGCTAAAGAGGCTATTTGGCTATATTTGGCTATATGTTTGTTTGTATGAATATTAGCTGGTACTTTTAAATGTCATGTTGTTTTTTCTTTTGTTGCATTAACAGCGGCAGTCTTGTTTGTGCCTTTGCAAACTCTGTAGTGAGTACTATAGCCCAGGGTATTTTGATGCATTAGTTAATCACAGGCTAAAGATAACAAATCTGGTCTGTTTGTTGTATTTGTTTATAAAGCCTTTTCATCAGAAAAGTCTTTAAAATGCCCTCCATATTGCCTTTATGCCAACTTTCCTAAAGATTATATATTGTATCCCTTTTGTGTTTTTTGAGAACTCAAGCTCAAACTATAACTTTTACAGATGTTATTCTTGTGATAACATTTTAAGAAAGAATATTTTTGTCCTAACGTTCATAGATAAGCCTACATTATTAAAATCTCGCAAATATGAGCAGATATCATCTATGGACAGCCATATTGTATAATAGTAGAGAATTAACAATAATCTGCCTTTGAGCTGTTCATATATTATTGTATTATTCCCTAGACTATATAAGGGTTGCCTTTAATTACCAAGTAGAAAGTGGTTTATGCGAGTCAAGTTCAAATTAAGTTCAAGTGTTAATTGAAAGAGAATCTAGCGCATTAAGTCTGACTTCTGCAGTGTACGACCTCAGCGAAGGTGATTGATTCCGCGAACATTCCCGGAAACTCCTCCATCTCCGGCCAAACAATGAATTGATATGCATTGATATGTATTTAGGTCACAAAGTGAAGAGCCCTATCTCACCTTGCCTCATTTTCTCCCCCGAATGCAAATACATGGAATGGCCGAAGGGGGTATTGGCATTAAAACAATGCATTGGCATCCATAATGACTACTTGTGCGGTTTAGTCGTTCAAGATTCCACTTTTCTAGGTTATTTACATGTCTAAAGTGAATGCAAAGGAGATGTATTTGTGGTCTTGTTTAGATGGGCCGTATTTCGCCTTGATTGATCTTAATTAATTCTTTGAAAACAAGATCTCCAAGCGTAAGTCGTATAAAGTTTCTATTACCAGTGAATCGCGAGGGCCTACACGCGTCAGTCCCCAAAAGCGCACTTCAGTGGGAAGTAAAGGATCTCTATGTTGGTACTGGAGTGGTTAATGTTCCATTACGATGAGGTCGCTTTCCCGGCGTACGGCCCTGACACGCATGCTATTCAACCCCTTCAAACGGCACTCCAAGTTCATTAATCTCAGGCTGGCGCTTT
Source organism: Strongylocentrotus droebachiensis (assembly GCA_035222895.1). Classification (NCBI taxonomy): domain Eukaryota; kingdom Metazoa; phylum Echinodermata; class Echinoidea; order Camarodonta; family Strongylocentrotidae; genus Strongylocentrotus; species Strongylocentrotus droebachiensis. Next base: position 3,234 of record JAVYIG010002174.1, read on the forward strand.
TAATATATTTTGCGCGATCCACGATCGCTTATCAAACCTCCTGACACGGCATAATTATAGTGTCAGAAAAACACTCCAAGTCTTTTTCTTTTTCACTTTGCAGCCTCCCTGCCCGCTTTCTCGGCTGCTGAGACATGTTAGAACAGAAAGCCAACGTCTCCCGTTACTCTAGGCTACCCATTGGTTGAAGTACTTCCAGTGTTAGTGGCTAAAAGGGCATGTTTCCATGGCCAGCATGGCTGATGTTGCACAATGCATCCCAAGTTTGGACACCCCCATTTTTTATGCCTTCTCATGATGTGTACTTGCCTGAAGCTGTCATCATGCAGGCTATGGCTTTCAACCCACTGGATATACTTTCCTTGTGGCATAACACCATCTTCCATAGCGTTCATTCCACATTTTCTAAGGCTTTGTACTTGGCAGTGTAACACACATCACACAGTTCACCAGGTGTTTTTTAAAGGCGTAAACTCTCAATGGGAACTTGCCCTGAACATTAGCCAATATTGCTCTAGCCACTCTCCCTCACAGCGGCTGATTCAGCCCGTGTTGTGCCATCGGCAAGTTCATTTCCACCTTCCCGTAGGTCGAGTCAACGTGTCGGCATATCACACAGAACCTTGTCCTAACCTTCCCCATCATTCTCCTCTCTCTCTCTCTCTCGCCTGTCTCCCCCACCTCCCCCACTCCGCAATCTCTTAATAAATGAGACCCCATCAACATTATGATTTGCATGCTGATTTGAAAATCCATTCATTACTCCAGCTCTCATGCCTTTTCAATTTCGTACATTAGTTTTGTCCTTATGAAGGATATACCGTCAATTTGTCCTGATTTCATGCTCCATATATTTCCATACCATAGTTTGATACCAGGGAATACCACTCTCATCTTTTAAGTTAATTGGAAAACTGACCCAAATCTATTTTTGTGTCATGAAACAAGGTTTTTGCCTTGGTGGAATTTTGTATTCATGCTTTACAATAGTATGTAATATATCTCATGAAAGGGTAATATTTGAAAGCAAGGTTGATAAATTAGTAGTCATATATTGAACATCTCAGACATTCTTTTAAATGTTTTTGTTTGAGGGTGAAACAAATCATTTATTCTGAGCTCAAATATTGTAGCCATTGAAGTAAGTCAGAGAGGTTGTTAATCAGTAAATAGTATTGGTTGAACAATGGTGATTTCTTATACAAAATAATTTGTCATGCTTTAAAGTAGATACAATGTAATAGAAGTAGTAATAGACTTTATTGGATAACTTGTTGAGATGTTGAGATGATTAGCTCATATGCTACAATTTGATACCATCAAACCTGTTCATTAAAAACTTTCAATAGAGACCAATTTTGTTTGCCTTTATAGGCATGTGGTCTTTATGTTCAGGTTTCAGGATTCAATGCGAAACATTGCTCAAGGAAGGAAAGATGTGGTCTTTATAGAGAGGTGGTCTTTCTATACAGGTAGACACCAGAGCTGGGCTCTGTTGCATACAACTTACCACCGATAGTATCCTTGCTATCAATATTAACTACCATGGCAACATCACTCAACAGTCAATCAAATCAAGGTTTCCATGGAAGTTACTATTAACGGCAAAGTAACCATCAATGCTAGGTTCTATGCAATGTTCATAGACTCCTCTATCATATTCTTTGAGCATATGGTTTGATATTCCATAATTTTTTTTGTTTGTCTTTGTTTCATAAAATGTGTTGCACCTATATGATGACACATCTAGTAACTGTTGTTGATTGGAATCAGAAATCCCTTTTCGAAGGAAAACCTAACTCTTGACACTGAATATCCTTTGGAAGACAAAACTCTAAACTCCCTTGTATAAAGATTAAATTGCCTGGAAATTTGTGGAAAAGTAAATCAGAATTTGGTTTCAGAAATCCTTCCCGGGAGAGCATTTAGACATTTAACTGAGTGGGTTCCAACTTTTTGAGTCCACTGGATGTTGGGACTGTTTCCATAATTTCAAAATAGAATTTATACAACTTTTTTGCTTAGCAGGAATGCATCCCTCCTGTATTGTCACTATAGAATTGAAGGGTTGTACACCACATAAGATGCATGATTATCGTGTTCAATCCCTTGTTCAGACTACCGTAATTCATCACATTGCTATATGAGAAGCTATATGATAAGTAATTACTTTTGTCTTAGTCTAAATGTTTTATACAGAAATGTTGCATAGCAAGATGCATGTTGGAGCATTGTGTTGAATGAAAAGTTGATAAAAGAATCCAGCTCTAATCTACTTATCGCGAGCATGCATTGATGATTGGCCAGCCTTAATATCAACCAATCTTTTCAAACCTCTTTTAAATGACGTTTCTTTATATGAGTTTTGTATAAATGTCCTCTGGTCTGAACAGACTCATAGTTTATGCAGCAATGTGAACAATGCTCATGCTATCACGTATCGTTACCACAAATTATCCTCAGATGGAGGGGTAGATTTGCGATCTATATCTGACATAATTCAGTGATATATTGCTCAAGAAAGGAAAACCGGAGTCAACTTGTAGACGCTAGAGAACCGTACAAATCTCCCATGATATATGATGGCGATGTTTCCGCATATCTCCTTCTTTCTCATGGATTCATTCCATTTTAGCCCAAACCAGTGATTTATTCTGCCAAGATAGCTGTATTCAGCTGATCTGTCATGCCTTTTGATAAAGCAACTCGGAGAATGGGAGCCATGCCTTTGCCTGTTTGTTAGATGCCTGCCCCGAGTCTAGTCGGACTTGACGGTTTTTTAACTCGAGTCATTTATCAAATAATATTTCAGAGCTTGGGGCCAGACATTTCGAGAGAGGAAATTGGATTTCCCTCCAAATTTATGACCATTAAGAAACCTTACATGTAGAGTAAATATACAAGAAGGGAATTTCCGAAACTGTTCAAATGGACAAAATTCCGCTGAAATCTATTTTGTGATTTGAAGTGAATGTTTAAAACATGATCTTCATTCACAAGCTCTAGCTTTCTCTCAAGCCAGCAGACAATATTGATTTATTTTACTTCAGGCATAGATTTTGACTTAATTTGCTTTAAAATTATCAAAGTAAAAAAGTAAATACATTAAACAATTTCATAAGGGTATGTTTCTTCTTAGGAGGATTTACACATTCAGTCTGTTCTTCTGTATGTACATATGTCTGTGTGACAGTGCACTGAACTGTCAATAACTAGAGCAAGTTTGAAGTTCAATCACTAAAACGGATACAACAGGAGGAACATCCCTTGAAGACATAGGTCAATGTCAAATGGGGATTAAATCTGTACAAAGTCAAATGTTAAAAGCCTAATCTGGGTGTCATCCTAGCATCACTCAAATTCATTAATATCAATTATTTATAAAAAAACATTTTTACTATTGACTATTGTACCAAGGTGTTGATGTAAAATCAAGGCATTCAACTACGGTATATGAACTCCAACAATAATAAGTTTGAGAATTGTGCATTTTCTTCAGTTTAAGTGTGGTCTTAAAATCTTTTGGAAGTATCAAAAAATGCTTTAATTTTGGAACCATGATAAATTATATTGATGAAGCATATGATCAGCATTTGACAGACAGTCTAAAGTGACCCCAGCTAGTTGCAGGAAATAGTTTTGTCAGTGATATAAATTTGAATTTTATTTTTTAATATCCTAAAATACCATTGGCCCCCCCCCCCCCCCCCCCCCCCCCCCCCGGTAAAGGAGCAACATGTATTTTGTTGCGAAGAGTGAAGGACTTTCTGGCTCTTTGCAAGCACCATGTTTTATTCTTGAAACTTTAACTAGTGCAGCTGAATCATTATATTTCATTTTCCTTAAGATTGCTGTCCTGTACAATTTTCTTATAGATGGATAGAGAGCCTGAGGTTTCATCTAATGTTACTGAATATGCAGTATTGAAGGTCATAAAGTTTTGATCAAAATTTTCAATAAAAAGGAGTGAGAATTTTTTCAACAAAAAAGTGATGTCTGGGTATAAAATATAAAAGAAAAGGATAGTTTGCAATGAAGGTATGTCGGTTACAATTTCAAAATATGGAAAAATTTCCATAAATTTCTATCATCTGATTCTTGGAAGGCTGTCCCGACTATGGCAGTACGCATCGTGTCCGTTCCACCTGCACAGGTTTCAATACATTTTTCTGATATTAGTTACATGCTGTGTCAGAAAATGTTAAAACTACTGGCACGTGCTCAACATGAAAGGTAATCCCGGGGATGAGGCGGGGAGAAATATTGTCGTACTTTAGCGACGTGATGTTGTTTGCGGCTCGGGTCGGATGTCACCGGGTTTCGGGTTCCTTACGTAATTCATCCTTCTTGCTTCTTCTAGGGAAGTGTTTTTCAGAGGATTAGAGATTTAATATTGGTGTGCGAAATGTGGGCGAACTTCCTGTGTGCAGTGATGGATTAAATTTTGGGGCCGTGAACTTAATATGCTGGTTTTTTCAGAAAGAAGGAAGTATTATGGTGGTGGCGAGTGTTAAAAGGCAAACAAAATAAAAAATCTATATTGATTTTAAAGCATGGCATTTTTTTTCTTTCTTTTTTTCATTTTTTTTTGTCTTGAAACTTTTGGTATCCACATTGTCACAAGATGATATTTGAAGTAACTTTTTGCAATTTTAATATAAAATCAAATATTCAACAAAATAAAACAGGAAAGTTTCAACACAAATTGGTTCATTGTTGTGAAAGAGAAATTGCCCTTCTACTTCTTTATTCTCCATCCAGTTTGTAAAATCAAGCAACTAGAAATGGGCGGTATGATTTATAGCTCTGTTTTCTTCATAGCAGTATTTCACAAGATACTTGTTCTGGGGCCCATTTCACAAAGCCTTTTTTCAATGACAAATGACAAAAATCAGTTACAAATCTGCTGATAACCAATCAGAAGTTAGGATTTCAGTAGCTTACTACAAAAACTGTCATTTGTCACTGATGACAAGTTTTGTGAAACGCCCTCCTGGTGTTCTTGCTATTCAGTGCCACTTTAGATTGATTTTTCATCATACCATTTAACACTCCAGAGGTTGCTATTATTTAAAGGCCTGATCATCATGCTGATGCTGAACTTAAAAACATAAAGAATATCAGAGGAAAGATACTGAACAATTTTAGAGATGTGATTATTATCGGTCCTTCACAGAATATTTTAGCAAATATAATTACTTTTTTTGTGTTCATGCAAAAGAAGAAAAAAGTTCAGCAAAGTAAAGTATGATAATTGTATGAATTAAAATAATCTTTTTATTCAGATTACTTTAATTACCAACTTTGGACACCAAATATTGCTTCTGCTCTGACATGGACAAGATGCAGAGCATAATAAAATATATAAATTCAACTTTCATTGATTGCTTTTTTGCGATTTGGAAATAGCTGAGTCGTCAGCATGAACTAATGCTAAGACTTTCTAGAGTCTGCATGTATAGTATTCAGTATTTCAACTGCTGTTCTATGAAATGCACAAATAAAAGAACTAGAACTCTGTGAAACCTGCATCCATTCTCTCCTGCCCTCCATCCTCTATCTTTCTCCAAACTTGATCAACTTCCATCTAATTGAAAAGTGATTCCTGAAGTACCTGCGCTGGTTGGCATGCAGCGAGAGACCCCAGACCACTTGATGGCCCTTGCTGTCCGTAGCTACACAATTAGCGTCCTCCTGTGGCCTTACACATGGGAGATGCACTCCTTCATCATTCATAGCACTCTGGTGGGAGACATACAATATCCCATTCAATTAGTGCTCAATCACCGTCTCACTTTCCAAGATTCACAGGTCCCGTTCTGTCCACTCTTTTTTTGTTATCGAAGAGCGTTTCACATTTTGATTTTGTCCAATCTTTTTTTTAAGATTGCGAGTGTGTATTCCTATTTATAATTAAAGGTTCAGTTCAATATATTGTTTTGAAATTTTGTCTTGATCTTCACTTGTGCATAAGTGTGTTATTCTTATGAGGGCAAAATTAGGTAGTTTCATGTTTTTAAAGAAAGTTTTACTCTTTTCTCTGATTCTTTATATCTTTGATAAAATGGCAACAAAATGATAATTTCTACATTTGCTGAAAAATTACTGTACAGACAGGTTTTGAAGAGCTGGTATTTTAAAATCACCAAAACCTATGTCTTTACCACATGATAGATCTCAAGTGCTGTTTTATTCAGAAATGTGTGATTTGTGTGATCTAGTCAAGATATGGACGTAGAACAAGATAATGAACTGTACACCATTACGATATGAATCAACTGCCCTGATGTTGTGATCACTTTTAAATCATTTTATCAGAAAGTTCATCAATCAATCATCTATTGATAGTATTGAGTTCATTCATAACCATGTCTACCTTCTTAATGTGTCTTTAAGTGTGTCTATCTCTCCTACTTCATACTTGTCCATTTAATTGCCAATTTTTCTCTTAGCATTGAGAGTGAACAGAAATCCCTTTCTTTCTCTAACTTAACTTTCTCTTCATCATTTATTTTCTCTTTATCATTTATTTTTTCTTTTTCTATCTCTTTTCCATCAATTAATCTTTACTTTATCTTTCTCTATCATTTCATCTCTCTTTTTGTTCCTTTTCTCTTTTTTCTGTTTTCTCATCTTTTGATCTCTCTCTTTTCCTGTTTTAAAAAATCTATTACATGTTCTTTTTATTTCTACAGCACTGTTTCTCTCTGTTTCTCTCTGATTCTTTCTCTATTACTTTTTATGCCTCCGCCACCGAAGGTGGTGCCGGAGGCATCATGTTTTCGGGTTGTCCGTCCGTACGTCCGTCCGTCCGTACGTCCCGTTTGACCGTTATCACAATATCTCAAGAACCATTTAAGATTTAAACTTAAGACTCGGGAATAGTATTTATCACCATAGGAAGACGATCTGATTAGATTTTGGAGTACGTAGGTCAAAGGTCACAGGTCACAGAGGTCAACTTATGAAATTCCTTGTATTGAGTTTGTTAGCGCGATATCTCAAGAACCATTTGAGATTTAAACTTCAAACTTAAGGATAGTATGTATCACTATAGGAAGACGATCTGATTAGATTTTGGAGCACGTATGTCAAAGGTCAAGGGTCACAGAGGTCAACTTATGAAATTCCATACATTGAGATTGTTATCATGATATCTCAAGAACCACTGGAGATTTAAACTTCAAACTTAGTGATAGTGTGTATCACTATAGGAAAACAATCTGATTACATTTTGGAGCACGTAGGTCAAAGGTCAAGGGTCATAGAGGTCAACTTATGAAATTCCATACATTGAGATTGTTATCATGATATCTCAAGAACCACTGGAGATGTAAAAACTTCAAACTTAAGGATAGTATGTTTCACCATAGGAAGACGATCTGATTAGATTTTGGAGCACGTAGGTCAAAGGTCAAGGGTCACAGAGGTCAACTTATGAAATTCCATACATTGAGATTGTTATCATAATATCTCAAGAACCACTGGAGATTTAAACTTCAAACTTAGTGATAGTGTGTATCACCATTCAGTTTCAGTTTCAAGTTTTTTATTTCTGCATTTTCCATAAACAATAACAAAAATAACAATGAATACATTTTAGCAATATAATGATAAGTAATACAAGTAGTAATTCATATAAATAAATAAATATAAATAATCAATAGTACAATTAATCGTATTTGAAAAGAAAGAAAAGGGGGAGAATGCAGAAGACCGATATCGTAAGCAGAGCTTGAAATGATACCGGCCTTACAAAAGAAGGAGAGGAGACAGGAAGAAAGAGCGGGTGAAGAGAGTGCTGTGCAAAGTGAAGAGTGCACTGCGCGAGCTCCTCAATCTATCAAAATAATTTCCTTTTTATATACAAATAAACAATGAATATTAAAACAAAATACATGTAGTATATTATGACCAGAATCTAATTTTCATACCTTATCAATAAATATTCTTTCATCTTCACCATAGGAAGACAATCTGATTAGATTTTGGAGCACGTAGGTCAAAGGTCAAAGGCCACAGCGCACATTATGAATGCAAAAACAGCTTGTGATCGCGTTATCTCAAGAACCGATTGATGGATTCATGCCAAAATTAGGTCACGTTTGTTACTTGCAGAGCCAATGAACTGAGTAGATTCTTGGTTCATAAGGTCAAAGGTCAAAGGTCATGGGCCCATTATGTATGCAAAAATAGCTTGTGAACGCATTCTCATTAGAACTGACAGATGGATTACTATTTAACTCAGAACATCTTGCAGAGCCAATGAACTGAGTAGATTTTATGGTCATGAGGTCAAAGATCAAAGGGTCATATATGTATATGAGAAATTGCTTGTAATCACAATATTCTGAGAACCTGTCAATGGATTACCATTGAACGTGAATTCAATTTTTTTTTTCTGTTTTGGTTTGTAAAATTGCTCTATAACGGAGGCATCATTTTCGACTGCGCGCAGTCGAATTCCATCTAGTTATTCTCTCTTTCTCTGTCCTTTATTCTTTCACTTCTGTTTTCTCATTGCGTGAGTCTCTTTTTTCAACTTTTTACCTGTCTCATGACAAACTACCTTGTACTACGCTGTCATAACGTAACCACTCTGGGCTTCTCTCCTGCTCATTCACTCCTGCTACTCTCACTCCACCATGTAACAGAAGGAATAACCCTCTGCCCTCTTTTCTCTGCACCCATAGCACGATGCAATTGAACTAATTTCAAGTTCATTTCCTGCTTGTAAAGAGTTGAATCAAGTGCTCTACAGCTCTGTAACATGAACTTTTCTTTTCCTATTTTCTACTTAACATCCTCATTTCCGTTTCTACCTCAAGAATGGCGATGCCCTGTCTGAGAAACGGCGGGGAACCAAGGGTTGCGGGAATCGAGGGTTACCACTAAGATTTAGGATCATGGCTGTGGCTTCTGCTCTCTCTCTCTCTCTTTTTCTCTCTCTTTCTCTCACCCGCCCTCTATCTTTCTCTCTCTCTCTCTCTCTCCCTCCGTCTCTCTTTCTCTCCCTCCGTCTCTCTTTCTCTCCCTTCTCTCTCCCTCCCCCTCTCTCCCTCTCCCTCCCCCTCTCTCTCTCTCTCTGTCTCTCTTTCTATCCCTCCTCTCTCCCTCTCCCTCCCCCTCTCTCTCCCTCTCTCTCTCTGTCTCTCTCTCCTAGCTACTCTCTTTATGTATGTTTTTTTCCCTCCCCTTCTGATTATTTATCTTTTTTTTCATCTCATCACAAAGTTTCCTCTCTTTTTACTTATTCATATGATTTATATTAAAGTGATGTTTGTTGGTAGAATACAACATTTGGAGAAACAGATAAACATATTTCTTGACTATTACAGGATCTTTCTTTTGTATAGGATTTTAGGAAACACTCGATACATTTCTTTCCATTTCTTTTTCAGCATGAAAATTATCATTCTTATAATGACATGAGAATAATTACTCGGTGACGGGCATCTCATCCCCCCTCCCCCTTCATAAAAAGGCTTTTTGAAATGAGACTTAGTCTTTATGAAGCCATGCAGGAATGATGGCAGTGATATACTCTCCTTATTACAATCTGCATCGGGCAGCATGGAGAAGAAATTCCTCTATTGACGTGGTTCAGTGACCATTCTCAATTCACATTATTTAATCATTCTTCATTTGACACGCTTCAGATAAAAATCAGCTATGAGAGTAGGGTATTTGGTTGTGAAATGAACGTTTTATTCTGTTAGAATATCATTGTAGTTAGAAATTGTTCACACTCTTATAGAATTTTCTTCCAGCATATGAAAAAATCACTGAAAAGGTTGGTTACCCAAGTATTAAAACAGTTTGAGAGTCCATATAAGATCTTTTTATTTTAATTTTCTCTGTCTCTGAGGCTGTTCACACCGCAATGAGATAGCGCGGTCTATCGTAGCACCCCCTTTTTTCTAGCGCGCGCTAGACCGCGCTATCTCTCGTGGACCACCCCCAAGAGGTGCTCCAGTGGCACGCCATTTTGGCTCGCCGTGGCTCGCTGTTGGGCGGACCAAAACGACGTTGTACCTTCCAAACCGCAGAGATAGCGCGGTCTAGCGCGCGCTATCTCTGCCGGTGTGAACAGCCTCTATGTCTCTCCATCTTTTTGTTTCTGTCTCTCTGTCTATATATGTTTCCATCTTGCTCTCTCTCAGTCAGTCTCTATATTTGTCTTGCTTTGTTCCCTTTACTCTCTCTCTCTTTCTCACTCACCCTCTTGTCTGTCTGTCTCTCCCTCTGTCTCCATGTCTCTCTCTCTCTCTCTCTTTCTCTGATGGCGATAACAAGTAAGATATTGATATGTGATTAGTATTGCATCAAGACTTTGTAATGAAAGATCAAATGCAATTTGTAACTGAAGCATGTAGATCACTGCCATAGATATATTTCAAGGTATAATGATACATACATGATATGGTCTATTGAAAGACAGAGTGGTGTTAACTCTTCATAAAAGTATGCAAGTTAACATCCTTCTGGGTCTATAAAGGCAGATATTATCATGCTTTGCTGTGATAAATTGGATTGAAGTCGTCTTTAACTAACCAGGTTAGAATATTGCCATCCAGATTTTCTTCAAGCTGGTAACAAGTTCTCTGTATTCCAAAACTCCTACTAGTGTTGCATCTATACTTCATAATAACTGCTTCAATCATCAGGCCTGATAAAAACCAGATTTTTTGTTGTTGATTTTTCCCGATTTTTTCCAGTTTTTTTCTTCTTCCCGATTTAAAAAAAAAAAAAAAAAAAGGGGGGGGTGTTTATTTTTTTAATCACATTTTTTCTCTTCTTCCCTCTTTTATCCTGGTTTTACAGATTTCCCCGTTATTTTCTCTAATCTTCCCTATTTTGCCCTATTTTTCCCCCAATTTTCTTACTCGAAAGGGGGGAATGTTGTTAGATGCCATTTTTTCCCCGCGAATCCTCTTCTCTTTTTTTACTCAAGGGGGGCGTGGTTGAGGGGGAAAAAAAAAACCTATTTTTTTGTTAGTGCTCATTATATTCCACATACTAAGAATCTTGCTCTACGATTGGTCAAAAGTAAATCACGTGATGAAAGATAGATCGCCCATTATTGATGGGAGAAACAAAAAGTTCGTTGCCCTTTGTAGATAGTACTACTATCTACAAAGGGCAACGCACTTTCACCGAAGATAGAGGTACTATCTACAAAGGGCAACGCACTTTCACTGAAGATTATCCAAAAGCGCACTAAAACAGGCGTAATTAAGCGCGCATTACCAATGAGCGCAATTAAAACAAACACATGCGCGCACCGTCCCCTCAAGGGGTTGGGTTAAACTACTGTTTCACTTTTTTGGTGTGAATTTTGGCATGGTGTCTTTTATGTAGATGCATACACGTCCTTTTCTTTTTGTAGTTAAATTGTTTTAGATGTGGAATATAAAGCAAATAATCACCTTTTGGTTTCAGGCGATGGGAAACTATCACTTCCTCGTCGATCAGAATGTATACGCTATCTTTCCTCAGCTTCGCTTCGGAAAGATAGCTACATCCAGATCGCCTCGGAAGTGATAGTTCGTCCCATCACCTTCACCAACGGTAGTTATTTGCTTACTATCACCCCTGATCATTATCACCACTGCTATAACTGCTGCAGTTACTATCCATATTTGCTGCTTCCAGTGTAACTTGCAATACGTGTTATATTTTACTTTTCCTTGTATTTCTTCTTCTGAGAGTCATAAGGGCATTGTTTCAACATCACATGCATTATATAATGCCCTTCTTCTTCTGAGCTGACTATTTCATCATAATAACTTTGCACATTTTAGATGAAATTGAATTTGCCCTTTGCATTTTAGTTTTTTACTTAATTTGTGTTTTAATTTAATTTAATTTAATTTACTGAGAGAATACTATTAAATTTAATCAAATTTAGTCAGCGAATACCATGGTCTCATTAACCTAACATATTTTCCTCTCCTGCAATTGACATGCAATCTCTTGTCTGTAGACACCAGTGCAGTGTTGAGGCTCTAATTAGCGACCCTAGCATCTCCAGTCAAGTGTTCAAAACACTGGACTTAGACCCTTATCCCCTAAAGAGAGAAACTGTAAGTCCTTCAATAGCTATCCAGTTATGTCCTTAACCGAATTCCTTACAGAACACAAAGATCTTGAAACCTTAAATCAAGGAGATTATGATGGAGATGATGATGATGAAGATGATGATGATGATGACGATGATGATGATGATGATGATGATGATATAGTTAGCATCACCTGTGCCTGGATGCGAGTGCCCTCTCGGCCCCTCCTCTTCCAGTCAAGTCCAAGTCAACAGCTAATTTCTTCCTTCTCCCTGGGGCGTTCCTCTTATAACTCCCTGGGACTCAGCATTGGTCTTTTCTCAAGAACTTTGCAATCCGAAGAAGAAAGTATTTGCTGAGAGCCAGAAGGGTGTTAACTCCTTTATGTGAACACAGAATGAATGCCTTTCTGGTTCTCAACGGTCAAAGGGTTTAGTTTCTCTGAGTAGAGTGCGAGCCTGGAGGTCTATTTCCATTAGCAAAATTCAAACTTCTTGCATGGTGCCCTCTTGTACTTCTCAAGTACATATAGCTCTAAGGATTAGCGTTTTAATCAGCCATCCAGTCCGCTGAAGGTAGCCGCTATGTTGTGTTGTTTTCTTTATTTGAGACGGAATGATTCAGTAGGGACTTTTTTCTTTGTGTTTTTGGAATAGGTAAGTAGTAAATGGCATAGAGATTTCAGGTGGAGAACTCTTAGTCCCTAGAGTGCCACAAAGTTTATATTTTAAACTTTAAAGAATAATACTTTGTGTTTCATTTCAATTCATTTGCCATGATCAGATTGGGCTTGAAATATCTCAAGGGAAACAAACTTCACAATTTCATGACGACTTATTCTTCATCTAAACATACAATATATCACATACATTCTAAGGTAGGTTACTGCTGCCCATAACAAGACAGGGGTTAAGGAATAAAGCTACTTTTGAACATCAGAGAGCTGTTTGTTCCCCTTCTTTTCCTTTCTATACAGAACACAGAATATGCTTACAATATTCTTCAATTATTCAATGTCTTACTAAAATATTAACCTGTTGACTTCTGAATTCTCTACAACCCGGTTCCAGCAGGCAGTAAATAAAGAACTTAGTTTGTTACTTTACAAAACTTAAAGACTTCAAAAATATGGGCTGTCATAACAAAAATAAGCTGGTGATATTCTGCAAATATTCAGAGTCTAACAAAATAAGTTCAATCTTTATTGCAAAGAGTGGTCAGTATAAAAGGCCTGCCAATTAAAAAATTGTGCATTTAATAAAGATACACCAGCAATATAAATACATGAATAAATGCATGAGTTTTTTATTTGTAAGCCAGGCAGGTCAGAATAAAGAAGTATGAATGGGAAAACCAAATCATTTTTTATTCATATCACAGCTTGTAGTTTCATATCTTAATTTGATTGAGAATCAATGTTTCATACCTTACTTTAGAAAAGATGGTCCGTACCTAGACCATGGTCTTGACCATTGAATCACTATGGGTCAAAAGAGTCAACATTGCATTAACAAAAACTGTTTCATTGCAGGCAGAAACAAAGTACATTTACCATTCTTTTCAGAAAACAGAACACATCATTTAATTCACATTCGGTTGCCCATTGTAAATTGCTGATGTAGAAGGCTTTGTAAAAAGCAGCTTCATGAATTCGGACCTCAGAGGGGCCTTTTTTATTGTGCCCTGTAGTATACTTTATGTAAAGTAACGTTCAAATTCGTCTTATGTGATAATAACAAAAGTAAAAGTAAAAGTTTATCAGGGATGCTGAAAAAGATCTGGATAGTGGAAATTAATGCAATTTAAAATCCATTTCAGCTAAGCATAAGAATTATTGATTGTATATATAAACCCAGTTCTTGTCACTGAGCTGACACATTTTATGACCATGTAGTTGATTTTATATGTGCCTCCTGAGTAATTTCATGAATTATTTGCTGGTATGATATTCAAATTACACGTAGTTTATGGAAATCGAGGGCACATGCAATTCATCATCTAGTTTGCTCTCCCTTCTCTGTTTTTGCTCTCTCTCCCTCTCTCTCTCTCTCTCTCTCTCTCTCTCTCTCTCTTTCTCTCTGACTTGCTCTCTAACCATTTTGTTCTGTCTCACATTATCTCTTTTTTCTAATCTATCTGTTTATGGATCTTTATTCCTCTATTTCATGTTTGCCATTGTATTTCTTTCTTCTTTTTTCACCCTGTCGCTCCATCTTATGTGTCTCTCTGTCTGTTTTTATGCCTCCGTTACGAAGTAGCCGGAGGCATTATGTTTTCGGGTTGTCCGTCCGTCCGTCTGTCCGTCCGTCCGTCCGTCCGTCCGTACGTACGTCCGTCCGTACGTCCCGTTCTCGTGATCGCATTATCTGAAGAACCGATTGATGGATTCCTGCCAAACTTTTGTCATGTATGTATCTTGCAGAGCCTATGAACTGATTAGATTTTGGGGTCACGAGGTCAAAGGTCAAAGGTCACAGGGCTCATTATGTATGCAAAAACAGCTCGTGATCGCGTTATCTCAAGAACCGATTGATGGATTCCTGCCAAACTTTGGTCATGTATGTATCTTGCAGAGCCGATGAACTGATTAGATTTTGGGGTCATGAGGTCAATGTCAAAGGTCATGTGGCTCATTATGTATGCAAAAATAGCTTGTGATCGCATTATCATTAGAACAGATTGATGGATTCCTGCCAAACTTAGATCATGTATGTATCTTTCAGAGCCAATGAACTGAGTAGATTCTTGGGTCATGAGGTCAAAGGTCAAATGTCATGGGCTCATATATGTATATGAAAAATTGATTGTAATCACGATATTCTGAGAACCTGTTAATGGATTACAATGAAACTTGAATTTGATTTTTTTTTTCTGTTTTGGTTTGTAAACTTGCTCTATGACGGAGGCATCATTTTCGACTGCGCGCAGTCGAAGTTCCATCTAGTTGGTTCTGTTTCCCTATCTCACTCTCTATCTTATCCTTTCTCCCTGTTGCATTCTGTTTATTTGTCTCATCCTGTCTGTCTGTCTGTATGTCCGTCTGTCTGTCTGTATCTGGTTCTTTGTCCATGTTTTCTCTGTCTGCCTTTATTTCATGTTTGTCTATCTGACTCTCCCATGCTATCAATATTTTATTTTCTGTCTTCTCTTCTCTTTAGCTGTCTTTTGTTATGGGAAGACATAGCCATGAATTTGACATTTGGGAAGATGTTCTCACTTGAATTCTCATTCAGTCAGACAAAATAATGAAGTTATAGAAATGATATACACTCATTCGTTTCTCTATTTCATTAACTTATTTCTATGTAGCTTACTGTAAATGGAAAGCATGGCTGATGGTTCCAAAAAGACTACCTTTTTTTCAAATCAGGCTAAATAAACTGAAGAAGTTGATAGTGACTGTATTTTTCTATGTTGTACTTTGTATCATTGTCCCTCTCCACCCCTCCTCCTCTCTCTCTCTCTCTCTCTCTCTCTCTCTCTCTCTCTCTCTCTCTATCTCTCTCTCTCTCTCTTCCTCTCTCTCTCTCTCTCTTTCTCTCTCTCTCTCTCACTTTCTTTTATATATTCATTGCCTCTGTATTACTGTTCTGAAAAAAGGAAAAGTAAATGTATTTTGATAGCAAATATTGATGTTATCACCATTATTGCAAATATTGTTATTGCACTCCAATCTGCTCTGCTTATTCTATAAACAAGTCATGATAGTGAATTATTGATTATCTCATTTCTGCGCAGAGTATATGATACAATCGTCCCAATGAATGTGAGTGTCCAAACTACTGTTGAATAGTTTGTTTTTTTGTTTGTTTTTTGTTTTTTTTAATTACATAAAGGATAATAATAATCCAAAGATTTGTAGAATGTGAGTTAATGTATATGTGTTAGTTTAAAATGTTGGTGCTGTGAAGCAAATCCATATAAACCGTTTTGAGACAAGCTAACCAAGAAAGGCATATAAATATATTTGTCCCAAATATTATCTATGCAGTCAATCCTCTTCTTTACTTGGGGGGGGGGGTGTAATTCTGTTTGTTTACAACCTTGTTGAAATCATCAGTCATCAAAAAGCAGGATATTGTTTTACCATTATGAATTAATCAACTAGATATTCAACCCTAGGGAAATCTGACATGGCCCTCTTAAAAACAATCTAAATGCATTTCTATTTTTGATGATTATCTATTCATTGCCATGACAATCGTATACTTGACATGATTGATTTTTATCAAATTGTGATTTTGTTTTATTAACCTATTGACTCCTGAATTCTCTAATTCTCATATGCTTGACACAGGAGCCATCAGGCTTCTGGGTTAAATGGGTTAATAAAGCAGTCAATGAAATTGATCCCTAGCCCTGTTTATATCTTGCAAATACCACAAATATTGCCAATGTGCATCCGTTAGTGATTTTTCTCTGTCCACCGTTCATATTAGGGTAATATCGCGGTGTGCCTCCAATCATATAGGCATCCGCAATCAGTTTGATTGGCAAGTGCAGCCTTGCATTGTGGTTGCCCCTCTGGGTATGCCGTAAATGTTACAGCTATTGTCTAGATACCATTCACATCTGCCAGCTTTCTGTAAATATTACTGTATTTTTTACTAAGTCCCAAAACGGAAAACAGAAATGGAACAGGAAGCAAAATACAGCACTATTTGTTGGCCCTGTACATTTCTGCCATTATTGGTATAGAATATCTGCAAATTTATGGATACGTATCAGATATGAATGGGGCTAATGATATAAGAATTCAATTAAACCATTTGCTCATGCACATGCATTTTTCACCCCCATGAAACTAGTGATTGTAGTCACAATGTGCGCTACAGTACAAGATGACAAATAGATTTCTTGTCTTATTGCCTGGCATAATTTTTCAAAATGAAAATTGAAACTCTTGAAATATGCATAATTCATGACGATAGATAGGAGGGCAAATGTGTTTTCAGGCTATCTGTTGAGAGTTTGCTATTCCTGATGAAGTAAAGCAGTGAACAAATATGTGCGTTAGAAATGAGAATGGATTTGTCAGTCTGATATAAAAAATCTCTTTTCTTCCATTTGAACATTTTGAGTTGACTTTAACTCAAAAACAAATGTACTTGAATATCTCCTTGTACTGGAATAAGTTACACATCTAGGTGCAAATGCCTAATGAAAGTGTTCAGTTTGTTTCATTTTTTTCAACATTCTATAAAAAGTATGGCAAAAAGCTATACATCCACAATGAAAAAGGTGCTCAAATTTTGCAACAACCACGTATATTTCAATACAAAGAAATTTGCAGCAAATAAATGAACATGCATAACAATAGCATACATGATTTCAATGCCAATGAGATATAAGAGTGTTCAATACATGGTAAAAAAAAATTATACTCAAAATATTATTGATAATACAAAGACTGTTGTCAAGTTATCCTCGCTCGATGTAATCATTTCTTGTGCCCAGGAGCTGAGGGCAAATTGGCAACTCCTAATCTAGTTATAGTACAATCGCATCCTAAAGCAAGACAAAGAAGCAGGCACCATCCTTCCACTTAGAGCCAGAAGGGCGTTAACTGTGAATAGAAGGATATGAGTTAATACCCTTCTTGCACTCAACAGACTTTCTGCTGACGTCGTGCTCATACCAGGGCAGTGTCTCCTCCCTTTAGGCATCCGTATCTTCTCCTAGGTAGAAAGAGACAATGTAAAGTAAAGTGTCAAGGATGCTACAGTCATACCTTTCATAGAAAAGGGTACTGTTTTGTCTGTTCGGAGCCAGAAGGGCATTAACTCTGTATTAAAAGGTAATGATCACATATTGCTACCTTTTAAGGGTATTGTATATCCCTTTGTAGTTTTAAGCAAAATATGGGATTATAATTTCTGGAGTTTTAAGCTTTCCATTGCACCAGTGATAAAGAGACAGAAGGAGTTGTTAACTAACATATTTTACATCGAGCAGACAAAATTGTATATTTCCATTTTAGTTTGTGTATTACAATAATTCCATATTCATCTTGTTTTCCTTGTTCAAAAAGTCATTTAACTCCTAGAACTATTCATGGTCATGTTGGTTTGTCAATCATAATCAATAGCCAATTTTTCATACTATTTTGTTTATTGTATTCTGCTTTTAAAAGCTGCTTGTAATGAGCAATATTCTGTTTTGACAAGAGACAACGCTTCTTTTTCATCAAAGCATTTCATCTAGTAATACAAGAGGACTCTGAGATATTTATAGATCTTTTCACTAATTTTATAATTGCTGTGGTCGAAGGAAACTTGACAACTTGAATGCCAAGAGTGAATAAAAACTAGCAGTTTTATTCTATCAAATAAAACTGTCACATATTTTGCTCTGGACAGACATGAGAAAGTTTGCTAAACCAATCGGCTCCTTCGAGTAGTTATAAGTTGAAATGTGGTCATTTCAGTTAAGACACAAGGCAAATGAAATGATGGACATGAAACTCTTTAAATTTCCAAAACTCTATAGTCCCTACATTTCAAGGAATGCTCTTTGCTTTTCCAGCATATCCCTTATACTTAGAGCCAGAAAGGCATTACATTATAGTACTTTATTTACTCTCAGTTGACAATAAAGGATGATAAACTTCTTAATCAAAATAACTCTTTTCCTTCCAACTTTTTAATACAAAGATACCCCCCTCCCACAACAAAAAGACATGAAGACAAAATCAAAATATGCAGTACACATGAGATAAGAGACAATGTCATATTACAGTTCTCTGCATATTTAACAAATATCTCATGCTGATTTCAAAACCCCCAAATAAACAGATATATCCTGAAGATAATTTTTGTGTGAGGACTCACAAGTCTTGACGTCACACATGCATAATAAAAGTTGGTTGGTTAGTTTAACTTGACCCCCAAAGGAGGAATTTAATTTCATCAGGAATGGGAAAATGTTGACTGTGAAAATTTATCAGGTATTACTCTAGAGGGCTGGGCAGTGGATACAGAGAGCGCTGTTCACATGAGGCTGGCTTTATCTATATGATGATACATAAAGTTATTAGGGTAGAAGTGATGGAGAATAAATGATTCAGGACATTTTTAGGAAGGCTAGGAATAGCTTCTTGCATGATCAAAGTAATGAAATGATATAATTAATACTTTCCTGTACGAAGATGCTTTTTTTAGATTTGATTTTAAATATATAAGTGCCATTTTCGGTTTTTACGAGAGCTCTTATTTTTTCTTCTTCAGTTTAATGAGCTTTTTTAAAGCTTTTCCAAGCTAAAGTGTTATTGCTCCAATGTATTTTTGCTGACCCTATTAATATGGTATTGTTGCATCATTCCATTCTTCCAAATCTATTACACCTGTTGAATAATATTAAAGCTTGGAGGAGGGGGGGGGGGGGGACAGATCTGTAGAAATGCACAATCTAAAAAATTTGAACTGGTTGTGTAATATTCATTCGATCCAACGCACATGAAAGCACATGAAATATGATAACATCATTCTTCATTGATGCATTGAAGTCCCAGGAAATGGACATTATTTTGTCCACACTCTCTTTTAGGCACTTTCACAATGATTCTTCCTTTTCTCTGTGGGTTTCTACTTACCTATTCACTTCAAACAAGTGAAGGACCATGCAAGTAGCCATCTTCAATTACACACCAATGTACAATGCAGAATAAACAAGGTGAATTTCCGAACAAGATCCCATGTTAACATATATGTAGCTATATATAGAAACGACTTGCATTCCTGTTTTTATCTGATAATGATGTCTCAAGTGGGTGTGGAATAAGAAGTTAAAATATAAATGGTTTTGTCTTTTGAGTGCCATAATGATGTTCATTATAAGTGAAGAAAGATTTGACCCCCTTCTCCCTGTTAGCAGACATTTTAGTTAGATCAGGGTTGAAGGGTTAAAGGCTCATGCATATATAATTATTGAGAAGCTACAAGTTAGTTTAAATAATACAGTTTATAGTTTAAAATCATAACATAAGTTGCAATTTTGTTTAGTACACCCTGGATGTTGGATACTCAAATCCAACATAACAAGAACCTAGTAAAATCTGTATTGACAAGGATCTTTAGAACTCCTAAGTTTAGAACAAATTTTATTTTTAATAGATTTACTCAATCTCCTGAAGATATGAACTCATTTTCAAAATTTAATGTGACAAGGTAACCGATTGTGTCGTGAGAGCTAAAATTAATCAATAAATCAATCAAGTTCAAGTTCAAGTTCAAGTTCAAGTTTATTTTCCACATGTGGTTCATAAAAAACAACAAGTATACATACATGTACATGTTCAGACATATAAAAAAAATCAATCTATCTATCTATCGTTTATGTATTTCATTTTAATGATAATACAATCAAAGCAGATAAACATGTATTCATACAATAAAGTATGGAAAATACGGAATAATCAACATCATCAGCAATGTATAAAAAGTTTTACTTTTCAGCTTCTATAAGATGTATGTTCATTAGATTAGCAGAGGTATGCAAACGTGTGTTGATTTATTTGATTGCTAGAAAATGTCACTTTCTAAAGGGCTTATTTAAAAGGGCATTAAAATACAGGTATATTGCTCCAAACAAAAGGTTACTCTTCCAAAACTTTATCTTTCTTTGTGAGAACAACTCAAATGTTATTACACCTAACATACGTCATATTCCAATACCTTTTTATTTTACTTTACAAAAGAAAAACTGTATTGCAATTCAATGAGGTAATATTCTTTTTAAATAGTGCAATTGTTATTTTTATGATTCATGTAACGGCGGTAATTTCTTCCAAAGGGCTTGGGAATCATGCCTTAGTTATTGTGCATTTCAATGACTTGTCGAGTTAGAAAGAGATGAAATTGTTACTTTGATATTTATGTAAGCACATTCAACATGTTATATGAAATCAAGACAGTCTCTATAGAATTAGCTATCGTTCAAAGCAGTTGGTCCAATCTGTCCAGACCATTCATGCCACATTGAAACAACTCATTTATTGTTTGTCTATCTGAAACCCAATATTGCACCAAAACCTGCTCCTTATCTGAACGGCCCCTGTAGAACAACATGGAAGGAGGAGCATGTTGGTTTTGCTAATGCAATAAAGTGAAAAAGAAGAACTTGTTCTGAACTTGAGGTGTAGTCTTTCCCCTTCTTCATGTAAACTGAACTCGACTTTGCCCTGCAGGAGTTGCAATGGCAAACGATATTTAAGAGTCGGACGGGATGTTTTGTTGAGTTTTAAAGTACGTTACTTGCATTGATGTGTGCAAGCTTCTCCGATTGCCTTTGAATGTGAAGCACGTATCAAAGTGTTGTGTGCAGTCGTGAACCTGAAACGTTTTGGCTCTTGTACGTGTCAGCTTTTCAAGATTTAATTGAAATTAAAATGAGAGATTTGACTCAAGAGAATTGAATTCATTTGATGCAACATTTTTCTAGTTTTTGTTATAGTTTTGCCCAAATATTTGATTTCTCAAACCATGATTTCACAGGATAAGTGTAATTGTTGTTCCTTTAGATATGTTTTAGAATTGCTTTAGAATGTTGATACTGCTTTAAATCCTTTCCATACAGTCAACAACAGATCTGTTTGGATAAGGAAGAATTTTATTTTCCTCCAATAAAGTTAAAATAGGATCAGGGTTGGCATAACAGTGCACTGTATGTTTACAGATTGATATTAAAAATGGGAAGTTGGGAACTAATTAAAAAGCTGGCATCATAGAATCAAATTTAGGTTACACATAAAATTGGATTTCCTAATTTCAGTGGTACATTGAGTAATAATGTTGTGCAGAAAAAAAGATGAAGAAATTAATTGGATCATTTTTTCCCTTATGGGTTATGGGGCACTGTTGATTGTTGTTTCATTTGCAAAGAGGACATATAGCAGCACAATCTCTCTCTAATTTCTAAGAAAACAGAAACAGATATTTGTACTGCAAGTTTATTATGGTAGATAAATTCTAGAGTGTGTTATGGATCAAATGTGTGCTTCTAGAAAATGAGAATCCTTACTTAGGTTAAATAATGATGTCAAATTTGGATATCTATAAAGTGATGAGGAAAATGCTTCCATCTTGCCCAAGAAGATGTACCCATTTTCTTTGCTAATTTCTCCACGAGCGATGCAATTAACCACTCTTCAAAAAACTGCAAAATGCAAATGGTTCTTGGAATGATTTCATGGTTGGAAAAATGCATTTTCATAAATGAGATATCAATTCTAAATTGCTTTTACTCGAAGCTGCCAATTTATAGATTTATTGAATACGACTTTGGTAGCGAACATGTTTTGATTGAAAAGCAGCTCGATGGAGCCTGGTCTTAATGGCTAATGACCCAATTATTGAGGAAATTTATTCGCTGAGATAATTAGTCTGCGACTGCCGTTGCAGTACGGAGATGTAATGAATTAGAGATAGTGATCAAAGCAAAGTGATTAGAGATTGAGGAGTATGTTTTGGGAAGGATACGAATAGGGGGCAGTGTCCAGCGAGAATGAGAATAAGGAGATGCCTCGCTAGATTGCTCCGTTCTACTCTACTTCTACCTCATTTCTGCCTTAGGTTTAGTTCATTTGTTCATGGAAAATGTATTACTTCATGAACAAGTTTTGTTGATGAAATAGATAAGGAGAAGATTGAGTGTGACGTATGGTGGTATTGAAGGAGAAAAGAGAAACTGTTTTTGTTCTAAGCCATGATGTATACATGCTTGTAACTGTGGAGAGACAGGCAGGCTGTGAGCTCCTTCCTGAAGAAGTTGTTTTCATGTTTTCAAAAGTGAATGGGATTTCATCATTTAGTACACAGATGTATAATGATGAATGAAAGCCCTGTAAAGAAATACAAATGAATGCTCTAAGAAAAATGCATTGAATAATACTTTCATTTACAAGCAGGTATATACCTGGGCAGGTCCAAGCTATTTACTTTGTGACGTACGGGACATTCAGAGACTTTAAACAAAAAATAACAATGGATGACATTATTTATATGGCTATCTTTTGGTATGAGTCTGTGGCTATTATGGGCTAGTTCATTTGTGGAAAGTTTTAGTTCTGACCAATTCATAAATTAATTTTTAATGTAATTAATGTGCTGCGTGACGTACGGGACCAGAGAATTTCTGACTTTTTCAAAAATAAGTTCATCATAAAAGTTCTCTGAATTTATTAAGTTATGAGATTTATGGTAATGATATCTTAATTCATTATGGAATCAAGCATTAATCACAACTATTACCATATTTTTCTGACCTTTCGTTGTTATGTAATATACCAAAACATAAATGTGTGTATGTGACGTACGGGACACGTGACGTACGGGACAACTTTTCACTATGGGAAAATGCATTGAAATGAAGAATTTTCGTCAAAATTTGTTAAATGTGAACAATTTTAACTTAAATCAGTGACAATTAAAGTGTTTTAGAACCCAATTAGATCATCTGACCATCACTTAATGTCCTCTGTGTTAATTTATGGGGTAAATCAATACAAATATTACTTTAACAAAGAAAACAAATTGAATTAATATATTCATACACACTATATTACCATTTTTATTCCATTTACCCATCTATCATGCGCAGTCATGCTTCTTTTCTCATTTCTTTTATCCATTCCATTCAACATTGCAAAATGTTTTTAAATAATAATTAATGAAGAAGATGAATTTGAACTTGAAAACTTTTATTTAACTTGTTTGAAACACAGGGGCACACTCGGCACATCATATTTTGTCAAAGAACATTTCTTATGCTCAAAGTGTTTGTGAACAAAGATACATTAAAAATATGAAGTCTTTTCTTCATAGCTTGTTTGAATTACTTGATAGTAATATCATAGAATTTTGAAGGAATTCAAAGATAATGCTGAACATATTGTCTTTTTTAAATCCTTTTATCACAGATTAGAACATGTATATGTTGCTGTCATATATTCAAGAATTTAGATGTACATTAATGTAGCCTACATGTACATGTTTGTGGAAGATGGATACAAAAATATAAATCTTGAATGTATTTTGTATTGATTAAAGACATCTTATTAACACCACCAGATATAAGAAATTAAAACCCTAAATGTTTGTGAGACCTTTTCCACAATTCAAAAGATTAATGCATGGGTGTAAAAGTGATAAAAATCTTAAGTGGGTGAGAGTGTGAAATACTCAAAAAGGCTATCCTTCCTTAAAAGTTATGATTTAGTTTTTAGGAGATAAAAATTCCCAAGCTGGCTCCATAACATGTACAGTGTATGCTGTAATCCTTTACCATCATAATATGACATTTAAATAGAATATCAAAAAAACCTCACATGGAGAGCTTGATAGCATACATGTACATGTGCTAATATTCTTACCTGCAGCATCTATGAGTTGTAAAAAGCCAGCTTCTGGTGCATCTACTACCATATAACTTTATTAGACTCATTCCAGGAACTAGTACACTATTATGATTTACATATTTAGCATCCTGCCAATGTTGGGGACATCAACTGGCAAAATACCAAAGTTGATAATACCAGGGGTCTGGCTTGAAGACTAATTACATCAAATTCAGTACAAACAAGTAAATTCCTAGAAGGGACCCAGTTGAAATGTTCATATATCCCTGTATACAACAAGTTTCGTAACACAGTATATATTCTCCTTTTGGTCATTTCTTTTTTCACATCTTGCATTGGTTTTATATGTGGTTGTCCCGTACGTCACACACTTGTCCCATACGTCACATTTCTTAATTTGATTATGTAATCAACACAGAATTTTTGTAATTTTTGTTAAACCTATTTTTTGTTAGGTATTCATCTAAATTAGAACTTCCTAGAATATCTTTAAAAAAAAAAAAAAAAATTCATAATTAAAATTAAACAAATTGTGATCAAATTGTGACGTACGGGACATCACATTTTGGAACCTACCTCATTTGCATAATTAATTAATTTTGAAAGTTTTTATATTTTTTTCTTATTTTCTAGCATGATGGTCTACAATTCCTGAGATATTTAATTTTAAACAAATAATTCAAACGAGATACAAAAATAAAAATGTAATATCCCGTACGTCACGCTAATTAATACAAATCGAAGTTCGTGACCTTGGCACTCGTCGTATTTTGATAATTTTTAATTTTTTTTATCAGATTCATAAAATTCATAGTTTCAGCTTTAAAATGAGGTATAGTTTGTTAAATATATATAAAGATGAAATTTGACCCCCAGAGGGGACAATAGCTTGGACCTGCCCACCTACGTTCTATTTGTATACACTTCTTGTTTAACTTCAAATTTACAGTACTTCTGTTATAATTTTATTAACATGCCCTTTTCCTCTCCAAAGAAATGTTTAGTTGATGCTCCTATGGGTATGAGTGCATCCACTGCATTGTGTATGGAGTTAAACAAACTGGTAAAGATGGCTCAGTGGTTAGATCAGTGGTCTCAGGACTAGCAGGTCGTTGGTTCCAACCCAAGTCAGTCCACCTGTGACCTTTTTTTTTCTGGGTCCTTTGTTTTTTAATCTTCAAAGACATACTTCCTTAAACCTTATTATTCCATCAATACTGCAAATTCCTCTCAATATTAATGTGTTTTAAACAAATATTCTGTGGTGTAGTCTTTCTTGGTTCATGTTACTGCTTATAATTTGAATTTGCAGGAACAAGGACATGATTTCATTTGTCTCATCATATGGGTACAGTTATTTTTTCAGTTTTACAGCATCTATGTCATTGACAGTGTAAATAGTTAAGAATCTGCATGTTCTTGCCTCCAAAGTAAAATATTTCAAACACATTTTCAATTCCTACAAGGGCCTTCCCAACCCTAACCCTCTAAGTTAGAGCTAGTCATCACCCTGCTATGCCCTTCATGTGGGATCAATTAAAGAACAGACGATGATTGTTACAATAGCTTGATTAATACTCTACATGTCCTGTCTAATGGGCCATGATGCACAGACTTCCGGGCAAAAGGATCGGCTCCGCCCCGCCCGACATTCATCCGTCCCCTTGGTCGGTGCCACGATAGAATCATCAATCATCGTACCGCGCAGTTAGATGTGTGATGCGTAAGGGGTGACTGCCCTGCATGTTAAGCTTGCCCTGCAGGTTTATCTGAACTTCAACGTTTCACTGCTGACTTTTGAATTCTCGTTACAAGTCGTGATTGATGGGAGTGTCTTCATGATGTGCAAGGCTCTATGATTTTGTTTTCCAATTCAAGGTAGATCCGAGGATGTTTGGCTTGAGGATGTGTGTGTTACATCGTGTCCAATGTTTGTTTTTCTTTCAATCTTTCTCATTAGTTTGGAGCGTCAGGGTACCATCTGCTGAGATCCAGAGTATTTTGTTTTACTCCTTTCATGTAATACTGGGTAAATGCCCTTCTAGCTTTCAAAAGATAACATTTCCCCATTTTGTAATTTTTATTTCTTAGCTTAGAATGTCATGGTTCCAAGATTGCCACCTATATATCAAGCCGATTAAATTTACCTTTTGGAGGAACATGGAATTAGGCCATCTCTGAAGTTATTGGCAACAATTGTTGTTGGCAGAGCTGTAGCTGTATGGTTTAATTCCCAAGGCCCTGCAAAGAAGAAATATTATGAATACAATATTGTAAAGGGTAACCAATTATAAACATATTGTATGATCATAATAATAATATGCTGCCCTGTTTATCTGTATTTATCTGACCTTCCCTGATTAATTTGACCTCTCTTATATCCAAGCATCTATTGCCTGTCATATAGATAAAAAGGACCTTGGTTTGTTTCACAGTAGCAAAGATAGATTTACTATGGACTGTTCAGACTGTAGGATATTTATACGAAGCGTGTATACAACAAATCATTGTGTTGTGAATGGGGCATACACACACTAGATAACAACATCATGTAAAGAAACGTGTAAAGAAACATCAGTGCTTGCTCATGATAAGCCACGCCCAGATATGTGGTTTTGGTATGATACAACATTCTGACGATGAGAATGGGACCCTGAATCTGTAATGATATTTAGTTTGAAACGATGCTCTAACATGCCTTTCACGATATGACATTCCCTTATGTCATTCAGACTAGAAATCATTAATTAATTACTCATCATACAGCTGTACAGTTTTCATATACCCATACAATGATTGTTGGTCATCTAAATGGCTAGTCACTGGATATTTTCCAAATCCACTTTATTTTAAGGGTAAGCAGCTCATTGCTTCTGCTTTACATCAAAGGTCATACAGAAATAGATTTGTTTTCTTTCGGCCAAATAACATGTCACATTTGATGTCATTGGTTATACCTTCAACATGATTTATTAGAAAAAATATAATGAATGAAGTAGCTGTATGGGATCACATAGAGCATATTCCTGGTAGAGATAGAAGAGAAACAAATTATGGGGATGAGGATATTTGGCTTCTTAAATGCATTAAAATATTGAGCATGTAATAAAAAGCTGCATCTAAATACATAATTTGTCCAAGCCTTGTATTGCATAAAAAATCTAGACGCAATATCTTTACTTGAAAGTAGCTTTTTGAATCTTTTCTTTTTTACCTAGAAAGGTTGGCAAAATCTGAATGAAAAGCTACATCTACTGTTTCTCACTCTACCAGAACTAAAGTGGAGCATGTACACTATCATGTGCCGATTGGCGATAGAATCCTATGACCGGGGTAATGATAATTAGAATGTAAAGCACTTAGAAACATAGTATTAAGCTACACAAATGTGATTAGTATTAATTACTAAAGTACTGATAATGATATCTATGCTTTCTTATGCTCAAGGAACATGCAAGGGCTTTTACTACTCTGGTTGTTGGATTAATCTTTCTTCTGTACAACATATTTGTGTGCAAAATGTTCAACTTTCAACAGGAGCATGTTATACCACAACTTTACCATACACAAGCATGTTTGCAGGTCAAGCATATATTGCTACCAAATTTGATTTCCCACTTTCATTATATTTGTTAAAAATCTTTCATGATAGGGGAGGGTAATACTTGCCTGTTCAAGTCATTAAGATGAAAAGGTTGTCTCGTAAATTCACTTGAGCATAAAATGTAACTGAAGGAAATACTTCCTAACTATGAATTGGATCTATTTTGACATTTGATCTGAGAAACCAATTCTATTGTCAAATCTGACAAATGGTAGCAATCCAAAGTCATGTCCTTTTCCATTCATTTCAATACTTGTTTTACTTATATGATTCAGACAAGTAGATTGCCAGATTATTTTCCTTCTTTAAGCTTGAATGGTAGAAATGTTTGCTGGAAGTCTTCATTTACTTCCGTTAGAGTCAGAAGGAGGATAACCAGCTCTGTAAAGATGATTTCATCAAGTGCTCAACTGCTCATAGAGGCTGTTGAATTTTTGTTTAAATATAATGTGAATTTTGAAGTGGTTTGAGCCCTAATCATTTTCAGACCGATTTATCATTAGGGGATCAGAGTAGAGTATCACATTTCATTTCTGTTTCCTTTTTAGTATCTAGTCAATCTAGTCATGAAGTCTACAATGTTTAGTCTAGTTTCGTACATTAATAAATCTTTCACTGGAATTATCTAATGTGTCATCTGAATGTCTTTGTATCATGAATAATGTTCAAGAGCCTCAACATATACTTTTGAGTGCCTGACAGAACAGCACTAACATAAAGTTTTCTTAAAGGGATCGTTTAACGATGTTAAATCTGAGATGCACGGCCCTATGTGTTATCAGTGTCTTTGATATGGTGTTATATTGAAGCCCTAAAAACATTGCACTTCAAAATAATCAAGAAGTGCCTCAAAAAAGTAAAAACAGGTTTTACCAGTACTCGTTTTCCCCAAAAGATTGTAGTGTTATGAAAACTGTTTGGCAAACGCAAAATTTGATTTCATTTTTTAATCATAAATATTTTGATAATCAGACAGGCGATGGGCTTGTAAAAGTTATGCGGTTCCTGACTGACCTAAAGGCTTTTAATTTTCATTGCAGCATGAGCTAAATCAAGGATTTAAAAAAAAGATCTGAGACAAAGTTACTGGTTCCTTTTAATTCGGATAATGAAAGTAGGGGCAGATTTATTTGGGGAAACCCCCTCCCCCATCCATTTGAAACCCAAGTGACACAACCCCTGAAACCTAGCTATTACTAAAATCTTGTTATCTTTTTGACATGAAGAAAATAATATAGTTTAAGTTTTATACAGCTCAAATTATGGACATTTCACGAAGAAAAAACATTCAGACAATTTGTCATCATTCTAATAGCTGTTCTAATGTTTGCCTCGTACACCTGTCATTATGAAATATTTTGGTATTCATTTCAATCAGTGCACTTGTAAGTAAGCTTCACTTTCCTGTAAACAACATTGCGGGTCAACGAGCTTTTTTTCTTCTCACAAACAACTCCTGCTGGGATTTCAATGTGCAGTTCCCACTTTGGGGAATGCACTGCCGCATATCACTTACCATGCGGTTCTATGTTGAGAGAGAGACGCCGATTACACTCTCTTTCACCCAAATTTCATAACAACAATGAATTTCATATCACACATCCTATTCTTAATAATTGCAGATGCGTCAATTGTCATCTCGGGGCTTTCGTAGTGATGCGGCTGGCCCGAGCAGTTCCAAAATGAACTGCGCTATTGATTTTTGATTCTTCACAAATATGCCTTCTTTTTTCGGTTTTTCCGGCACCAATTTAAAAGCAGCTGCTGAACAAATTGAAAATGTAGGGTTTGAGCATGCCTGGAGTTACTTCTCATACAAAAGCTAGCACAAAGCTGGAGTTCTATGACTTGATTTTCACGCAAGACATTGGGTTTTGGCGGTTAGGAGAGCTGTTAGTAGAATGTTTTATTGATGATGGGACAATGTTAGTGAGGTACAAAACATGAGATAGTCAGCACTCACTGCTTCGGGGTTAAAGTATAGTCTGTTTTTTGTTTCAAATATTTCATACTGAATGCTGCAAAATACTTTACTCTATGTTATGTTAACCTCTCTCTCTTTCTCTCTCTCTCTCTCTCTCTCTCTCTCTTTTCTTCTTCTTCGTCTTCTTCTTCCTCTTCTTCCTCTTCTTCCTCTTCTTCTTCATCTTCTTCTTCTTCTTCTTCTTCTTCTTCTTCTTCTTCTTCTTCTTCTTCTTCTTCTTCTTCTTCTTCTTCTTCTTCTTCTTCTTCTTCTTCTTCTTCTTCTTCTTCTTCTTCTTCTTCTTCTTCTTCTTCTTTTTTCTTCTTCCAATAACCTATTATGTTCAATGAAAATATCATGTTAAAAATCTATTTTTTTTTCTTCTTAATATTTGACCTGTAATGGATTGGAGAATATATGCATAAAATGGAAACATACTAATTGTATTTCATGTAAATATAGTTTGAGTTTCAAACTTGTGCATGGATAAAGTATAAAAAAAAACACTATTCTCTCAAATCGTCAATAAATTCAGGAAGCTGGTTTTCATAATATACTTAATTATCAGACATGCGCCCAAAACTTATAAAAAAAAATTAGCTAAAACATTTGAAGTATTATGTAATATTCCTTACATTTCATAATGCATGTAATGTGGATTCGATGTTAGCATTTCAAGAACCTTTTCTATGTCTTTCAAGTTCATTTTGAGTTGAAGGCAGAATGAGATATTGCAAACTTCAATCTCCCCTTCTAGCTGGAAGGGTTAATCATTTTGGATAAAGTCATCCTCCTACATCATTTTGACATGGGCGATGTAATAACGACCTCAACATTTCTTCTACAGCAAAAAAAATTGTTGAATTGTATTACTTTTATCCCCTCCCCCCCCCCCAAAAAAAAGGACTATAAGGAAATTAAGCTCTCATCCCCCTTTCAACTCAATGCTCTGGCTACGTGTCTGGTTGTCATAACAACCGAATCTGGAGAGATGTTTATTTCTAGTGAGGCAGTTGCACAGTTGTGTCATTGGTGCTCTGTGGAGCAGGACGTGCTCTCTCTGTGCTCTGCGTTGTCTGCGTCTCCCACTCTCCATCTCTCTCTCTCTCCCCCACTCCACAACGCTCTCTGAGTGTCCAGGCTCCCTCTGTTCAATCTGCAGTTTGGACTTCACCCTGCACAGATGTAATAAGATCATTGTCGGGAATGCGAGGGAACTCTACACCGGAGGCCGATTTGTGATTATAACTCCGCCGCCGAAGACAACGGATCGTAATCCTCGTGGTACAGCCTACTCGTGCCCTCGGGGCAAGTCTCTTTTATTTGTCTCCTTCTTTTCATATTTTTTTTATTTGGTGAAATTTCAGAGGAAGAGGAGTATCAGAAACATTGGAGGTTCATACCCTACATTTCATCAAACTCAGTCCTGCCAGAGTGGAAGTGTACGTTTTTGAAGTTTTCATAGACTGTCTTACCAATTTCGGTGAGTAGAGACTTATTTTTTGTAATCGTTCTGTCTCAGTTTACCCCTTAAAGGCCTATTGTATCATGCGGTTTTGTTTCAGGATATATGATATGATGTGTTTATCTGTATAAAAAAAGAATGGTGTATCTTTATATATACGGTTTATGAAGGCTTTGGCTGAAATTCCTCAGTGGAGAGAGAATTTGGAAATGCAATCCATCTATTTTTCAGCTTGATATGTTTTCTTTTTTATCTTCCTTATGATGCACCTCATGTGCTTTGACGTGTAAAAACATAGAAGGTTCAATATGAAGATGAGAGTTTATTCCATGTATCTTGATTAATGTTTGGCTTTGCTTTTTAAGATCATTAGATATTTTGCAAGATATATTGGGCTTCCTTTTTGTGAGTTAGCAACTCAACTAGCCTATCAAATCCATCTTGGACAAATGAATGGAGAAAAAAAACGTTGGCGAGAATATGATTTTCACATAAAAGTGAATTATGTTATCTATGTTGTACATACTATAATTGTAAAGATATAGAAGTGCAATTTATAATCCAAACGCTGTTACAGTCTGAATATCAGATTTTTTAGTGGAGAAAATAACCATTTTGATGAAAAAGCTGATGTTTAGACATGAATAATTCATTAGGTGTTCGAATATTAGCTACTTTTCTTTTTTGTATTCTTTAAAATTGATTTTTATTCACATTACATAACCAAAAAAGATTTATAAGCAATTCAATTTATACATTTTTCAGTCTCCTGTTTATGCTCTGAATCTGTAAGTTAAGTTCCTATGATTGTGAGCTTACAGCGATCGATCAAAGAAGGCTGGCACATCATTTTATTAAATTTAAGAACTTTTACAATAGCTGCATTTCTTTTCTCACATTCCTGTGCTTTATCTGAAACTGCAAGGCAACTAATGGCAAACAGGCATAAAACCCTTATTGAAAACCCACCTCTGGAGTGTGGTTTTTGAAACACCGGCAGAAATTTTACTGATTTTTGCTCGCTTTCTAAACGTCAGTGAAGTATTCCGGTTTTGAGTCACTTCACTCCCCTTGCTTTGCTGCGATCGCATGCAAAGCAGTGACAAGTCATTCAAGTGTACTACTCAGAAATGAGCTACTACTCACCCCCAAAACAGAATGAGCAAACACACACTGACGTTTTGTATAGGTTTTTCCAGTAGTGTAAATGGAAGTTTTTTTTTAAAAAACCTTTATTTAAAAGAATGGTATTTGGGCTGTGTAAATGGGCCTTATCAAGAATGGAGATTATTGTAGTGATAAGGGGATGTTGTGTGGAATTCATCTTTTGATTTTAGACAATTTCGTAAAATGCTCATGTAATTGAAATCCAGTAAGCAGTGATTTGACATGAAATACAGAAGAAAGAAATAGAAAACAGGAACTAATCTTTAAATGACAACCTTTTAATTGCTGAGTACACATTTCAAGAAAAAAAGAATACCTACCTTGCGGCAGCTGAAATGTCTTGCTTGTTATGTACTATTCGTATAGAAATTTGAATATAAGTATGATGAAGCAAATTGGTCTTCAAAAAGACTACATAAGAATTTGCCTTAAGTCATGTTTAATGAAAATCCAAGGACGTTTACAGCAGTATAAAAATGATGTAGATTCCCAGAATCATAAAAAGTCATTGACCAGATCAGTTGAGTATATATGCTGTAGTGGTTTCTAAGTTAATTTTGTTAATGTTTTGTAATGTCTCTGTAGAGATGTTTTTGATCACAGTTTGTCTGATAATAAGTGATGAAAAAACAGAAAAGACATGGGTGATCGGGTTACATCTGGATGGAAACCCCCTAAAGAGTTATGTGCACAAATCCACCTTAGGGCCATTTCACCGTCTTATTGTATTGCCTACAGGAAGTACGTCATGATCTCACATTTTGATAGACGATGCACGAGGCTCTCAAAATTACCCTAGAGTGGATTTCTTGAAAGTCTTCGCGATCATATGTCTGTTAACAGAACAATAGATTATATAGATTGTCCTCAAGGCAGTCTCATTTTAAAAATAAAAAGAATATTTGAAATTTATGAAGCATTATGAGGATACAAGGCCCTGAATGATACAGAAAACTTTCATCGGTTGGGGATAATCATAAAATGTAGTTTTTAAAGATTCTACCAACCTTGAATTTTGTGGGCAAGCTTTCGTCCACTCATGTGGAATTTCTCAAGCTAAGTGATCAGTCACACGTTTTCTTTGCCCTGAATACTAAATCTCTGATTACCCTAGCTTAAAATGAACTATCATGATAAGGCGCTCAAGTACAAAAAGAATTTGATACTATCTGGGTTTTGACTGGCAAATGAAGAATAATGTTTTATAGAAGTACATTCGTGCTGTGGCATTGTTTTGAACATTGTGCCGTGAAGTTATTAGGTGATTTTCCATTGGAATACGACACCTTTACAATGACCAATCAAGTAAGAGATGCTGTGAATTAAAAGTAATTTTTACACATGCTTTTATTCAACAGCAAGCTGTGTGCATTGTCTTGGCAAGCGGAAGCCGGACTTGACCTCAGATCACCTTCTTGTATTATAGACATGAGGCTCCTTAAAGGGAAGCTTAAAGAATGTCCACTCTGTTTTAATAACAGTTTTAATAATCAGTTTTAATAACAGCTTGAAAATGAGAGAAACAGATCTCTTAAAAGACAAAATAGATAAAATTTTGAAGGTGCAATCAATCAAATATAAATTAACAACTCTTTTAATCTCTCTTGTGAGCACTATCCATTTTTCTTATAGAATTACATCAAATATTATTCTTTATAGTTATTGATGGAGGATTTAATCTGTTTCATAGATGGGATGTTTAAGAACATGTCCAAGAATAAATCTCTGGCAAAGGTATAATTAAAATGAAAGTTGAGAAAAATAGACATTTATGATCGTTTTATACAAAATAAATGGTGGGCTACTCGCGAGGGAAATCAAGTGTTCCCAATATGTATTTGATCTATCATCACTTCTAAATTTAAAATAAATTTAATTCAAATGAATAAAAAAGGGTTTCTTTAGTACCTGAAGGACCCACTTAATAGAGAGAATTGTCTGTCCAGAATGAATCAAGTTTCAGGTATTGCACGTGACAGGAAGTTCTCAAGTAAATAGAGCTCCTCGCTCGACGGGAAGAAAGGCTATATGTTGGAAGAAGGAAAAACAAAGATTTTCTTTTGGACCCACTCTTGTTACGAGAACACAATCTGATTGGAGGGCAGGTGGACGTGTAGGATAATCCTGGGCCGGTTGACGAGCCTGCTCATCTATCCCGTCCCACGAATGTTCAAGGGCATCGCTCGCTTCATCCAACCCTCGCCCAAATACAATTGGAGGGGTAGATAGATTAATAAGGATGGCAGCATCGATTCTCTATTCACCTGAGATGTGCTGATCCCGTGCTGTCGTATCGATGCGTGAAGAAATGTCACTCCTGGTGAAGAGGGTAGTGGTCTGAATGTATGCACAACTCGGAGGGAACATTTTATAGGAAGTATCGGCAGTTGTGACTTTGTGCCATCAGAATGTTTAGACAGTTTACAGCTTTTGAGCCCCCAAAAGTAGACATTTGACATCCAGATGCGATGAATTACAATTCTATCTCTTTAATTTACCTTACCTAAGCTTACTTTTCCTCTTCCGCCCAAATATTAATGTTGAAAACTTCCCAATTCTTGGGACAATCAACCCACCAAGCCTCAATATGAGTTCATATAATGTACTTTGTATTTAACTTTGAATTTTTTGTTTATATTTAAAAATTTGATTGTTTTTGTTTATTTAATGAAAAATGAGTAAAGACTGAATGATTAATTGTTAAGCTGCAGCAACAAGTTTGAAAGCAAACAGTTGATATTTTGGTATTCATTAATCAGGAAGTATTTGTTATTGCACTTTTACATATTTATTCTGTTATAGTTTGAAAAAGTAACCTGTGGCATTGACAGAAATCCATTTTCAGAAGCTCAGCAGATATTGGAATAACTTAAGACGGCCTATCTCAAAATGTATTTGAAACTCTGCCTGTGATACCTTTCTAATAATATAGTAGGACATGGCTTAAAACTTGTTGAATTATATGTTCCTTGTCACTGTTATGTATCCTAGATGTATTGTATTTAAGATGGGGAAACTAGAAGAGGAATTCAAAAATAAACTGTTCCCTCGCAGCTGTTTAAAACTGTCATAACAGATGGACTTCACTATCAGATAAGGATTGTAATTGCTGTAAGCTACATCTACCTTTTATCAGTGGCGGTTCTAGGGTTTGTTTGCGAAGAAAAAGGGGCACAGTATTCTGAAATTCTCAAACAATCAAAGAAAAAGGGTCATCAGATTTGTGTGGATGTCTATTGGACTCCAAATTCTCTAATGACCCCCCCCCCCCCCCTCCCTAAAAAACCTAAAAAGTGTGATGGTGGGCATTTTTGGGATTGTGTATTTAAGGTATGTCACTTTGGTTTCAAAAAGAGGGGGCAAAAGTTAGGTGTGCTCCCCCCCCCCATCCACCTCTACCTCACATGGGATGCCTTCAACATATATTTTATTGAATTTGTTCAGTCAAAAGATCTTTGATTCTAGCCATAATACAAAAATTGTTGATAAAATCTATATAATTGTATATATATATTGTCTGCTTTGGAGATTTGGAGGGTGTTGACTCATATCCTGTAATACAGAGTTAACATCCTTTTAGCTCCAAAATAAGGATATGAGCAGTTGAGTCCGGATAGGTGTACCTCCAGGAAATAGATAGATGTGATATAGATAACCGCTGAATGTATGAAGAATAAAGAGAATAGGGAGAATGAAATTATGTATTGATGGCACTGCTGGCTTCTTGTAAGTAAGAAGCAATATCTTTCCATTGCAATGCTTTTCTGAGAACGAATCGGGGGCAAAATAGCTGGGGAATATACAATAAAATTCTGTGTTGACTTTGTTAACTCATATCATTTTACTATTAGTTTAGAACCTTTTGGCCCTTAACAGAGACAGATGATATCATCTGCTAACAGCCAAAAGAGCATTCAGTTGTGTCTATTTACACATAGTTGATGCCCTTCTGGTGCTGTGCTGAGAGTGAGAGAGCTGTAACTCATGCCGTTTAACATGCTATTGACTTATATTGATTTACACATAGTTTATTGCCCTTCTTGCTTTCTGCAGAGGGTCGGAGAGCATTAACTGATGTAGTTTAACACAAAGTTAACACCCTTCTGGCTCTCAGCAGTCAATATATGAAAGCCTTTATGGTCAAACACATTTTCTTTCATCTTTCATCCTAGTTCATATCAAGGACAATAGGTTTGTGTGCCTTTGAGAATGCAGGCAATATCTCTTTTTGTTACCATGTTTCAATATCATCATATCGTTTGCAGGTTTTATGGGGGTCCATTCATGCAGGGAAGGGCAGTGGTAGACTCAATGTCTCTCTAATACATGAAATGCCAAGTGTGTAAATGTGTGTAGTATGGTCAATGAGAAACTAAACAGGTTACTTCATTTCTGGCATTTGAGGGGTTAAATAGGGCAATAAGATCGGTCTTGATACACAGAGCTTAATGTGTTGTGATCAGTTAACCCTGCTTAGAAATATCCGAGGTTTAGACTAAAGATCCTGAAAATCAAGTCTTGTACTAACATTTTTGACATAGACCACCCTGTTAATATTTGTTCACAGAAACAAATACAATTGAATGCATTTTAAAGTTTTTACCCAGGAGGATGTGTAAGAACCAACTTTACAACGAAACAAAGAATTCAAGATTGAATAAAATGGCTCTTTAGAGATCATTCAATATTTTGGGTCTTTGTGACATGAAATATTCAAGCTTCAAGCCTTCTTTTATAAAGGTTATTTCATTAGATAAGCATGTGATGTTGCTTCTTTGGGGGGGAAATGCTTTTAAAAAAAGTAATCGCTTGAAAATGTCTGGGTTAGAACAGTGTGCTGTAATGGCATGTGGGATGGGAAAAGGGTGTCTTTTCAGAAGCCATTGTCATCCATTTTCTCAAAGGGTGCTCTGCGTTAACATAAGAATCTAAAGAGATTGTTTCCATGTAAATCCCATGCCATATCTCAAACTATTATCTCTGCCTGATATCGGTCCGACCGAACCGTTTCCTGATTAGCATCTCATTGTCAAGGTCATTCAAATTTCCCCCGAGGGAGTTGACAGAATAATCAATTTTAGGCAGGATAATTGAATTGATTGTTAATAAAGATTAGCGAGGGTGTCAAAGCCGTTCACCCAATCCATGAGTTACATTGATCTTGGTTAGATGTGAAGGTACTATGTAGGACACTGTTTAGGATGTTCACTGCCTGTATTTGAGAAAAAGAAACAAAATGGCTGTTTCCTTCAGTAGATGTATTAGTATTTCATAAATGCTGCTTTATTTAAAAAAAGCAATATATCCTTTTGAATTTCAACTTGATATCAAATGTTTTGTTAGATATGGAATCACTAATACAGTCAAACCTGTCTATTAAGGCCACCCAAGGGAAACAAAGAAAGTGGTCACTGTAGACAGGTGGCATTTCTAGACAGGTTCTAGAACACACATTTATTTCTTGAGGGAGATGAAATATGTAGCCACTATATAAATGTTGCATTCATAGAGCAGTGGCTACTAAGACCGGTTTGACTGATTATTACACACACAGTACAAGGTATGCTAAACTTGTCCTTGCTTTTTTGTATGATGTGTGTGTGTAGATTGCAATTCCGCTTATGATTTGGCAAATATTATCTTGGGTGAACTTCTCATTAAATCCTCTTTGATTTTGTTACTAAAGGTAATACTTTTATTTCTGGTAATGGTAAGAAAATGTAATTCGTATAAAACAGGAAACAAATTGCAATAATGTTACAAATTCCCTTATAAATCATATCAGCCATTGAGATTTGATTGAAAACATATAATAGCTGAAGAATAGAAAAAGAAACTTGAGAAAATCATAGTTACTTTGTCAAAACATGTCCTATATGTTTATAACATGATTTGTAGATTAAGTGTAAGCGATTATTAGCGGTATCCTGTAAATTAGTCATATTTGGGAAGTCCCACCACTTATCTACTGCTTGATAAACAATTAATGATTACTATTCATCTCTCTCTATGTACAACTCCACAATACTAAACACAATATAACCTTTAAAGTATTCTCCTGGAAAAAAATATAATATACCGTGTGTCTCAAAAAAAACGTAACACTTTTGAAATGGTTGCCAAATTGAGCATATATAATTTTATGAAAAAATGTCTATATGTATGGAAAGCTAAAGGACCAACCTTTCATATGATATGAAAAAATTAAAAAAAAATCATGCTTCGATGGACAGTGTTCACTTAAGTTAGAGGTATGAAAATGGGCCTGCGCAGGATTTTTCCTTCCAATTTTGGACAGGTAAATTACTTGTAACTTACAAAATAAGGTCGATATGAGATATTCATGATCGATGGATCAAAAGGATATTTTGAATCAAAAGGATATTTTGAATACCTCGAATTCTGGTATTTTCAATGCATAATGAATGATGTACTTAGCTATTACATGTTTGGGTCATTCATAAAACCTGAATAAAATGTGATTGATGATCCACCAAACTTACGGAAGAAAACTGATAAAGAAAAGGCAAGGGGTAGGTGATGGGATGGGAAAAGGTTGTGGGGGGGAGGAGAGTGGGTTGCATAATGTCAATTATGATTTTGAATACGGTATTTCAATTTAACATTTTCCCATTCTTCCTTCATCCTGTTCACATCTACCAGATCAATGATACAATAAGATGGGAGTGGAAGTTGGTGTGTGTGTGTGTGTGTGTGTGTGGCAGGGGTGGTGTTTGGGGATTGATAAATGACAGAGAGAAAGGACTGGTATTCAAAACATCCTTTTAACTCTTAATCCATCGATCATGAATATCTCATATCAAACTTATTTTGTATGCTAAAAGTAACTTACCTGTCCAAAATTGGAAGGAAAAATCCTGCGCAGGCCCATTTTCATACCTCTAACTTAAGTGAACACTGTTCATCGAAGCATGATTTTTTTTTCAATTTTTTCATATCATATGAAAGGTTGGTCCTTTAGCTTTCCATACATATCAACATTTTTTCATAAAATTATATATGCTCAATTTGGCAACCATTTCAAAAGTGTTACGTTTTTTTTGAGACACACGGTATATGAAAATAGTAAGACTGCTTAGTAACAATAATTCCTGCCTACAGCATGTACAGGATTTATTATTCATAAGAGACTCTAAGTCTCCTAGATACGAGAGAATTTGAAGCTTGGATGATCATAGTCTGAGATCTTGAAGGTACTGTACGTAGGCGCTCTAGCCTTTCAATTTCACTAGACCTCCAAGAGAGGTATAGACAAAAGACAATGGTCTTGAATAGAATTGTAATTTGTCAGGGTTTTGATGGCGTCTGGTCGTATCAGTTTTGGACATGTCTACACAATAGGTGGAATACATGCATGTCATTGGTACTGAAATGTCTGCAAATTGTCATAAATTGAGCCTCGTAAATGTGTCTTGATATATGATTGCAATCATATATGAAAGGACAGGAATGCAACAAATTTACACTCTGTATTTCACGTAAATGCTGTAAATAAATGATGTGCCCAATATCTTGAGTAAAACCCAAAATAGTAGATGGAAAAGTAAATATACCGTGCGAGAAAAATATTGAGTTGCAGAGAGTGATTCAGCTTAGGAAAGCTCTAAACAACCTTTACAACTTAATGAACAGCAAGTGAATATATGTGGACCAGACTAAAACAGCAAATTTATGTTGTATTGTTGGACTAGGTTAGGGATTAAACTAAATGGCATCCTATATTTGTATATAGGGTGTAGTTTAACTCAAGATGGTTTGAAGATCCCTGACATCCTTTTTTCCTTGTTATAGGAAAGTTTTCATGTCATCATTTTACTCATTCATAAGCCAGAGTTATATAATTTTATTTCATGCAATTTTAAAGTGCCCTTGTAGAATTCTGCACCCATTTTTGTTTAAAGGTAATACAAAGTTTTGGGACATTTTGAAAATTGGCTGGATAATGATTCTTCACAATTTTGATATATTTGGATGCCCTTGTGGATGTATTGTAAGCACTAGACAATTTAGCCCCTAAAACACTTCTGTTTTCGAGATAAATTGAATATAAAAATTTACCGGTGCTCCCGGTAAATTTTGTGAAATTTCAAATAGGGCCTATGGCCATACAATGGTAGCTGCGACCATGGAAATCTCAGAATATGTAGTTGTTATATATCATTTCCAAACGGGAATAGCCAATCGGTCGATTTTAGTCAAGAAACATTGTTTTATAGCTAAATTAATATATTGACCTTGAGAGGGAGCTATACAACATAAACAGTTTATTATTACAATTTCATCACTTTAGACTCGATTTCAACCGCGCCAACGATCACTGAATATTGTAGGATCGCATGTTCCTCCAATATGTTCATTTGAACCAAATTCATGACCCCGTACCAAAACTTTGCATTACCTTTAAGAAGCAAGCGTTGTTAGTTCACACAATGGACAAACATATTGACTAGTTGCAGAAAGGTCAAACCGACTTTAATCAAATTATAATCAGGTCACTGGTCACCAAATATCATTTCATACAAAATTCATATTTCTAAGCAGAAAAAAAAGGCGTATTTTTATGAATTTTGCATGCTTCATTATGATTGAAAGGTAGTAAAGAAAAAAAAACACCTGCAGATATTTTTGCGAAGGGCAGGGTCACAGACATTTTAGCAAGCTGTTGTTTTCGCAATAATTCACAAAAAGTACTTACTTTTACTATTGCATCTCTGCACAATGCTGTGCATTTTCATGTGTAACAAGTTCACACAATTACAACAAATTCATAGAATTTGTAATCAGAATAAGAATAAGAATTTGTAAGATAAGGAAATATAACCACATATATATTATATATTTCTTATTCTCTAGGTTTGTTAAAATTGTAATCAATTCATTCTGTAAGAAGATCCGTCATTTTGAGTGGGAATAATTAAAAGTAAGTCTAAAATACATGTAGATCTTTGTGGTTATCATGTTGTCCTTGCTGTATGTTTATGTTTTATTTCTGTCTTTGTATTGTTTATCTGCTTTAACATCATCAGTTTATAATCAGCAAATAGAATATCATTCAAGATAGGTAGATGAAAACTTATCATATCAGTGAATCAGGCAAGGTTTTATTGGAAACATATTGAAATCATTAGATTGTCAATTTTAGTATGCTTCTTTCATTATCAGAGATGAAAATGTAGAATAATGCAGAAAATGCACTAAAGATTCATCCCAATTTAATTTGATTTATAGATTGAATTGTTATATCACAGTGATATCTTGGGTGCGATTGCAAGTTACATTTTATAGGAATCTTCTCTTAAGCGATCACCATTTCAGTTGCCTTGGCTTTGTTCCAAATTTGTGCTTGGATCAGTGCGCAGTAAATTTTCTATTTGATTTGCCTACCATTTCTTGATAGGGGTAAAGGAATTAATCGACACGTAATATTCTGTTCTTTTTTTCACGCTTCGAGAAAGCCTTTTTACCTGGCCGAACATGGGAAGCACTCGCTCGTTATTAATTGGATTAGAAATGAATGGTTTTGTGTGGATCGTTGGTGAAGGGGGAAAGGGAGGGCTGATTACGACAAGCTGTATATTTGTACTCTCAAGTTGCTTTTTATTGCATGCCGGCAATAAGGCTCTTACAGGCGTCTAATTTTCAATGGCAGTAAAGTCCTTATAGCATGCAACAGATGTTATTTGTATGCTGCATGGAGGATAGAGTTTCAGAGGGAATTAAATGTTGCACTATTTCTCTTTCATGTTTTAGAGCATTTCTTCGAATCACTTGCTTCATGAGAGTAATTCAATTAGTACTTTATTTTCCAAGGTGAGCGTGGTTTTATGGAGAAGAAAATAATCCAGACAAATTAATTACCAAATGCAGATTTCACATATTTTTAGAAATGTAAACTTGTAGTAGCAAAGTGGGGATTCTTTTTAGGAAAACTATGCACCTATTTACGTCATAAACTTGAGACGAAAGTACAGGTACTAGGAAACTGGAAATCTGTTTAATTTGAATGTTTGAATTTAATAACATCATTTTACGTCAAGGAAGTTTGTAAATTGCAGAAATTCAACGTTGTACTTTAGTTATTTTGTGGCATGAAACTATTGTGAATCTGGACCCATTAAAAATTTTGTGAAGATTTTACTTCTTTTTTTTACTGTTCTGCCTATTAATACAGTCAAACCTGCTTTAGTGACCACCTATATAGATAGACCACCTGTCTTCAAAGACCATATTTTTGTTTCTCTTGAAAACGGTTTCTCGTTGAAATATGTACTAAAGCAACCTGTACATAAAGGCCACCTGCCTATAAAGACCTTCTTGTCACCCTTGGGCGGTCATTATAGACAGGTTTCACTGAATAAGGAAATCCCTTGCAGAATATAGTTAATACTTGTACAAGAGTCCTTTCTTTCAGACATAACAGGTACTACAGCATTTATAATGGATAAAAAACGGCATGCACCTCCAAAGTACATTGATAATCGACCCGAGGTGGCAAGTACTGAAAACTAAAGAAAAGGAAAAAGATGCAAGCTTCAACAAAAAAATTGAAAAGAAACAAAATGTGGGTGAAGTTTATATCACATATTACATATTTCTCAACAGTGCAATTAACCCCACTTTCCTGTAGAGAGAAAATGGATCCAGCACGGATGCCCTCTTTTTTAAATTGAAATATGGTTCGTTGACCCTAAATTTCCTATTCCAACCCAATAATAAAATTCTCATGATTCAACTGATTGTGTTTTTGTTTCCCAAATTCTAGCCGCCATATTTTCCTTTTCAATAAATGCCTTTGAAAGTGGTTATTGCTTTTCTAACTCATCCAAATTTATGAGTTATATATTTCTGACTGTTTGCAATTCATGAATTTGCAGTATTTTTCCACCCAGGGGTGAATGCCTTTGGCAGTGCAATGTTAATTTGAAAGATCTGAGGAGTGAGACTATTGTATCATTATTTAGTCTTCTGAGAGGTAGGGTTGATTATAAGTGTTTTTGCTTCTCTTCCAACTCCTTTCTTGATTTTGAGATTCTGGACTACAATTTTTTTGAAGTTTGTTTGTCTTTTCAGATTTATCAATCAAATCAATTTTTAAAAGCATGTTTTGTTGAAGATTATTGCATTAGGATAAAAGGTGAAAAAGCACTTTCATTGAAAGGATAAACAAATCATATAAACAATATGTTTCCTATCTAGACAGTTCAAGTGTGTAGATTTCATGGTTGTCTTTTGTTTTGTTTTTGTTTTTGTTTTATGAAAGCTCCTTGTCCAATTTTGCAGTATTACATCACATGCTATAGAGCTCTAGCTAGCCTGCTTTGAGATTGAGTGAATCTCAAAACTTCTTTCCCAGTATTATGACATGTAATCAGCTATAAGGTACTTTGCCAAACTGCCAGCACCATTCACAATGTGGTATTGTATCTGTGGCAAGAGGATATAGTAAATTGCACAACAGATCATATGATATATTTAAAAAATCTCAAATCTGTGGTATTTTATCTGTAACAGCAAGAATGCAAATTTCACAACAGACCTTGTGATTTTAATATTTTCATATTCT
This sequence comes from Strongylocentrotus droebachiensis, assembly GCA_035222895.1. Taxonomy (NCBI): domain Eukaryota; kingdom Metazoa; phylum Echinodermata; class Echinoidea; order Camarodonta; family Strongylocentrotidae; genus Strongylocentrotus; species Strongylocentrotus droebachiensis. Next base: position 47,431 of record JAVYIG010002174.1, read on the forward strand.
TATCTTATCCGTGGCAACAATGTTTGGAGCCAGAAGGACATTATATCACAGAGTTAACGCCCCTATGACAGACCATTCATGCCACTGGTTGCTCTCACCGTTGGTCTCTCAATTATGATCTTTAGATAATATATTTTCCTTCAATAATGATCTATAAAAAAAAAACTCAATTCTATAGATCTGTGACCAAGATTTGTACATCCCTTGAGAGACCATGGCCAGTAAACGGTGACAGCACACAGTGGCATGAACGGCCTGCCCTAGTTAAGTCCAACTTAAAGTCAATCTAAGTCTTTGTGAAGCCCCACCCCCCCCCCCACCCCCCAGTATGTATAACTTACCTTTTTGCAAAGTGAAGCTTTCTATTGCATTGATGCAAAGAAGATAGATGTGAAAATGATGATAATGTTATTCTCACAGGCTTTTTTTTGTGTGTGTGTATGTTTTATTTTTAAATACAATTCAAGAGAAAACCCATATATATCTATCAACTGAAGTAATCTTTGAGTTGAAAATTGCAAGTGGTATTTGGATTTCCCATTAATGCATTTTTTTATTTGTTCAACATATGCACAAAACCTGTATTTTCATTGTGGAAAGATTTATTTTACCATTTCAGGGAGGATTATGGTAAAAAATGATGACAAGTTAATATGGGTCTGTACTTTCTGGTGAAATCAGTATTATCAGAAAAGGATAGCTCTTTCCCTGTGATGTAGGATCAAAAGCTTGTGTGTGGTTTCAAAATGAGTCAGATTTCCATAAACATTTCATTTTCATAACATTTTTCTTTTCCCCACAATTGAAAGAAAATGAATGCAGTCTATATTACGCTTTGTAAATGTTGCTTAATATTTATTTGTATCATTCCATAAGTACAGTGGTGTACTTTGTTCTCTTAATATATTATTGCGGTCAATATATAGAGTGAACAAATATAATCAATTTAATTCCTTGTGATTTGGAGTCGGGCACATGGCTATCTTAATGATTTATGGAACCAGACATTTTAGAAATTGTACAATAAAGAGATATGGCAGACTCCCTAATGATGGGCATTATTCTTCAAATAGCCCCCCTTACTCTGTCCTTAGAAGTCAAAGTAGAGCCATTCACATCGGTCTGATAAACCTGAAGGAACCATTTATATTGGAAATCATACACTCTGATGAGATTGAAGTATAAAGCCTATAGAGTAACATATATATTTTTTTAAAATCATTTATTATGACATTGCACTATTTCTGACCCCCAAATTGTGAAGGTTGGTACTTCGAGGAATTGAAAAGAAAATGAGCCTTCATTGCTTCATGTTTCATGTCGCAATTACAGCGAAGTACTTCCAACTGTTTAGCTCAAATTTTTGAGAGTTCAGTCGGTCATGAAATGCAGATTTGTTTGTTACTAAAACGCAAGAATGCTGCCCAATAATGACAAAGAGCATTAAACCATCAAATTCAGAAACACTAATGTAGCATGAAAAAAAAACGGGTACGGCCGGTGAACTTTGATATTCTTTTATGATGGCTAGTCAGGTTTGTGTAGTGCTTCAAATATGGAAGCCGCTGTAATAGGAAGCTTATATTAGCAAGAAAGATGCACGGAGGAAAACCCATCTCTTTTTAGATTTAAATCCTGTTAAAGGCCACACTATTTGTCATCACATCAATTTATGCATTTCTGTCCTGGACTTTGTTTGACTCAATCCATGCGATTTATTCTATTTTTCATCAACTCATCTACAGTGTTCAAATCTTGTTGGCTGCCCCAATGCAAAAGGCTGTAAATGCAGTGTTTTGTAAGTGGCAGCAACAGCCTTTTGGCAGGCAGGAAAAACTTGATGGTTTCATGAAAGTAGCTTCTCACTAGATGACTTTGTCAATATTTTCCAGTTTTCCGGTGTCTTGCATTTTTATTTCCCACCCCCCTTCTCCGTTTTGTCAAAATATGACTTTCTTAAGAAATTGCATTGTTTCGGATTCTCTCATTTTTCTCTGTCACTCATATGTCTTTGCTCATGTTTCTCTTCTCTTCTTTCCTTCCTCTTTCAATTATTCCTCTCTACATCTGATACGTGGATATTCTTTTACTGGTTGATTTTCACCTATTTCTCTTCTCTCTTTTGCTCGCACGCTCTCTCTCTCTCTTTCTCTCTCTCTCTCTCTCTCTCTCTCTCTCTTTCTTTCTCTCTTTCTCTGCTTATCCTTCTCCTTATTTCTGTCATTCTCCATCTTATTCTCTCTTATTCCTGTACCCATCTCCTGCAGATTATGATGTTGATCCATAAAAAACTTTGAGTAATCCCCATAAAGGATTAAGTATAACATTTTCCATTAATATAATTAATATTTCTTACTGATGGAGTTCCTCAAATCCTCAGATTTAGAAGCAATCCATGAAAGTAAAATTTAAATCACAACAAATTTTATTACAAGTTACCCAGAAAAGGGAGTTTCGAGACTCAAGAATATTGATAAAAGATACTTGTAAAAATACTAGGGGGTATTGCAGACCAGTCTTGATTTCAAGCCAGAAAATCTGACATCACAGACCGCAAAACCCTTGCATAGAAGACCTCTTGAGCAATTTATCAGAAAAGAATTCAATTTGAGGGAAATGGGATCGTGTCATGTATGCAGTCATGAGGCTAGACCATGTTCTAGTTGTGTGTTAATGAATATTGATGATGGCTCGGTCAGTACAGAGCGGGTCAGGGATGATCTTTTGTACTTTCAGGAGAAAGACACAGAGCCTAAGAGGAGGTTCAGGTGATTGCAATGCGAGCCCCAATCGGGCAAAGAATGACAGAAATGTATTTAACATGAAAAATGATAACAATTGCAGGGATGGTGATTTTTCTCCAAAGCACAGTCAAAACTCAAAATAGAGCCGACTTCAAATATCATGGGTTTAGACATTCATATTATTCATGAAAAGATATATACGACATATGATCAAGTAGCTTTTTTTTTTTACTTCACTTATTCATTCTCATGATTGTATTATTTACAGAAAGCTGTATGCGCAGTTGATTGTATTAAAGGATTTACCTTCATGCCCTTCTTTCTTTATTAAAGCAGAAAGTGTCATCCGATCTTTCGTATATTTACAGGAGTCATTTTACTACCAAAATACTCCAAAGTTTTAAATTTATCTGAATAATATGATTAGATATAATGTATATTTATAAATAGTTCAACTGTCACACAAATTGCGATACAATCACAACATGTGTGCCGTGCAGAAACATATATCCCCCAATCCTCTAAAAGCAGGGGTGCCATTAATTTGTTGATACTTCTGGAATTCCTGGTTTTATCTTCAAAACACAAATGGTTCCAGAAAAACAGAACAAAATCACAGTCTCTCTCTCTCTTTCTCTCTCTCTCACTTTCTCTCTGTTTTTGGAAGGGTATGTGAAGGAGATTGAGGAGGAAATCAAAACCAAGTGGAAATGGTCATGGCTTGAGGTAAAAGTCATGGACACATCCTCTCAGGTAGGAAGTGATCAGGATAAACAACGATCCCACATTGCTATCCTCGTATGTTGATCAGAAAGCAGGTCATGCAGAACGAACATTGGTGGTTGTATCCATGTGTGAATGTATGAATTGATAGTTCTTAAAAAGCATATTTACATGCATTGGAAACACAAAACCCCTGTGGTTTCAGGGGCCCTTACCCCTGGACCCCACCATGGGCCCTACAGCAGGCCCCTTGACACCCCCCCCCCCCCCCCCCCCCCCGGCTGCTGTAGACTACACTCGCACCGCTTTAAAGTTCAAGAAATTTGTATCACTCTCAGTAGCATCTCTGTATAAGGTATTTCAATAATTTATTGTATTACCAACGGCCATTAGAGGTAACCATATCTCTCATTAATATGACATTGACATTTATTATCATATATCATTCGCACCAAGTTCCGAATTTGATTATATATATATATATATATATATATATCCTCATGAAATTGGAGTGTGCTATTGAGGTAATAGAACTATTTTTATAGGTTTGTGTTTAGTCTCGCTAGCATCATACCAAATTGTTTGTCAAACTAGTGATGTTTTGTAGAATTTACTTTAAGTCTTTTTCGTCACACACCGCTACATCCCTGGGCCTCATTAAAAATGCACAATCCAATTTAATTACTGCTAAGATATATATATAGCGCTCTTTCTTTGATAAGATGGAGATGCTGTGATTAGAATCCCCTCAGGGAGGGGGGGGGGGTGAGGTTGGAGCAGAGACTAGGAACGTAAGTAGCAAAAGTGCAGACAGAGTACAAATACCTCGGACCCATTTGTAATGTATCATTGGCTACCTTAATGATACTTGGTAATGGGCCAATTGATTACTGAATAAAGCGCACGCAGCACCAGCACCATTTGAATGCATGTGAGACTGTAGGGTGACAAGCCATGACGTCGAGGCTTTAGTCGAGACATCAAGCCAGAACTTTGCTTGATTGAAATTGGTCGGGAGACGTGACTCCGGCATACCTTTTGCTTGCTGTTTTTAATTGAGAGGAGGGGGTGATAGAGAGAGAGACCCCTCTTTCCATACCAAATACGGGCTGTGATGTAACCATGATGTAACAAAGGGAAGGTAGGATGGAAGGATTAAGTGAGGGGTTCTTTTGCACATACACAATCATTACAAGGAGTTGACATTTGACGTACATCTCAAATCTACTGACTCTTGCTTTTAGGGTATGAAGGCAAGTTGTGATAACTGCATCATACGTTCCCCTCTTTAAGCTGTATACCTGAAGATTTTTTTTGCCGCATGATATATTGGTACACATTGTCAGTGCTTTAAGGAGATGTATCTGTCAAATTACTTAGGGGCTGATGTTTATTGTACAAATTAAATTAGTGGTCAAAGATCAAGAAAACACACGGGACAGGTATAAGATTAATAGTAATTCATTTTTATATCTGGCTGTGTCTGGCTGTGTCCTTTTTCTCATTGTATCTCTGTTGTATCTTTATCTTCTGTTTACACCTCTCTCTCTCTCTCTCTCTCTTTCTCTCTCTATTTATATATATATATATATATATATATATATATATCTCTCTCTCTTCTCTCTCTCACACACACACTCTCTTCTCTCTCTCTCTCTCTTCTCTCTCACACACACACACACTCTCTCTCTCTCTCTCTGTTTTTTTCTCTCTCTGCTTCTCATTTTTCCCTCCTTTTCTCTCCAACTGTTTCTCCTAATAATCTTACTTTTCTCTTCATTTTATGTACCTCTCTGTCTGTCTATGTCTCTCTCTCCCTCTCTCTCTCTCTCTCTCTCTCTCTCTCTATTTCTTTTTCTTTCTATTCCTTCCTCCCTCCCTTCTTTCCCTCCATTATTTATGTTGTCTCTCCTTGTCAGTCTTCTCTTTCCTTTAGCTAATAGTTAAAGAGTAACATATTGAAAGTACAAGTTTCTATATTTATGCCAATGTATAAAATACTACCTGTTTTAAAAGTCACCCCTGCAGTTGTCAGTTTGGGTATCGTTTCACCGTTAACGACGTAGATGAAATGAGCTGTCAGTAGCAAATGTGATTTAAGGTAGCAAATTTCAAAATTTATCGTCATAAATATTTGTAATTATCTTGCTTTGGATCCGAGACCTTCTGTTTCTCACTGATTTATTTCAATTTCAAATCAATGCAGCAATTATCAACGCCTTTTCTTTTCCTACTCCTCCTTTTCATCTTATTCTTCTTCTTCATCCTCCTCCTCCTCAAAATCATTACCCCCCCCCCCCCTCTTTCTTTCTCTGCTTTTAAAGGTACTATGTCCCATTTGCAGGCCCAAAAAATGAAAAGGTTGAATTCCAATGGCATTTGAAAGATAATACTAATTTAGAACTCCCCTTAAAAAGAGGGGGCTTGAAAATGTCTTAAAGTGGGAAATTAACGACTATTAGTTGTCAAATCGACTTTGGAGCTATAGAGCCAATAAGTATTAGTCTTGATTTTCAGACCATTGTACTGCATGGTCGTACGTTTTATGCTGCGCAAAGATTCAATCAGTTTAATTTTGGCCATTACAAAAAGTGGGTAATTGATGTAGACAAATCCTTTACAGCTCATTTCGTCGCTGTTTTCACGAAGTGACGGTAGTGAAAAAAAATTGCATTCACTTTGCGTTACGATTTTCCTCACTACCGTCACTTCGTGAAAACAAGGACGATTTTATGTATGTTATTACCAAAGAAGAAAAAAAGCCAGTCAGTCACTCAATACTCACAATAGTGTCTTACAGTGAAGTCTAGCAAGTAAACGGGTTTCCTTGCATAATTTGAATATTAGGACACTGCTAACGTTTAAATTTCACAGATAGGACATACATGACATATTCATAATTCGTGCAAAGTTCTACAAAATTTGAGTTTGGCTGCCAAAGGGACACAGTATTTTTAAATGGTGCATATGTCTCTTTGTGTGTGTGTGTTTTTTTTTTTTTTTTTTTTTTGGGGGGGGGGTCTCTATCAATCTTTCTTGTATATTATTTTCATTTACGAAGCAGTATAATCAGGGTTTTTGTGTGCATATTTGAGGAATGTTTTTTCTAAACACTTGATTCTAAAAGTTAAAACCAAATCAATGAAAAAGAAATTCAACCACTCATCATACCAGCACATCATACTGTGACTTCACCCCCTCAAGAGCTATTGTATTGTAACTCTGACGACGACGTGGATACAACATTCTATTTCTTGACCTGTAGCCAGAACCAAGTGAAATTAATGGATCAAGAAGAAGATAATTCTGACGGAACTGCAATAAATATTTATAAGGGTATAAGTCCGCAGAGAGCAAACTGTCAAGCCAAGTTGCAATTAGGCCTTCCCTGATGCAGAACCAGAATGCTAATGAGAAGAAATTCTGCATTTTAATGAATATGTGTAGTACAGCCTTCACCTTAAGGTTTCTGGTAAATTTTAATGTATTGTAAATTGTAATAAAGAATAATTATTTTTCTTCTGAAATTGCACATCCATCTATTTAGAGTACTAGGTAAGAAATTAATTTTGATATGATCAAAGAAATAGTGATGTTAGATTAGAGCAAAGTCTTTTCTTTTATATATCTGGGTATGGTAAAACTGTCACTACAGTGTCTCTAGCAGTTACACAGTTTATAATAAATTGATAAATATTGTTCATCTGAAAATGTTGAATATTATCAGAATTTAAAAAAATCAAATTAATACAGACACAATTTTATTCTAACTTTCTTTTATTTAAAGTTTTTATGACTTTACTTGCTTATCATTAAAGGATGATAAAACTTGTTTTTCGGATTAAGCAGTTCAAATCACTCTTGCCTTTTATTTGGTATACTGTTAGAAACAGAGTACTGTATATTACAAATGAAAGTACACACGTACATGAAGATAATGGGGTTTGATGTTGAAGCGACACTTTTGCCTTCTAGTTACAATGACTCAGCTCCGTAAAAGGTTAAATTCTTAGATTTCTTTGTCAAAGCGACCCCGCGAAGACCCTTGCAGAGTACCGGTATGAACATTCCCTTGGGTGAATTACGTAAGTAAGGCTGAAGAGTTACGAGCAAATTATGAATCCCAGCGTTGCTATTTCAGGGATGGCGCACCGTGGAGGCTAATTACAGGTATGTTACTGTTAGCAGCAAGCCCTGTAGGGAAATCGGTCCGATGTTTTATTGAGTTTTCTGCCTCAACGATAAACTTATTAGTGAAGAGAGTTAATTACATAGGTTAAATATTAACAGTTAAGATAGAAATGGCTGCCTTATGTAACAAATTTAGTTAATGGATTATTTTGATGTCATCATTGTCCTTTTATCTGTTACAAGTGATACACATAAAACAGTGCTATTCCAGGGCTGTTTGAAAATTAAGGGGCAATTTCAATAAAATGGGGGGGGGGGAGGAGAATGAATCGCTATGAATTTGCCCCTGTGCATTCAAGTATTGTTGATGTATAACATCATACAGTAAATATCAGTTTTAGTTGTTGATTCTTTTTTCTTCAAATTTAAAAACAAAAAGTTGATTTCCGTGCCACGACCCACAAGCAGGTGAATTTCATAATGCATAATTTTATGCTTTATGTCTATAACTGAAATTATGCCTTATAATACTGTATTTCATAAGGCATAATTTTGATTAAATGACTACTATTACATTTAATTTTGTGGCAGTTCCTCATGTCCTATAGGAATAAGCTTGAATTTGTAAGCATTTTAAAAATAGTTGTAGTAGAAAATATAGAATAACAACTTAGTTAAAATGAAAATGGTATCCAAATCTATGGAATTGTGTACCAAATGTAACAACATGAAGTGATCTTTTTTGTGGATTTGGATACCGGTAATATAAAAGATGGTGAAAAGATTTTTAATCTCACAAAACATTTTATATCAGTTTTTACTATTTCTATGTATTGAAAGAGTATTCATGAAGCAACACATTTTTGAAGAAGTAAAAAGACGAAGAGAAAATGAATCATATTATGCGTGACTGCTGGCAAGAAAGCAGTATGTACGTTGTATCGTCACATATTAATTATGTAAACTTGCCTAGGGTTAAGTACTTAATTAGAATGCTGCTCTGTATGATGCAAGAACACACAGGGCGCTAATTGGACCTGGTATGTTAGGGCGAATGTGATTCCAAAAACATGGGGTAGTTTTCTTGCCCTTGTTTAATAAGTGCTTCGCCTGGAAGGGGTGTGGAGTAGGGAGCAGTAGGGGGGGGGGGGAGAGGGGTAGGGAAGGGAAGAGAGAGAGAGGGAAGGAATGGATTGAAATATGAAACACTCATACCTCATATGTTATTTTGTGATCATGAATATGAGAACAGTATCGTTTGTGTTACCAGCAAATACATTTAGTATAATGCATCCGATGAGAGCAAAAGAGTGTGATATATATATATTTGAACTCCTGTCCCACATGTTACAGTATATACAATTGATTGATATTTTGTCCATCCTTTACAAGAAAAGCAGTGTAAAAAAAGCAGCATAATTCACATGCACGTTAATAGTAATAAATGAAATAGTAAACAATTCCTAAAATATTTCTGGATGAGTTTAGCCTCCTGACCTTAAGCCCAAAAAAATCCCTCTATTTTGCATTCCATGAAAAGTCATTAATGAAACTGTACACATATCACTGGCGGTGGAGAGTAGAGTCATAATCCTGAAATGTGACAAATTGCACTTCGAGAATTCCAGCGACTCTGGGTCAATCTGACCACACCGTGTTAGAGTGTGAAATTGTATTAATGCGGCCCAGGAGTCTTTTTATACTATTTAATGGCTAGCAGCGATTGATAATGAGGTCGATAGCACCTGTATGACCCACCTGTCACGCTTTCATTCTGTTTCTCTTATCTATTTTGTATTGGGGGGGGGGGGTGGGGTGTTTGGAGTAGGAATGATAAAATATCTGATTAAATTCATGATTCTATTTCCTCAATATTATTATTATCTTTCCCCACACTTTTTCTTTCTTTCAATTTGTCCTCTCACACTTTATCTCTTAGTCCTGTCCTTTCTCTCATCTCTCTCTCCTCCTTTTTTCCTCTTCTCTCTCCCTCTCTCTCTCTCTATCTATCTCTCTTTCTCTCTTTCTATCTCCTCTATCTCCTCTCTCTCCTCCTCTCTTTCCTTCTCTCTCCCTTCTCTCATTCTCTCTTTCAGACTCCTCTTTTACCCTTCTCAAGCTTCTTATAAAATGTAAAATCGTCTTTCGATTCTGAACTTTTTCTTTGCTCTTGCATATCTTTTATCAACTTACTTTTTTGTGATATGATATTATTAGTTCATTCTATGTGTATCTATACTGCTACCTAGCTACCCCTCTATCCATCTATGTGCATCTGTTTGATCATCTGATCAATATCTGAAGTATGTCAATAAACTACCTTTATCTGGTGTCTCCATATTCCTTAAAAAATAGTTCATTGCTTAAAATTCTTATCCAATTTCATAGGTTATCTGTTTGAATTCGTCCCTGTTTATTGTCCCTAAATATGTACCATACGCGGACTTATTCTAGTTAGATATTTTATTATATTCACAAATTCATAAATTCTAATGAGTCCATTGGGACTAATTATATATTGGTCATACCATTTGATAGTTGATGTATAATAAGTATGATTCTATTCATGATGTTTCTAAAAATACAACTGAGGGATCATTAGGAAAGATTTGACCTTAAATGATCAAGACAAGATCATACATGCAATAAATAAAAGAGAGACAGAGAGAGAGAGAGACTACTAAGCCTGCAGTATATGATGTAATAAGTGCTTTCATAAAATGATTGGTGGATGTATACTTGGCTATAATGTATGTATGATCACAGACACAATTTAGAGCTCATTAAGGTAGGAAGGATGCTGCATTGCACATTCTTTTGTGAGCTGTATATGATGGGTAATGAGAAGATATTAAATATACATATGATTAGGAGTAGGGTTGAGAAGTTTAGGCACATAGGATCAGCTCTGCAAAGGAAATTTCATACGTTTAATCAGACAATTAATTATCTTTTGTATTCTTTGATAGCTAATAAAAGATGATATAATGGTGCACAAAAATTCATATTATTAGCTTTATTTTAGAGGAGTCTTACATTATATTGAAGGGCCTGTTTAATGCACAATATGGATACATCATCATGGAAATTTACATTATATAATCTTTATGAGTCATAACGAAAATAAATCATACACAATTGATCAAGGATTTCTTGTTTATAAATGTAACTGCTCAATCTACATAATAGGCAAAAGTGTACTCAAGAAATACTAGAGACACGTTGAAAGGTCATTAAGGCTTGTCAGGACATTGAAGTATATCTGTTAGTGTGGAGTATTGTCAAATTAACTTTGAGAGATGTATTATTGAAGAAATTATAATTATAGCTAGTTGGTGATGAGGAGTTGAGTTGTTGGAGCACGTGCCTCATCGTGTGTCCAGCAGAAATGCATTAAGTGACAAGTGACACTAATTTCTTCTTTTTGTGTGTGTGTGTGTTGGTTTCTGCTATTAGCGTTAAAGTTTTAAAGTGTTCGTAGGCTTAAAATTTAAAACCCATCGTGGTCTTTTATGGAGCGAGAATGGCATTTTTCATATTCTTTAACGCAGAGGTAATTGCCATTTAGGCTCCGAACCGATTATATTCCAAAAAAGTAAATGTCAGTTATTACTGACAAATGCAAACAATTTAGGAGCTCACCAGATTACATTTTATTTCCTGTCACCATGCATGGAGAGAAACTCAATATTTGCTCAATTTTCTGCAAGGATTACAAAGCTTATTAAATATGATCGGGCCAGGGCTCTGGGCACAGCTGGGATTTGTATTTTTGTCATGTTTAGGGTTAGGTGTAGTATTAGTTGTAGTGTTGGGTTTAGGGTTAGGTTTAGTGTTAGGTGTAGTGTTAGGTTTAGTTTTAGGTTTAGGTTTAGGATTAGGGTTAGGTTTAGGGTTAGGTGTAGTGTAAGGTGTAATGTTTTGTCCACAGTTGACTGTTAGGACTTTGGCTGGTGTATGATCCACTGATCGCAGAGCAATTGCCACTGGACCGTGAGACAGGTGTTATGCATGATTTATTGCAGATACAATGGAGAGGTTATTAAGGACGGTTATGACATTAATTACTCTCCATTGACGTATCATGTGATTATTGTTAATAAATATGAGAAGGGAGATATATATTGCTGACTAAGAACTGAATTGACTCGATTAAGCTTGTCGCATAGAACCTTACTATATGCATGAGGCCAAGGTTACTCAATAACAGAATATTTTTTCATTTTATTGTAACAGTGAAATCGTGTCAGTTGAGAGCTTAAAGGGCATTGACTCCTATCATCTAAACAAAGATAACACCCTTCTGGCTCACAACATAGAGTTAAAGAATGACCTCTTTGTTGAATGGTAGGTTGTCTATAGTAGATGTGAATATATGAGGACAAATTAGAGGTAAAATTTTAACATTTGGACATGATCATGTAAGTACTAAAAATGTTTTCAGTTCATTCTGCAACAAGATACTAAAACAGCAATAAAGAAGTGACTGCTGATAAGTAAGATGGAAAAAGAATACCGTAATAGGGATTCTGTTTAATGCATAATACAAATAACTCAAAAATTAGGCTCATCTAAAACTGTAGATATGAAAACTTGAGGTATGAAAACTAGAGGTATTTTGATAGAATTCCTTTCCTCACCCCATCTCAAGTTGTGTTTCCTATAACTTTTTGGACTCATATTTCAACATCTATTTTTAAAGTTAAATATGATTGTTCTTTAAAAGAAAGCATTATTGATTTGCATTTGTTTTTACGATTTCCTTTTGAATGTAAAACATATTTTCTTAAGTTGTAGGTGAAAAGTTTTAACTCCAAAATTATTTTGTAAAAGAAATTATCCTAATTTACTGACCTTCCAAATTGTTTATGCCTTTGCACATCACACATAATAAAGATGACATGAAAAATATGTGTGAGCTACAAATATCTCATTTGGAAACAATACATTTCTCTATGAGAATTTCCTACTCAATCATTCTGCCCAAATAAATTTGGACTGACTTGGAGTCATCGTGAATGTCAAATCTTGCCTTTAAGATTGCACAGGAGGAATAGGATACATAAATTGTGCTCTCTGTTACAGTTTCAGAAGCCACATTTTAATCAATAATTCACCCTAAGAAAAAGGCTGTCAAGGAATTCCTGCACAAAAACCGGAAAATTATAGCCATGGTGCCAGTGAAAATAATTTTGAAGCGGATGCTTAGAAACCGAGCAATGATTGAAAAGGGTGCAAGAAGAATGCATGAGACAGACAGAGAGAGCAAAAGGAGAATGAGGAGAAAGATGAGAAGAGCGAGAAGGGGAATGGGGTAGGATGACAGGGAGATCGAATGGGGAACGAGGAGAAAGATGAAGAGAGTGAGTAGAGGAATGAGGTGGAAGAAAAATAGATTGAAAAGAGAATGAGAAAGACAAAAGAGCGAAAAGGCAAAGAGGGGGAAGAGAGAGAGAGAGAGAGTAAAAGGGGAATGAGGAGAAAGATGGGGGGAGAGAGAAAGGGGAATCTGGAGAAAGATGAAGAGAAGATGGGGAGAGAGAGAAAGAAGAAGAAGGACAAAAACTTAGTGAACAAAAGGGACAAAGAAGACATAGAGAGCAAATGGGGATGAGGAAAAAGGTCAGAGAGATAGCAAGAAAAAGGAAGAGAGTAAAAGGAAACGAGGAAGAAAAAGGAGAGAGCAAAAATAAAACATGGAGAAAAACAGAGAGAGCAAACGGAAAGCAAGGAGAAAGACAATAAGAGCGAAAAGGAAATGAGAGGTGGGTCAGAATGAGAATGATGGTTTGTAACAGGAAGGGGGTTGTGCATGGGTTCATGTTTATTATTGAAGTCACTGTATCAGGTACCTTTATGATTGCAATGAGGATTTCATTTCACTCTACCGCTCTCATCTTATCCTCATGTCATATAGTCTTGTTTCAGACTTGGATGGGTTTGATTGTGGGGATATTTTTCAATATTATCTTTCTGCTTGCAGTAAATGATGCATGAGCATAGGAATGTAATTGTTAAAATTGCCCTCTTGATTTACCAACATTGGCAAATAATTTCAAAATTTCCCCTTCCACTAAATAAAAATGCAGTCTAGTAATGAGGTATGATGATATAATAGATAAAATGCTATCTAGTCTTTTTAAAAGTCTAGTCATTGGTAATAGACCTCTCAGTTTTATTGCATCCCGACATTGCCACAGACCCTGAACTAAAGAAAGTCTCTTTTTCTAACTTACATCAGCTCTTTCACCATTTTAAATACTTGTGGAATCGGGAAGCAGATGTTTCCTATAAACTGTTATAAAATGCCTGTTCAGTTAATAGCTTTCTTTTTTTTAAACAATGATTGATAAGAGGATGTGAGTATAACAAAATATTGAGGCCATTTTTTCACTCTCAGAATTTAATTTCATTTAATATACATTCCTGACCTACTTTTATTTCATTTTTCTGAGAAAACTGCTCTCTGCTCACTGGCATGAAAATAATATTTTGCTTTCTTCCATAAAGCTTGAGTCTAATGTTCTCAAAGCAAATCATTTTCATTGGAAATGTTTCATGGTATTCTTAAAGTCTACATATGTGCATTGTAATTTGTTCTAGTTGAAAGCAAGTACAAGATGAGCAGGTTTCATTTAAATATGAATCTTAAAAGCAATGTCTCGTACTATCATGCCTCCATGTTACATTATTGCATCACTGGGGTATGGTGTCTCTGAATTGATAAGAGACCTGGGCAAGAGGAACTTGCTTTTAATACTGACCTAAGATAGATAATTTCATTAATGATTCAAGGATAGTTACTTCAAAATTATAGATTATAAAAAAAGGTTCTAGGGTGTAGGTGATCTAATAGGTGAGATTAAAACATGTGACTGTGCATCGTTCTTACCTACCATACCTACCGTGCAAAAATGTTCCTTTCAAAAAGTGATAATGCACAGGTAAGATGCATGTAACCGTTTCTCTGGCACGTACAAAGTTAAGACGCGATAGCATGCACATAGTTCCATAGGGCAAGGTCATAGATGCATGCATTGAGAAGGGTTATTATACTGTGTGACTGCTTACTTATGTGATATTGTTCAATACGGCAAATGGCTCTCAATTGAGACTAGGGGCATTTTCTTGGGTATGTTGCTAATTTCTTGACTCTATATTATATTGCAGTCCTATTTTACAAATTTTAGGAAATCAATGTTTTGAAGCTTGTGCATTAGTGATGTCATATTAATGATAATAATAAAATATTGTGTTGGTCTCTATGTGCTTCCAAAGGACGTAGGACATTATTACCCAGGTTTAGTTACAACAACTGATTATCAACGATGATCACTTACGTTTGTGAATTGTGATAACATACTTTCCTACTTATATGAAACTGTATTTTCTCTTCTTTTAACTACCATTTCACCATTATCTCACAATGTATTATAATTTTGCACACTCTTATTGGCCATGAACCAGGGAAGTACATTACCTTTCATCTTATTTACTCAAAGTTAATAACAGCTTTCTCAATGGATGTACTCTACATCTGTATGCTATGACAACAGCGTTAAACATTCCTGTGTGCTTCTAAAGGCCATCTTAATCTAACCCAGAAAAAATACCACATCTCTTTAGGACCGCTTTCACCTGGTATCATTTCTTGAAGAAACCCCGATGAAAGAGCCGATGACCCACATCGGGCAGCAAACACCAATCCCATGGCAATAATAAAAAAAAGTTGAAGACGAGAATAAATGTCGTCTCTGGCTGCCCTTTATTTTCCACTAATGCATACTCCAGAGAAACAGTTTTTCATAATATTTGTTTCTCTCTCTGACTGCACAATCCAAAGAAATGGGTCTTTTCCTAACGTACCCTCCTTGAAAGTGATGAATGAAAAATTGTGAATTCTTAAGGATAAGGAGCAGTCATGATTGTATGAATGAAAGATGCAAGGTCTTTCAATTCAAAGAGTAGAGTCCATTTCTAATATTTGATAATGGGGAATATATGAGATACGAGTATACGATAGCAGTTGAAGCTTTGAAGGAGTGGGGCATGATAATATGTTGGGCAGTTTTAGCGATGAGACGAGCATAAAAGGGTTGTTTTGGCTGTGGCGTGCCGCATTATTCTAAGAAAAGCATCTACATTCTGCTTTTAAATGTATGTGACATTTGATCTGCGACTATAACATTAAAGTCTGCTTCAAGAAATTTCCCTCTCTCTCTCTCTCTCTTTCCCTCCCCCTCTCTCTTCTCTCAGATAATAATTATGTTGGACATTTTAAGTCTGCTGCATAATAAGAAATGTCTAGTGGTGTACAGACAGATATGATACCTGACGGTATCATTTTCATGATTCTATGCAGTTTATCTGTTTATCCATTTTCACCTTTGTTTATCCCCCTTCTCAATATTTCCCTTGTCCTCTCTATCATATTTTTCCCACTCTTTATCTTTCTTTTTCTCTCTCTCTCTCTCTCTCTCTCTCTCTCTCTCTTTCTCGTTCTCTCTCTGTCTCCTCTCTTTAGTCTCTTATTTAGAAGAAGGTAGATTACATTGATTTTGTATGTAATGTTTGTTTTCAAAATCAATAGAGGTCCGTCACAAAGGTGAAACCATCATCAAACGGCTAGTTTGAGATCTAGATTTTTAAAAAATTGTATTTTTGCTTGAGGTATATAAAGATTAGGGAATAGCAAGTGATGTGTTGAGCCAAGACAGACAATAATGTGCAATTGAGATTTGAAATCAAAATTAGCTTTCTGCAACAGCTTTATTTTATATTAATGCCATAAAGAAGAATTATAAAAATAATAACTCCAACTGCCCATTAATTTTCGTAGATAATGGATTGTTGCAATCCAATTTTGAAATATGTCTGCATGTTTGAGATGTAAATATGTCTACATATGTGAAAACCAATAATGCAATCACACTGATGAATTGATGAGGGTAATTATGAGGAGAGATATAGTGGGAGGTAATGGATCAGACATGGCAAAACCATCATTGCAATGACGACCTTCGTCATTGCCTTGTTTTCGTTCACATTCTGCCCCATTAATATACTTATCCTCCTTATCGTCCAAAAATCCCATTCGTTTTGCACGTAGTGCTTGTCCTTCCTGGTTAGGTACTTTCCTCAAATCCTTTTCCTTTCAAATTTCGTAGGCATCATCTCTAGCATCTCATCCAGGTCACCTACTTTTTCGATTTTCGAAATCACTCATGCATAACCATCCAGGCACCATTTTGTCCGTTTCTGGTCCATTTTAAGGCCTTTCTATCTTCCTTCTTATCTCCACTATCCTAGATCCTACAAACTTCTAACAAATTCCTCTAGATAGTCTAAGAGGTGTTCTTTCATCTGCGACATATAATCTGACCTTCAAAATGCCATCTTCGTACTCAAAATTCAAATCTGAAACCGACTCCGTCAAAAATCTCTCAAATTCTTGAGAAATTGACCCCTAAATAATCTAAAACTGCCATAACTTTCTCATATAAATTCCGTTTTGTATTTAAATCTCAATATATCTTAATCTTATAAATGCCCATAGCCATGCCAAATTTCACGCTCCAATGGCTTTGCACAACATAAATAGCGCCCTCTAAAGTTCTGGGAATTGGCTTTCTGTCTGTGGCCGTATCTCCATAATGGCTTGGCAAACCCGTACCCTTTTTTGGATTTAGATACTTGAAGATATGCCCTTTCCAGCCATATACAAAATTATATACCCTATCACTGACCGACTTTGCGAAAAATGCCCTCCAAATATGCAGTTTTCAAGAAAATTGAGAAATAACTTCAACTTGCTCTAAAATGACAATCCTTATACTTACGTCAATGAAACTTAGCAGATACATGTATCCATATAAGTGACAACTGTCTGCCAAGTTTGGTAAAATTCGAATATGTCAGCGCAAAGTTATCGCCAAAAATGATGAATTTACTATGCATTACGTAATAGCGCGTTTAATGCGTGCAATACATTGCGCGCAGATAACAATGGTGTCAAACTGACCGCAATGAAGTGCCCTTTCGAATGATACCAAGTATAGTATATGTTCACACAGAAAATTGTGAGTAAATCGCATTTGAACAAAGGTCACTACACGAATTCCGCCGAGTTTCCGCCCGAATCTAACAAGTATCGGCTATGACGTCATTTTTTCAGACTGCTTTTCGCCCCTTAAACGTCGTTTTTTTTCCTTGAAAATTTGCAGTGACATGCCGAGTTCCAATACGCAGGGCACCTCTTGGCCGGATTTTTGAAATTTGTCAAGGGGGGCATTTAAGACGCCATTTTGTCCTATAAATCTATTTTACATCACGTGCTATGATAGGATTATCAAAGAAAAAAAAAGAGTGGTTTACAATAACAACCATGAAATTCTCTTTCTAATGATACCAAATACGGCCCATAAAGAGACATAAAGAGAGAGAGAAAAAACAATTTAACTCCGGTCATAATACAGATCCTGTACGTTTTTCGCCCATGCATTACACGCATTGATTATGGGGCATATCGGGTTCACGCTTTTGGTCCCCAGAACGATCTTTATTGCAATGACGAACATGCACCAAATCCCATTGGTTTTTGCACGCAGTGCTTGCGAGCCCTTTTTAGGTTCTTTCCCCTATCCCAATTTCTTTCAAACTTCGTAGGCGTAGTCACTACCATCCCATCAAGGTCACTGTTGAGGCCTTTCTTTCGCCCTACCTATCTCCAATATCACAGAAGCTACAGACTTCGTACAAATTGCTCTGGATAGTCCGAGAGAAGCTTTTTCGTTTGACATGTAGAAACATGGCGTCATTGCACGCACATCGTTGTCACACGATTGCATTTCTAGTTATTAATATACTTTTGTAAATATGTGATCAGGGAGTGAAGAATATTTTGGACCTGGTGTTTTTTAATGAATGACTTCAGATGTGCCTAAAATGCCAAAGGCAGGAATATAATAAGGCAGAACAAAAATATTGTCAGCTGAGAGATAGAAAGTGTTAAGGCATATACTTTTACATGGAGTTAATACCTTTCTCAGTAGATTATATTAGGATAGGGGTAGTATATCATCTATTTAGAGCCAGAATGCTGTTAACTATCTGTTAAAGAACATATGAGTTAATGCCCTTCCGGCTCCAAACAGACAATATATACCTACCAGTATTAGGTGAAATAGTACTGCAAATGTCATACAGATATAATTCATAAGACCTTTGTAGAAGCACCAAAGTTTACCCATCTTGCTTTTTAAGCAAGTCGTATTTATGTCTACATTTCACATTAGCTAATGTGTTCACCCGAGAGAAAAACCTCATCTTTTCCTAGCTCATGTTTAAATGAGAAGAATTCCTTCCCTGAAAAGCTGTCAAGTCTGATTGAATAGCTGTCAATAAGCGAGAATGAGTGATCACTCCATGTAAGAGTGTGATGAAACAGAGCAGGCTTTGCCTGTAAGCTGCGGGAGCTGGTGAAGACAGTTGGATGTTGAACCGTGTAGTTGAAACAAATCAATTAACTCGGATATAAAGTGAGGCAGAACTGAAGATAAATGTAAAAGATAGAGAAGAAGGGGTAGAAGAAGTAAAAACTGAAGATAAAAGGAGGAGGGCAGGGCATGAGAGGGGACAGAAGAAGAGATGGAGGTGGTGAAGGAAAGGGAAGTGAATGAGAGTGAAAAGTAGAAGTAGCAGAAGAAGTAAGAGGAAGAGCAGAACGAGATAACAAATGACAAAGAAGAAGGAGGAGGAGAAGAAGAAAAAAAAGAAGAAGAAGAAGAACGATATATAAAAATGAAAGAATGTTATGGCTAAAAATTTGAAGAACAATATGATGGAAAGCAAGGAGATAAAGAAGTAGAAGGAGAGAAAGTATGAACAAAGAACAATTAAATATGAGGGTAGGCCTATGTGTAATTAAATAGGAAAATGAAAACCTGAGGATGATAATGCTTCTCCTCTCCACTGTTCACTTGTGTTGTATTGACGATTCACATGAACACAAACTAAACAAAATAATGCAAAATGGTTTTACCATTCTCTGACCACTATATGACTTCCTCACTGCTATTCATTCCCCAGTCTTTCTTCAATCACCTAGTGTAAATATCTCTGACCCATATCTCTAATAAACCGCAAATATTATCACCCTGCACAGAGATATCGGAGAATACGCTAAGTATGCGTAATACGGGCTGAGTCGTACAATCATACAGTGCCCCCACGAGACAAGCAGACAGAATGAGGGTTGCATGGTATGATATGCACGGATCAATACCACAAGGGAAATATAGGTTGCTAACTGAATCCGAAACTGTGTCAACCCCCCAGCTATAAAACACTTGCGTTGCTGAGTATGTTTTCGTAGTGAGAATGAGGCTGTCGGTCTTTCTTGAATGGATTAGAAGGAGATCAGAATAATAGCTATTCGCAGAAGATGGTGTTTCACTGGTTATTGAACATTTCTTCGGGATTTGTCACTGATATGTCACCATCCTAGATTTTGCCGATGGTGTTATTTTCTGTCAAGTATCAAACAGTGACATGTTTTAGGATTTCCAAAGTGGGGCAATCCAGAAAATCATCAAAGTTAGGAGAGATTATGCTATTCGGAGTGCATCATTTTATCCAGCTTGCTCAAATAAGCAAAACGTTGGAGGTAGTTTTAAATCTCAGATCACTACATTGAGTGGCTCCTTGACTTGACTTTCAGCCGACCTTCTTTACAAATTTTAACCCTTTTATATTGAAGAATAAAATGGACTTCATTACTTCCTATCCCCTTCGATCCTTTTCTCTGAAATAGGTGTATTCCAGGAGATCCTTTCTTTTGAAGTTTTAGGGCATCAGTTCAAACCTTGAAGGAAGGAAGGTTATTCCGTTTTTAAGTATATGAGTTAATGCCCTTGTGGATTCAAACAGACAACCTCTTCTTATAAAAAAGCGACACATGCTTGTTACTTTTCTTCAATAGAAAATGGTTCAGATATATGCTCCAGTGTCAATTGCTTCAGGCTTTTGTTGTTGTCATGGATACAGGGTTAGGATTGCAGTTGGGTATTATATTAGGCTTGGGGTTAGGGTTAGCATGAGTATTATAATAGAACTTTAGGTTGTTCCCTCTAGAGATACAGATATACATTTAACAACTAAATCATTATAAGTATGAGAAAAATTGATTTGTCCTGATTTATATTTCTTGAGAATGTGACATGTTAAATCTTACATCTAAAAGTATTCAACAAAGGCCCTAATTCAACCAGTCCACCTTTCATTCTTGAGTTAAAGGGATCGTTTAACAATGTTAAATCTGAGATGCACGACCCTACGTGTTATCAGTGTCTGTGATATGGTGTAATATTGAAGCCCTAAAAGAAAATCGCGCTTCAATATGATCAAGAAGTGCCTCAAAAAAGTAAAATCTTTGAGTGACCGGTTTTACCGTACTCGTTATCCCCAATAGACTGTAGTGTTATGAAAACTATTTAGCAAACGGTTTTCAAAATTTGTAATTCCAATCATAAATATCTTGATAATCAGACAGGCGATCGGCTTGTAAAAGTCATGGGGTTTCTGACTGACCTAAAGGTTTATAATTATCATTGCAGCATGAGCTAAATCCAGGATTCTTTTCAGAATCTGAGACAAAGTTACCGGATCCCTTTAAAAAAAACACAACTAACATCACACCTGTAGAATGGTATGAAAAACTTAGTTCTTAACTGTAAATATCCAGTGGATACCCACATAGAGCTACAAATACAGTTACCACATAACCTTTTGCTCTCATATCCACTCATGCCAGCTGTGTTTGCCTCATAAAAAAAGGAGAGTGAGGATTCAAAGGACATAGAGTTGTTAAAACACTGATTACAGAAAGAAGAGCTTATGTACATTGTCCTTTGGTGACAAAAAGATGTAAGTGACTGATTGAACAAATGGCACCTTGCTTGATGATGAAGAGACAGGGAGATAATAACAAACAGGTGCATTCTTGTATTCTTTTATTTGTTATAGTCATGCCCTTGACAACAAATTCATGACAAACTCTACTGGTCCACGAGTTTCATCGTCTGCTATGCTATGACACCCCCTTTTTTTTCGGGGGGGGGGGTGGAGTAAAATTTAGAAATTATGAGACGTAATTGCTTCCTTTTGGTTCATTTAGGGTTACAAGTAGGAGGCATGTTAGTCCTCAGACGGTCCCCTTTACAACAAGTTCATGACATACTCTACTAGTCCAGGAGTTTCATTCTCTCCTATGCTATGTCACCCCCCCCCCCCTTTTTTTTTTGGGGGGGGGGGGGGTATGGAGTAAAATTTAGAAGTATATGAGATGTAATTTGCTTCCCTTTGGTTCATTTAGGGTTACAAGTAGGAGGCATGTTAGTACTCAGGCGGGTTAAGGACTTTGTTTAATCCATTAATCTTCATAATGTGGGCAATTTGTCTGCACTTGTGATTTTATTGTCTGCCTGCAAGAGACAAAGTGTTAACTTAATATTTACTTAGCAGAGACACTTATAATAAACCTAGACTCTAAGTATGTACAGGTAGGTGCAATGAAGAGGAGACGGTCAAGCCTGCTTTAGTGACCACCTGTCTATAACGACCACTTTTTTGTGTGTGAAACAAGGCATCCATTATATGTTAAGCACCTGTGATTACATTATCGGTACACCTTTTAAGCATGCTGTGGTGGCAACCTGTAAAGAAAGACCACCTCCCTGGAATGACCACATCTTTGTATCATAGTATTGAAGTGAAACTCTGAGTAAAGATTGTCATTCTTTAAAGCTCCAGAGCAGTATTTACATACAATTTTTTACCTTACCTGATAATCAATTGAAGTGAATTAGAAATGACTCCAAAGTGTTATCATCAGCAAAAGTATTATTGAAAGCATAAAGCAAAATGATATTGATTAATTAATGATAAATAAATTAGAAAATCACACCAGAAAATTAATTACAAAGTGTTATCATCAGCAAAAGTAGTATTGAAAGCATAAAGCAAAATGATATTGACTAAGTAATGATAAAGAAATTAGAAAATCACACCAGAATATTGATTGCATTATTTGCACATAGATGTTGAATTATCTGTCTGACTTAATAGAGTAGGTTCCTATCTACCTTGGATCCTGAAATGAAGTGTATAGGCTTTGGGGTCTTATCTTATTCTTTCAAGCTCTCAATTGAGACAAGGTCAGTTCATCTACTGTATATTTGTTAGTATGCACCCACATACTACCATCTAAATGGAAGGGTGTTCTATTTTCTTCTGTCCTTTTTAGACTCATTTTCTTGGAGAGCAATGGGACATAACAATCTTGCACTGAGGTCTGATATGATTCTAAACATGTTGTTACATTATACATTTTGTGTTTCTGTGGGGGGGGGGTGTGTATTTCTGTACATATGGCTTCAATTTGGCTTCAATTTACAACTCATTACTCTGTTAAGGCTCCTTTATGCAGAGCTGAGAAATGATTGATTTCTTATTGGTAATTTTCAGCAACATTTGCTTCTGGCTTTATTTCATCATAACAAAATTATTTGATTAAGACTCTATTTTATGTGTGGAGTTAGGTTAATGGTTCAGTGTAGTGTTTGGTCTAGGGTTGGAGTTAAGAATTTGATTAGTGTAAAAAAATTGGCTGGGAAGCAACTCTCCATGGACCATGTGATTCTGAAACCTCTAATCATCAAGATTGAAATGTCATGCTTTAGTCTCTCACATGCAGCCATAGTTCTGTTTTTCTTTTAATCCTACCAAGTTAAACAACATCCTTATACTCCTCACACTCTCGAACATGTGCATTTAAACCATATCAAGCTGGCATCTCGCCAACAAGGGGCTAAAGCTTTTGATGGATGCAGTTCTACTTGTCTTACATCCCTCCTAATTACAATGGAAGAGAGAAACTCATCAATGTTCCGTCTCTCTCCTGCTCTGCTGTGTTGCTCCTCCTCTCTTCATGTTGATGTTGCCTGGGAGCTATCATTTGGATAAATTGTATTCTTTGTGTCCCCATTACCGAGTGATTAAAGATGCGATCCTCTCAGAAGACTGCAGACTGATGATGTCTGGGGTGTCTCTTAATGTATCCTTGCTTTCCTTTTAAAGCCCATTCCCAATTTGAACCCCCCGCCCCCCCCCCCCCTTCTTCATAAATATATATATATATATATAGGCCTATATATATATTCACCAGATTCCTATTATTTTAGTTGATAAAAGGTGAGATCATAGGGATTTCAAAACAGTGAAGTCTATTTTCTCTTCTCAAGCGGAATTTGAAAGAAACAAGTATTGGACCATTATTTATAAATCCTGCCTGGGGCATAAATCCAACTTGAAACTGACCCATGAAAAGCCTGTATGGAGGCCTGTATAGAGAGCTGTATGTCTACCATTTTTGTTATGACTCTATATGCCTGTTTTCATCAGACCGAAGTTGCAAAATAACCCACTATTTTCAGACTCTGGATATTTTCCCGTAGCTCGAAATTGCATCTCCTCCAGACCGATACGCTCATCACAAACTAGCTCATCCGCGCGCTATTATTAGCCTGCTATTTTCTATATAGAGGGCTATTTTGGAAACAAGACCAACATTTCTCAGATATTTTCTCTACCAAATAGCCCACTAATTGCAACTGCGGGCTGTTGAAGACGCAAGTTAGCTGGCTAATTTGAGATCAGGCTATTGGTAGTTAATATAGCGGGTTATTTTGCAACTTCGGCCTGATGAAAACAGGCCTATTTGAGCGTGTAGGAAATGCCTTGTGAGGAGCCAAAAGCGGGGTCAGATCTTTGTAATTGGCTTAGTAGCCTTAGTTTGATATTATTTTCAGAGAAGTATACTGAAATTTATTGGAAGTCACAGACAGAACATAAAGAATTATTGCTCAGATATCTATTTATACAAGGAGGATTATATGAGACTATGGTTAGTTTATGATATTGACTCTGGAGTCTGGAGCATGTGGCGTACGTAGAACCCTTAAAATATAAAGTCCAATATTTTTGTCTTGGCAAAAATTCTGAAATAAAATTGTCTTCTTACAGTATGTATATAATGTTGTGTCAGGAAAGCAGTAACTTAATATATAATGTTTCTACCCTTAGTTATAATATTACTTCCCTGGTTTATTAGGCAAAATTAACCCAAATGATCATGGACAGCAAGGAAACCAAGAAAAGCAAGAGCAAGAGAAATATTGAAACTGAAATTGTACTGTTGTTTTTTAGAATTACAACCCTATTGCCTTCATGCATTTTGAAAGGCACTTACAAGATAAAGGGAAAAGGGAAACTGATTTTCTCCTTTAAATTTATGGAAATCAATAAACACATATTGTCTGATTGTTCCATTTTTTTTCTTCAAACACCTTTGGGATTGATATGAGCACCATTCATTCATTTTCATTTTGTTCAAACATATCAAATATCATCTGTTGAAAGCCAGATGGGTGTTAACTCATTAAGTTTAACACAGAGCTAATGCCCTTCTGGCTCTCGACAGAATCAAGTGTGTCAAGTATACATTGCTTGTAGGGATTCTTGACGTCATATTCTGTTGCTTCATTCCATGAAAACCTACAATTTTGCTCACTGTAAGAAATAGCTGCTATTCTTGGGGTTGTTTTCAATTTTCAGACTCGTTATATAATTTCACAATTCTTAGCTCAGTGTGCAATACTTCATGGTGGAGTCAGTTATGTAGCTACAGTGGGACATGGTGGGGCATATATGCCTTCCCCAATCAAAGTGCACAAAATAAAGGGAAAACAACAAGGAAAGAGAGAGAAAGGAAGGAGGGAAGGTCGATGTGAATATCCCTCCTCTTCCCACCTTCCCCCCCCCCTGTACTATTTTGCCTGTCATGGATTACAATTATTTTCTTGCGTATTGCTCCTTCTCTATTTCCATCTCCGATTCTTCATTCATTAGTGAAACAGCCTTTAGCTCTTTTTGATCTCTAGGTTTGATTTTGTGAGATCTGCAGTCATACTAACTTGTAGAGGATAGTCATAGTGAGCTAGTGAAATTATCAAACACAAATCCAGAGCTGTGACAAAATTGGTAGGCTTTTGGTATCAGCTTCTTGTGCCAGATTCTCACCGGGTGTGGAATTGTAAATCGCTTTCTTTTTCTCTATATTTCTCTCTCTCCCCTCGTATATATTTTCTCCTCCCTCTTCCTCTCCTTATCTCTCCTGCTTGCTCTCTCCTTCTCTCTTTCTATCATCTCTCTCCTCCTTTTCTCTTCTTTGCACCTATAAACACTTCTTTGTTTTTACCAGCTTCTTGCATACACAACCCTTTTCTCAGGGAATCTTTTCTGTGCCATCTATCAAGCTCTTGTGCCTCCTGTTTTACCCTCTCTCAACCGTACACTTCAAGGCTTGTCTGGAATCTGCTATCTTCATTGAAACATTAATCCTCCCAGCTCCCAGTTAGTAAACTATTCCCTCTTGATTTTTTCATGCAACTTCTTGACAATGTGTCACTCCAAGTCGCATTTCTTCCACACTCTCTCTAATGACTGGCTTTCCACTGTTTATTCTCCCCCTCAGATATAAAACTCATCTCTGCGTCATCCCGAGCCCATCCAGAGGGAAGAAAGTACAAAGAGCTTGTGTTTCCCACCCATGGCAGAGATTACAACCTACATCTCAATCTCATAAACTGATGGCATTCCAGGCCGCTCAGTGATCATACTACGACAGACGACGAGGAGAGAGAGGAGGGTATAACACCTCCTCTTGGCAGCGAGTGGTGGTATGCTGTAACCTGACTCTTCACGCCGCAGAAACAAGATAAAATCCTCATCAGCAGCAGGTGTCTCGTGTCATCAGCTCTTCCCTCCCTCGCAGATTGTGCCTCCACTTTTGCTGCTCCGCAGGTGATGGTGGGGAAGCGAGACGTGTGCCTGCTGCCATTTAGAAATCATAGACCCCTGTAAGTGTGGGTTAATTTATTGGATGTAGCAGTAGGGTACAGAGAAAGGATTGAAACATTCATGTGATGTGACAAGAACATAGTGTTGATCATCTAGATCTGTGATCAGCTGCTGAGTCATGGTGCACACACTATAGCTTCTGACTTTCACTGCATGTTTATGGGAGGCTTGAGGAGGAAATATCCAGCATTCTCTAAATGTCGTAGGATGTGCCAGATTTGATGACAGATTGAGACAGCGCGAAACCAAACAACATTGAATCATTCCACACCTCAACGTGAGAATGAGAGAACGGGGGTGCAAGTAAAACAAGAAACTCTGCAAACAAAGCCTGTATTCTCTCCATACCTCGCTAGTCTGTGAATCTCCACGAGGCGCTCGATCCTCCTCTCTCATTCTGATGCAAGCGATGAAACGCTCTGTCAATGCTGGCTGCTGAGTTGTGTGCACTGGACTGACCACCGCGCCAAAATTCAGCATGGAATTACCACAATATCCAGTCCGGCCATTTCTTTAGAGATCAGAGTTTGCTGATAATACGATTGACCAACGGCAAACATGGAGGCGATGGAAATGATGGAGATGATGATGGTAGGATCAGGAAGAAAGAGGTGGAAAAGATGGAAGAGATCTTGGTTTGTTCTTCGAGTCGTAGCCATCTGTTTGATGTTGCTTGTGGGTGATGTCGTAGCCACCATTGTCAACACACCTGAGCCTATAGAAGGTAGGCACTTCTCATTATTACTTTCCTCTGTAAGCTGTTTTTTTTTTTATTCTGTCATGTTTTCTTGTTATTGAATACTAAGCCCTAGATAACTTGGGCTGGAGTAAATCAAATATGTGCAAAAATCAAATCATATTCAACAGGTTAACGGGATGGTTCTTTTCTTTTCAGGAATGTTTTTCACAAATTCTACTGTTTTTCAATTCTTCTTCCAATATATTTTTCTTTGTTTCTACCTCAAGTTTTGCATACAATAAGTGGGCACATTTATATCCTAGTTTATGCACATCATCAAACTCTACTAAGGGTACTGCATATTTGAAGCATAAACATTTTCCTCTTCATTAATGTTGTTTTCTGCCTGAAACATGCTTATTGTATAACAGCTTTCAACATTCAGTTTATCTCAAACCATTTCTTTGTTCCGATTTGAGAAGAAATGTATAAATTATTTTGTGAAAATGAAAAAGCCGTTATCCTTATATTGACAGAAAAATGTCGTATCAGACATGCTCCCTATAATTAATTCCTTGGCAGAAGGGGGGGGGGGACTGGCCCTATTCTCCAACTATGCCTCTTTTGTTACATGTATTGTCAAATGAGCAATTTGTAAAAGTAAAAATCTGCAATTCATGGATGCTTGACTTTTAACATGCGCATAGAACACAAACATATCTAGCTCCCCTTTAGCCTAGATTCGCATTTGTCCATCAATAAAGACGGCAATATTTGTGATGAATTTTGAGGGAATATTGAGTGGGCGTTTGAGGAAAACAACTTTTGAAATTGAGAGGTAGAGGATCAGACTTTAAAATGTGCTTAGTTCTTCTGCGGGTGTTCTCCATGATGTTGAGGTACTTGTGGCATTAGTGGTGTATGCATACCAAATGTGAACAGAAAAAGAGCTGTGGTACTTCACATTTTTGTTTACGTTTCTGATTTCATGGTTTTGCATTTCTGCCGGATTGTGTCAGATTTTTCTTTTTGGTTTTTAATGTGTTTTCTTAGAAATTAGCAGTTTTTGTTGAGAAAGTATGCATAATGTATCGTTTTAAAGGTAAAGACCAGTATTGGAAACGCCCCAATTTCAAAAAATGAAATGGAAGCTCTCATTACCAATCATGTGAAAGTATATGTTTTGACTAATACATGATGATAACAAATTTGCAGGGGAAACCGCCTACTAATTCATATATTTGGTAAATTTGTTTCTCTCATGGACTGTGAGAGATATAGGGTAGTCCCATATACATCTTTCTGTGTATAGCGCTTGTAACTTTACGAAGAATGGGCCGAATTTCTTATCATTTTGATAATTCCAGAACCTTGCAGATGCTAAATGCTAGATGATCAACCTTGTCTGATCGATTCCACAACGTTTCTTTTACAATGCAATCGCATGACCATAACTGGTCTTTACCTTTAAGAGAAAAGGCATCTTTTCTGTAAATCTGAGACAGTAAAAGGGTTAAATTAGCAAAGAAGAGAGCATGCATTGTACATTTTATTTATACTCTTATACATTCTATCTTCTTTCTGTAAATCCTTTGAGGAAAAGATAATCCTTCATGTTATTAAATTAGTCTCACATATGACTAACATTATACATGATATATCTGCCTAAGGTTGTGACTTGCAACCAGAGATTAACTGTCTTTACTTTTCGACATAATAGTAGCATGTATAATCACCATGCTGTGTTTCTTTGTCATTTCAAGTTAGATATTCTCATGAGCTTTCCCCAAAGGGTGATGGATCAGGTGATTGATTTTCTGATGCATCAGCGCAATGTAGAATTTATCCTAACATAGAACTAGAACACGAGGCGATTGAGAACCGAAAACAAGTATAAGCAAAGATGTCTTGGGCAATGTTACCCCATATGTGTTTTCAGTCAGGGTATTGCATCGATTGCAAATGGATTAAAGACCATTCATTCCTTCTTGTAAGGTATGTCTCACCCATTCAGGAACAGAAATTTAATTTGCCTGAATGGCTAGGCTCTGTATACTCCTCAAGATTGCAACTGCAGTATTTTTATTTTTCCTTTGCAGACGTTGGAGGAAGTATTATTTGTAGATGAAACTGTATGGAAACAAAATTTATAATGAAGCAAAATAATAAGCATATATATTGGTAAATGAATTTATTCTTTTGACCATGTGCTGCCAATTTGATACCTATTTCTCTCTAACTACTTGTATAATATAACATTGTATACTGAAATTGAAATAAATTTATAATATTTTTGGTTGATTTCTAAAAGAAATTTATAGCAGTTTAGCTTGCCTTAAATGTTTAAAAGACGCCCCAGAGATATGGTTTTGTCACCCTGTGTAGTGATTTTTTTCTTCTTTTTGATTAATTTAAATCTAAAAAATCTAACAATGATTTTTAATCACTATTTTTAGCCTAATCAGCATTGTTTTTTATTGCCAACCATCGCAATCTGTGACTTAGTCACAGTTTTCCTGACCTAGATATTTATTTCAGACACGCATAGAATTAGTGATCTCATATTTCAAACATTCATAGTTTTGGTCTGATTTATTTTAAACTTTCGCCATTCTGTTTCTCGTGTTTTTCTGCCTTCATACAAATGACCTTACTACAAGGGTTGGATTGCCCTTTAACAGTCACTACCTGAACACGATCAAACAATGAACTCATAAATCATGGCTGTGCATTGCAGAACAAAAATGCGGGTTAAAACGAGAAGAATCGATTTGGACAAACAAGGTTACTTCGCTCGTGCTTCCTCTTTAAAAAATAAAGTAAATTTATCTTGTCTCTCCATTCTTGTATGTCTTCCTGTCTCTCCTTGAATCACTCGGGGTGAGAAGAAGAAGCATGTATCTCCACTTGGTGATGCAAAGAGTGTTATTTGTAACAGGCTTCATCAGCTTTTTACCTACTGTTTGATTATTTTCGTTTCTGCAAGATAAGGTTTCGATGACATACTATTTTACTTACGAACATCAGGATATGAGGGTTATCCATTTCAATGCTTCAAATCACTGATATAAATCAAAGTTAGTAATTGACATTCTGTCAGCAGTTGGAAGTTGAAAGTAGTTGTTTATGAATTCTATTGTAAAAAAAATGCCCTTGAATGTTGATGAAAGGTAATCCATATTTAGTTAGGGGAATAAGGAATGTTAATTTTCAATGAAAATGATAAGGATTCTGTATACTGCATTACAAGCAACTCTGAAATTAAAGACATCACCATAATGAAAGTGATTTGTGAAGGGAACTTCATAAAGGTATTACCACCAATCTATTACATCACATTTTATCATGGTTGGGGCCGATAAATCATTTAAAAAAACTTAAATGGTACCGTGTCGGTTTCTCAGACAACAAAAAAATCATCAGTGATTTTAATAAATTTATTTGATTAATGTGATATACATTACCAATATAAATGGTGACTTTCTTTTTAAAGATATATAGTTTTAAACCAAGAAAAAATGAATTGAATTGAATTAAATAGAATTCTATTTGTACCTGGAAATCAAGTTATCGATCATAAACGGCCTTTATAGGGACAAATGACCTTTCTAAACTGAGAGACACCCTGCTTTACTTGGGTGAGGCATTTATTTCAGCTGCAGTGCTAAGCAAACAAATATGACATGATCGCAGACATTTTTACAAATTTCCCCGTGGGCAATATCTTTATTATAGGATTATCTATAGAATTATGGACAAGTCTCAGAGGCCAATGTAGACTAGATGTAAACACATTTCAATAAAAGATAGGCTTGGTGACCTAAGTCAACCATTTGCAATTTTTGTCTTTTGGGGGTGGGGAGGGGGGTTGAAATGTGACCAAGACCAATGTAACATAAAGCTTTAAACAACTTGTCCTGTTTTACCTAAATGTATTTCAAAATGATTGATATCTTGATCTTCTAAGTTTATTTGGAAAATGTATTGGATATTGGTATTGTGATACCTGATATCTGAGAAGGAAAAAAAGGTTGGTGCTGTTTTGATAAAAAAGTTTGATAAGCATAAATAAGTAAGGGAACCTGCAACACCAATATCCTAAACATTTTCCATATAACTTAAGGAGACTGATTTGGGAACAATTTAGTGTTAGTTATGATTGTGGTTATGGTATATAGTTATATACATTGGTATAGTTATAGCTATTATAGTTATAATGTTGTAGTTATGGTTATGGTTATGGTATATTGTAATAGATATTGGTATAGTTATATTTGAAGCTATAGTTATAATTATCGTTATGGTTATAGTTATACATGTAGTTATAATTATAGTTATAGTATATTTATAGTTATAGTTGTAGTAATAGTCATGATTAAGATTATGGTTAGGGTTGTACTTATACTTATAGTCATTTATATATTTATACATGAGTTAAGGTTGTGATTAGGATTATAGCTATCGTTATCATTATTGTACACATGAAAGCAGCCTTTAAACCATATCTGAAAACTATGTGAACTGAACATTGTTGGCACACCCAACGGCAATAAAGTGTGTACATTGTTTTCAACTGGTGATCTTAGAGATCTAAGACCTCATAAATGTATTTTTTATATGATTCAGAACATCATTATTTTGTCTTTCCATCCTTAGCAACCCACTGTAAATAAGGATATAGCTCTATAAATAATGATAAAAGTCATACATATATATATAGCACCTTTTCCATTAGATTTAAAACACTTGAGATGTCAACTTTTGAATAACAACTTAGTGAATTGTCAAGGACGGACATTTTCACTGGAGGAAACAAAACGAATGTTGCGTCGAGTGTCATTCAGGTTTTTGCGGCATTAACTTCAAAAATATAAATATAAAGCAGGAATACTTCATGCATGCAAAAGTTTCTGGTTTTCAAATAGTATGCTTGATATATTTTGCATGAATGACTCCTCTGATGTTGATGATGTAAGATGAGAAGGGGGCAGGTTCCAAAGCCTTTTTATCCACTTTAAACAATATTTCTCTCTTTAAAATATGTCATATTGTTATATGGTATATGATAAGTGTCTCTGCTCTGATGAAGGCAAATGTTAAAGTATGTGTTAAGATATATGAGTTAATATCCTTCTGGCTCTAAACAGATAATTCAAAAGTGAACCACTATCACCTGTTTTTAATAACAGAAATCTTGTTTTTTATTTTTCTAGAATAAGTTTATGGAATGCCTGTTTTTAAAAGCTTCTTTTTTATATTCCCTCAATCAGTTATCATATGCAGGTTTTGCTCTAATTGTCTTAAAAATGCACTTGATTTTGAGAAATTTGTGAAATGGAATTGTAGAATTTCCTCTGAATAGGGAGATAAGCCCTTATGGAAATCAAAATACAAATAAAAAAAATAACAACTGAATGTCAGAGATCTCTGTTAATGGAGTTCCAATGATTTTTTCAAACAAAAGACCAGTTATACAAAACATTGGCTGAAGGTTACCTTTAATGCAATTGCAAGAAAATCTTCCTGCTATTCTCAGCGAAAAGAAAATCAAACGCTTTAATGTGATATCGAGCTCGTCCAATGTATGTATCATATAGCTCTTTTGATGAATAGAAGATTTTATTTTTGTGCCGGGCTGGGGGTTGCACTGATAAAAGATTAAAAAACGTGACTTCATTCTAAATTTACAGATGAACATCCAAGGTAAAAGGGTTTCATTTTAAATGGATGTGATTTTTATGAAGAAAATCAAGAAAATCAATACAATTTTGTCCTTGATGTTATTCTCATGTTTCGTCTGAAGCCTTAATTGATGCAAATAGGAACAATAACATTTGCTATAAGTAAAAGTAGGTTATTTTTAACGAGAAATTTGATTGTTGTATTACTTTTTTTAATGTCTTACTTTTGCAAACAAATAGCTGATAAATGTCCAGTTTTTTAATCATATTTAAAACGTATTGTTTGTATGCGTTGCATGCTTTTGTCTTATGTTGTAAGCTGTCAGAATTATAAGTAAAATTATAGGGGAGTGATATATAGGATCTCCCCCTTTTTCCAGGGTCTCTCTCTCTCTCTTTCTCTTTCTCTTTCTCTTTCTCTCCCCTATCTCTCTCTCTCTCTCTCTCTCCTCTCTATCCTCTCCTCTCTCTCCTCTCTCTCCTCTCTCTCCTCTCTCTCTCCCCTCTCCCCTCTCTCCCCTCTCTCTCCTCTCTCTCCTCTCTCTCCTCTCTCTCCTCTCTCTCCTCTCTCTCCTCTCTCTCCTCTCTCTCCTCTCTCCTCTCTCTATTCTCTCTCCTCTCTCTCCTCTCTTTCCTCTCTCTCTCCTCTCCTCTCTCCTCTCTCCTCTCTCCTCTCTCCTCTCTCCTCCCCTCTCTCTCCCCTCTCTCTTCTTTCTCTCTCCTCTCTCTCCCCTCTCTCTCCCCTGGGGTATCTTCAGCCTGTCTGTATCTTTATCCCAGTTCTCTCTCTATCATTCCATAGATTAACCTATCTTCCTTCCTAGCACTCTCTTTCCTATTATGTTCTGAGGGATAATGGTCCTGATGCAACTTTCTCCATCAACTTCTTTGACGGGAAAGCACCCAGAAAGGTCTTTTAGAGTAGATGCAATCTCCGGTTTCCCTCCTTGCCATTCTCCTCACAGCTCTTTTTGAAAAACAATTTCCACAGGAAATTGGGAACTAGGACAGGGAACGATCATCAGAGTTTACTTTGCACGTCATGTTTCTTGAAATATGACATAACTCTGAAATTGTATTGATCTGATTTTTAAAAAATTCATTTTACCAACTTTACAGGTGTCCTATGAGGTCACTCCTTGAAGTTGAGAAGTGATTTGAATATTGATGGTGACAAACATTTCAGGGTTTTTGCTTCCCAGTGGTACATTGTGTACCATTCCCAAATATTTGCTGTCAAAGATGGCTTGATATCAAAATCCCAGTTGCACAACAAATTTGCCTTTTTTTAAAGTTTTCCTATTGTGAAGCCAAAGCTTTCAACATGCAAGAAACTAGAAAAAGTTTCATGCAAAAAAATCACTGAATCACAACAAAGAATTTTTTCAATATGCTTTGAGTGCTTTGTTAAATTTCCACAAATTGCGATAGTAAAGTTTCATTTCAGGAAAGTTTCTTGCTTCAAGACAGTTTCAGGAAGGTTTTAAAGTAGCCCTTTCTCTGTCTCACTCTTGCATGTCAGTGTGGGTTTCAACCACAGAGTCAGGGTGACCTGTGCCTCTGGCCTCTCCTACACATTTCTTTTCTTAAGAGTTTGATCAAGAAGCTCCTTGGCTTGACAGATTACTCACTTCATGCCAGAACTCTCCCAAACTCTGGTCTCCCTCCCAGAGAATGTTTTCTGATGTGGGTGTTTTGTCCATGTGCCCTCAAACTGTCAACATTCGAAGGAAAGAAAATGTCTTGTGATATATTGATTCTGAGTCTTGCAAACAGTTTTGAGCACCAGTGCTCTCAGGTTTGCAAGTGTGGCCACCGCTGCCACCGAGGACTTGTATTTCCCGATCGGCAGCGGTAAACTTTCTCTCTTTTCGTCGGGATCGATCGCGGAGACGGTGTGCATCGTCTGCCGAGGTGTGAGCCGAGGTAAATCAGAATTGCGCCCGTCGATTTCGCTTCTATTGATTTTGTACCGAATGTCCCATTATGGAAGCCAACCCGGTTCGACAAGCCAGTGTCGGGTTCGGACAAGGCCATTACCCGGTCAAGTATATTACCCTCGTCGGCACGTGGTGTGCATTTTGATGAGACAACGGGTGCCCGTCCTACCCTAGATTGGGCTCGGCGGCATGCATAGCGGATGTACCATTTTGGGATCATGTATCAAATTTGGAGTTTGATGTCTAACTTTTTATCACTTTGTACTTCAATCACACTGCACATGGTTGGTCTACCGAACTAGGCTGAATTGATCATGTGTCAAAGTTTGGTTTGGATCTCCAACTTTTAATCACTTTTTTCGACAATCTTTCAGAGATTCCTTTATTCTGCTTTAGACAAGATTGTATTCTTTATTATTATTATCTTCTCACATTGTCATCTTGTGAATATTTATAGTACAAGGTACTATTTGACTAGCTTTGAGCTTTGCCAGAAAATCTATCAGAACTGTTTTTTACAGCAGAAAACAACTCCAAAGATTTGGGGGTTAACGCCCTCCTGACGCTCAAAAGACAACTTTCTTTTTTTTAAAGAAGGAGTTCAGTGGCTGATTTTACACAGCATGCTGAGAAAGCTTCCGATTTTGATAAAAGAACATCACTCAGCTTATAAAGGGGATGGGGTGGGGGTTTCATTCAAAATGCTAATAATAATAAAGATAGATTTATTGAGCGCATAATAAGCAGAATTTCTCTATGTGCTTTACAAAGTAAAATATAAGCATGTACAAGTATATTTAAATAGTTACAAGAACGAAATATAAAAACCATAAACAATGTTCCAATTTTCCAATGTATTTCCAAATTTAAAAATTTAAATTTCATACATTGCTATGCTGGCAGTTTTGTTAATCTGAGAATTAAATGATGTTGATCATTATAATAGTTTAGGCATCAGTCATTACATTATAATATTAGTATAAGACCAAGTTACAGTTAGGTCAAAACATCACATTTTTCCCTCTGCAGCTGCTCAGGAGCTATACCGAAAAAACAACACAATTCAGTCCAACATATGAATACATCAGGACAATAACTTTTGATTTTATCCTTTCAAATTGTGAAATGAAAATTGATTTCTTTTATCCACTCTTTTTAACTCCAAATGATGATTTGGTTTTGGGAGGAAGCTAATGGGCTCTCATGTTGGCGACATATGTTAACATCATGGGCAAAAATGTGATATTTAATTTAAAAAGCTTTTTTTTTCACAGTGAAATTATTATTATTATTATTATTCATTTGGCGATTTCATTTAAGTCATAAATGCAATATATATTCATAAAGTGAAAACGTAATTATAACAAATTATAAACACTTTAAAGCACCGTAAACATAAAAGAGAAAGGTAAACAATATAAACATTAGGCCTATTATGGAGGTTGATTTATCTTGAAACTCCAGTGGACCAATGATTGGTACCCCCTTGAGAGAGAATAATGTAACCAGGTAAAATTGGGATGCAATATTCTTATCGTTATTTTTAGTTTCACCTACAATGTGTCTTTGCATGTAATGGCATCCTTGATCTTTTAGGCCATGTTTTGATGAAGAAAATGTGACTGTAAATGCAATCAGCCACACATATAGAGTCAAAACATTTATTGATTTCCCCAGAGTGCAATACCATATACTTTTATTTGCAAGCAATTTCAAGATCTTGCCTCCCATCAACATCATTATGCTATTATCCCTTTGTCTTGTATTTATTTCCATAGTGTTGAAAACTGGAGTTCAAAAGTTAAAGTTGTTCGTTCAAAATTTGAATTAGGAGAAAAGGTGTATGTATGTGTGGAATAAGGAGCAAAGCAATATAACTGACTTAAAAGTTGATGAATGATATATGAAGAAAAAAGTTTGCATGAACTTGGTCTTAGAGAATCAAAGTATCAACATGTTGGGAGTGATAATCCTAGAAGGAATTTTACATTTTAAGATATGTAATTAAATATTATTGGGAAAGTTATATAGTTTACCTGTATGTATTTTTTGGATGTCATGGGGAAAATGCGTATATGAAATCGTGCTTGGAAATATCTTTTCTAAATTTATATTCAATATAGAGAGTCACTACGTCTTGGTGATGATTAAGAGAGATGGAGAGAGAGAGAGGAGGAGGAGAGAATGAAAAAGGGTTTGGAGAATAAAATATATATCATTTTGGAATCGGTAGGCTATAAGTGAGAAAAGAGAGGTGTGAGAGGGGGGATATGATACAGAGAAAGAAATGATTGGTCAGCAATTCGATGACTATTTTGTCTGTTTAAGTGAGAGACATGGGTAGAGGGGGGGGGGGGTGAGTAATACAGATAGAGGTAAATAGCAAGATAGATAGAAAGAAACAAGAGAATGTGAAACCAAGGGTGGACAGTTATCGTCATTGAATTTGGGGTGAAATAGTGAACAAGAATGAATGAATGATAGGAAATAGAGAGATACAAGCAAAGAGATAAAAGAGGTTAGCCAGAGAGACGGAGAGAGAAACAGAAACAGAGACGGGGAGGGCAAAGGGCAGAGTATAAAGCAAGTAAAGAGATGACATGAAAACCGAGGGTTTATAAATAATTTCATTAAAGTGACATCGGAGGCATGCTTGAAAGAGGGAAATGAAATAGAAAGATACAAATAGAGAAAAGGGTCAGGAGCAAGAAAGAGAGATAGGGTGAGTGAAAAGAGGAGGGCAGAGAAAAGAGGAATGATTTGATGAGAGCAGTGAATGTCCATCATTCAATTAAATGTGTCCTGTAAGAATAGGAGCAAGAATCCACACCATCTTCCCTCTAGAGAGTCAAAGGCCATCAAATTGAAATTGTTTATTCACTGACTTTTCTCCCCATTGTGAGCAAGCCATATATACTGAAAGGGCATTCTCACTAGTGTCAAACTACAAGAACTTGTGAAATCAATTTCACTCAGCTCAATTTAATTTGATTTGATTCCATTCTAATTGAAGTTAAGTCAACGTGATTGAATTCAATCTAATTTATGCTGACATTTTAAAGAGAGAAGGCTAAAAGAAATATGACGTTGGAACCTACACTGTTAAAACAAGTATTAAAAAACTGCGGGTTAAAAAATTGTTGATTAAAAAACGCTCAACGTTGGTTAAAAATGTAGTGTTGATTAAAATTTACTTTTAATCTTGCGTTGGTTAAAAACAGTGTTGATCAAAATAATTCCTTTTAACCTATGTTGGTTAAGTCTAAGTCGTTGGCAAAAATTGTAACCCAGCATGGATTAAAAACAAAATTCCGACAGTAATGAAAGCCCCCTTCCGGTTAAAGTTTAATCAATGTTGATTAAAGTACTGGTCACGTGACCCAACGGAACGATATCGAAGCGCGTAGCTAGCGATCGCTCGACATACAAATAAATTAAGTACATGCAAAGTACATGCAGTTTACGCGTGCGACAAAATTAACAATGGAGGTTGTCGCGAGGACCTGAGAAATGGGGGGTTGGACGGTCTTATCTCCGTGTTTTCAGGTAAGAAATTATTTTAATATTATCATCATCAATTCTAAGATTGTAAGGAAGAAGTGAAATAAGGTTCTTGCTCAAATCAAAAATGATTTGTGTCCCCTAGGCTGTACGTAGCTCAACCAATAAGCCGGGCCAATAAGTAACATTTTGATTGCACCGTGCACCTGGCTAACGTAAGCGCACACACACACTCATCAGTCTGCAAGAATCTTCAACCGTGAAGGAGGCAGACCCAATTAAAGAAGGAGAAGTGTAGGCCTATTACGGATCACCTACCCAAATTGCATGCATGAATAATAATCTTATTTTTTTAATCTAATTGTATCTAGACCTAATTGTTTAAAACAATTAAATATAAAATAAGATGTCATCATAAAGTGAAACGTCTTCATGCATGCAATTTGGGTAGGTCATCCGTTACACTTACTGGCTGAGCTACAACCTACGGGCCGGGACACAAAGCGTTTTTAATTTGAGCAAGAACCTTATTTCACTTCTTCCTTCCAATGATCTTAGCATTGATGATAATCATATTAAACCATTTCTTACCTGCAATCACGAGGATAAGACCTCCAAACCCCAGTAAGTTTAACCAACAGTGGTTATAACTGTAACCAACAACCCACTAAAGTTTAACCAACATCGTGTGAATCAAAAAATAATTAACCTACAATGGTTACAATTTTAACCAACGGCCCATGTAGGTTTAACCAACAACATGTGAATCAGCCCCGAACAAAGCATAAATAACCAACAAAAGATTAAAATTTTAATAACAAATGGTTAAAGTTTAATCAACACCATTTTAACCAACATTGAGCAAATTTTTTTAACCAATAATTGATTAAAATTTTTAATCAACCACAGGTTAAATTTTAATCAACAGGCTGTTGGTTAAAGTTTAACCAACTTGATTAAAAATTGTAATACTTGTTCTAACAGTGTATAGTTTATCAGCAGTTTGTGTTTAACTTTATATGGATTTTTTTTCTAATCCCCCCTCCCCCCCTGTGTATGATGTATATAGAATGTATAACAGATTAAAATGCTCTCCAGATGAATCCCCTTCCCCCATTATCTATTTGAGTTACAAATAAAAAATAAAAATTTCATTGCAATTCATCTGTTCATCACCTGAATGTTGTTAACTCTGTGTGAAAGTATGTTTACATCCTCCTTGCTCCAGACAGGCAAACTTTTGTGTTCTTTAGAGCAATGTTTCTACTCTAATTCTTGAGCCAAACATTAGTGTCGTTACATTTTGAGTGCAGTTTCCCATTTCATTTTAGGAGATTGTCCTCCATGTTAGATGCTGACTATAGGAGACCCTTTATATGGGTCTATCACCCTTTTCTGATGCCGCTACTGGCTTTGCATAAAAGAGCATCAGTAATTGTGTTGTACACACTGGACTAATAACATAAAGCCGGAGTACTCATGGTGTAATTTGATGCTCTTTTAGAATTTGGCCAGCCAACGGAATGAGGGAATTGTTATAATTTGATTTTTGTTGGTTCCCTGATGTAATTAGACTATTTTGAGGAACTAATTTTCAAAAGAAAGAAAGAGAGTTAGGGAGACTAAAAAATAGAGAGCGGTTGAGATAGAGAGAGAGATATGGAGACAAAAATAGAGAGAGGTTGAAAAAGAGAGTGAGAGAGAAAGAGAAAATAAGAGAAAGAGAGACAAAGAGAGGGAGAGAGAGAGAGAGCTGGGAGATGTGTGGAGCAAATAAGGAGGGGTTGCAGAGGAGAGAGAAAGTTGAAAGAGTTTTAAAAACACCTTTTAAATGAAATATGAATAAAAAAAGATGAAAGAGAGGGCAGGGCAGGGCAATTTTAATGAAAGTATGAATACAAAATGATAAAAAGGGAGAGTGCTGGTGAACTGTTAAGACAAAATATAAATAAGAAATGATGGTGGAGAGAGAGGGAGAGAGAGGGAGAGAGAGAGGGAGAGAGAGAGAGAGAGAGAGAGAGAGAGAGAGAGGGAATATGTGGGAAGCTAGAGGGAAACCCCCTTGATAATGTTACTTATGTAATCGAGAGAGGGGGATTTTGAAGAACAATGGATGAGTGCAATGGATAAGATCTAAATCTTAAAATAGGTATTAGAAAGGAAAAACACTTTTTACAGGGAAAGAATATCTATGAGAAGGATTTAGAATAATAAGTGGAAAATATTGACCCTTATGAAACTATTGATTTGAAATGAAAAACAAGATTAATAGATCAAAAGGATTCTAGAGAAATATAGGATAATATGAGACATGGATAGAACAAACTGTACTTTAACAAAATATACCAGTATTTATCAAAATTGATTGAGGAAAGAGAAAAAAGAATTTGGAGAAGATTTTATGGAAGGATCGAACTAATCTTAAAGAATATATATGTGGTATGAAGTGGTACAAAATCACAATGGAAATAATTCATACCGTCTTAGATAAATGAGAGGGAAGCCACGTGACAAAAAATGTTTGAAATAAAATTTGTGAGAGGATCGAACTGCCAAATTTGGTGCAAATACATTTAGCAAGCACATTTTCATTAAATAATAAGTTTTGATTCTTCTGGCTGCTAAGAAATAAGAACGTGGAAACAACTACTGTTTCTGTTTTGTAAAAGTTGTTAACCGATAGATCAGTAAGATTCTATTTTCATTTGATGCAGGTTTAACCCCAACTATGGGAGAAAATGCAATAATGTCAAGACTACCTTCGTGAAAAGGTGAAAATTATCCAAAATTGACCACGTGAGAGTAGCTATCTCAGTTAGATGTTGACTTAGATGACTGTATACAGATGTCATTACACACTGAGTGCATGGGACTTGAGTGATGAGTGGATAATAGTGGGTGATAGTGGGTGATAGTGGGTGAAAGTGGGTGATAGTGGTTGATAGTGGGTGATAGT
The DNA here is from genome assembly GCA_035222895.1 of Strongylocentrotus droebachiensis. NCBI lineage: Eukaryota > Metazoa > Echinodermata > Echinoidea > Camarodonta > Strongylocentrotidae > Strongylocentrotus > Strongylocentrotus droebachiensis. Next base: position 88,761 of record JAVYIG010002174.1, read on the forward strand.
GGGTGATAGTGGGTGATAGTGGGTGATAGTGGGTGATAGTGGGTGATAGTGAGTGATAGTGGGTGATAGTGGGTGATAGTGGCCCGTGCCATGCGTTTACGGGGAAGAGCTTCAGTCCATATTGTTTGCATAATAGATCAAACATTTATTGACTACTTGAGGGGCAGACATATCAGTAGATGAACTGTCTGGATGACTTGTCAATTTATTCATAATTTGAATGATTTGTAAGCTGCTTTTATCATAAGCATGTTTAACAAAATAAAAAGCAGTGAAGTTTAATGTTGTTGTGTATTTTAATACAATACACGACAAACAGTAATCTCACTTCACACTGTAAGGTGATAATCCTTAACCTGCTGCATAAAACATGAATCACAATCATAATATTACCACTCCAGAGTATAAGGTCACTTAAAACCACCGTGACATTGCACAACAGAATGTCGAAGGAAACTTCAGATGACACACTTTCTTGTAAGCACATTGAAAATCCAGCCTGGTCTTAAGAAAGAAAGTATGTTTGTTGAAAAGATGAACATAATCTCACAATATTTCCATATCAATGTGGCTCTCTCCTTAATACTTTCATGACCTTGATTGGCACTTGGGACTGGGGGGGGGGGGGACATCAGGGGAGTTACCTCCAAATTGATTGACAAAGTTTCAGACGTGACTTTGCTTTCCTGCCGAGGGAAGGCGACCACGTTCGTGTCATTTGAGTTGTTGCATTCCAAGATTGTCTATTGGGAAATAAAAAGTGTCATCTCAAGTTTCGTCTGACATTCTGAAGTACAATGTCAGAGTGGTTTTGGCATGACCTTGGGAGAGTCAATATTGGGAATGATGTTTTATTCAGCAGATGAGGTTAGGGATGATCATTTTTACATTGGCAAGTGAGATTACAGTTTGTGGTGTGCCTCAAAATGTTTTCAGAATCAAATGTGAGAGGATGAAGCAAGTGCTCATCATTTAGTGAGAAATGATCTGATCCTTTTTATCCTTTTGATGATGCCTGTTTGAAGCAAATGAACACAACCATGGTCATTAATATCTGCAAGTATATTTCACATGGTGTTTACTATTCCTAGCTAAGCTCTATTCATTTCACTCAGGATTGATATTGCATCACAACGTTTTAGCTTTGTTATCATGTGATATAGAATTGAAATGGTCAATCTTCCATGGTCTTTTGTATATGTCCCTATTGTTCTCTCCCTCTCTCCCTCTTTCTCTCTCTCTCTCTCTCTCTCTGTCTCTCTATTTCTCTATTTATTTTCCTGTTTCTTAAATGTATGTAGTAGTACCTTCTCTCTTTCTAATTCACATGTAAAATCAGTCGTCTTTCAACTTGCAGCTTTATTTGTTGTATGATTTGAATCTTCACGACTCTTTGAATATTCTCTCCATTTTCTCTACACTTCATCTTTGATCATTTATTTGATTTTACAGTGCATATCAATTGGTGATATTGAACCATTCTTTCGTCTTCTCTCTTTCAGATTTCTCAGCGAAACTCATCAATGGCCATGTTGCTAACGCTGGTCTCCTGGTCATCTTCTACCAAGGCTCGTGGGGCACGGTCTGCAACAACACCTGGACGATCACCGAAGCTCACATCGTCTGCAGGCAAATGGGCTACCCAGGTGCAGCTCTGGCTTCACATTCAGAACTTGTGACTCCGCTGGACAAGGATGCCTATCCAATCCTTTATGACAACTTTCATTGTAGGGACAATAGCACCCATCTCTCCAATTGCCAATTTGAGGAGTACTCCATTGAACGTGGTTGTCAGAGCGTGCAGTTACTGTGTCAGCTTCCGCTGCCGACAGGTAAGAAAGAAAAATGCAGTATGTATGTTGAGAGTCAGAAGGGTTTTATACAGAGTTAGTGCCTTTTCTTACTATCCATATCGTAAGTTCAAATTACTGTGTAGAATTTTTTGAATTGAACTGGACGATCAGCAGATGCAGTGAGCTAAAAAGTATAGTAAAAGGAATCATGCTGATGAAAAATATTTTGATGTCATTAATTATGCTTCAGCGATGAAATGAGTATAGATATTGAAAATACGCCTGGCTTGTTTGGATGCCTAAACAACCAAAGAGTGAACAAATATTTGAGATAAAAACTCATCGTTCTACCCACTTGATAAGATAATCTCATGATGTATTCATGCATGAGGAAATTTGTCTCGGGCAATATCCTCTAATGCCTCGTTGATGTCACATTTTCAGAGCCTGTGATGCGTGGCATATCTCGATGCAAGCATTTCCAGAAATGGGGCTATGCAAGAAATTATACTTGGCTAAACCTGAAACCGCTAGAAATGGGGGCATCTTGAAAGCGAGTAAGACCCCGTTCTCACTCACTTCGTTGGAGCGCTCTGGAGCGCTCTAACTAAGACCCGCTCCTCAGGAGCGGTTCTTAGGTGAGTGAGAACGCTCAAAGTGGTCCAGGAAGCGGACTTCTGGACCGCTCCAGAAGTCCACCTTCCGAGGTGGTCTTGAGGAGCGGGTCTTATTAAGAGCGCTCCAGAGCGCTCTAACGTGCAATGTGAACGGAAAGCGTACTTTGAGCGGAAGTGAGCTAGTGACGTTGCGTGCGAAACATGTAGTACGGTACATACGGTTTGGATTCCGCGCGCGAAAAAATTGACCCGCCTACCTGAGCTGCCATAGCAACAAGACCACTTTGACTCGTGGAGCGGTTTGAGCCATAAAAACTGCTCGGAGTGTGAACGCTCGCAAACCGTTCCTCAAGACCCGTTCCTCTGGAGCGGTCTAACTTGGAGCGCTCTCAAAGTGAGTGAGAACGGGGTCTAAGTCAGTCATGCAAGACATGAGGTACATGCATGGTATAAAAATCTCCCAAAAACCGCAAATGAAAGGGGGGGGGGTCAATGTCCTTTGTGAAAAACAGTAGTTTGGCCATTGGTTGCTTTTCTCCTTCACGTGGATAGGAGGCAAAAATCCTAAAAGAAAAATTCGATGGTTCATCAGTTTTCCTTCTCTTCCTGATAGAAATAAGGGTGTGGCAAAACACTTTTAAAAAAATAAAATTGAAAAATAAATAGGCCATTGGATGCCTTTCTCCCTGAAAGTGGAGGGGGGGGGGCAACACTAGGGCAACACTCTAATGGCTGGATGAATATCACACTGTAAAGCAAATCACTTTGATCAGTTATCTGAAAATTGAAAAGTGCTGTAAAAGAAACAGGTATTGATACAGGAATGCTTTACTCAAGGGAACTGTTTTTTTATACTTACATTTTAATCCAAGTATCTGATTACTTTCAGTTAATATTCTAGAAAGCAATTAGGGAGCAATTCTGAAATTGATACTCATTCAGAAATTCATATGTGCTTCATCGTGATTACTTGTACAAGTGAGAACACCCCTGTAACAACACAATACTACTCCCTGGGAGCATCATTTTTGTGCGACCCAGATAAGAGAGACCAAAATAGATCTTGGTTTTTTGTGGGTTGAATGACCGAGGGACAGCCCGTGGAGAATGCATGAAAAATTAACAGGCATCTTTTATTTATGCTCCATGCTGGCACAAGCCCCATACCCTGTTCAGGCCCTGTTCAGACTGAAGGTAATTTTAACAAAACTTGCATAAAGAAGGGGTGTTCACACTGGTTAACAACATCGTATAAAGAAACGTATGAGGTAGCTTAGGGAAATATAATGGCCCAAAAAGATGCCTCTAGAATACAAAATGCATAATACATGTAGTTTGTGTTGTTTGTTATTAGGTTGTTTTTTTTACATAAAAGTTAAGCTAACATTAAGCCTCATCAAGATGGTACATGTATGTACCAGATCCATATCTTGACAATTTTGTGCTACCTTTTTGTGATCAAATTATGATTTCAATAATTATGCTTTTATGCAATCCAGACGCCTCTTTTTGTTCCAAGTACATTTCGCTAATGTCCCTGAAAAAACTAGTTTTGAAGAGGCTAATCATCAATGCCAACTCATGATAAGGCCCGCCCAGTTTGACGGTTTTTGTGACATACGACGACGTTTAGACTAGAACAGGTTCCTGATTCTTTATCGAGATTCAATTTGAAACAATGCTCAAAAATTTGTTTTGCAAAACCATGTTTCATTATACAATCAGGCTAGAATATATCGTCGCCGAGCTGGCCAAAGGGCGTTAGCGCACAAACGACTCAAAAACTACTTTTTGATTATTCACATTTAAAGATTTGCTTCATATTTAAAGTGCTTTCCGTCCTGAAAATTGGTTTAAAACTTAAAAGACTAATAGAAATGTTATCGTAGAACACGGCCACAATTTTGTTCTCGGAAATAAGTCAGTTTTATAAAAGTTTGAGACGATTTAGTGCTAACGCCTTTCTGCTTAGCGCTTCATTTTTTACCTAAAATTCAAGCTAGACGACGGTTTAGTTATGTGATTGGTTAATTTGGGATGTCTGAACGGGGGAGGGGGGATTAGATGGAGTTGTGGCTTCATGGTGTAGGGGTGATGTTTTACCCAAAGATCACTCGAGAATGGTCCTTATTTGTAGCTGGAGGTGTTTCTAAAGTGGTTTCAGTTGCTTGTGGTTACAACTCTTGTCCATCTCAACTTGTCTCAAGAATATTGAAATTGAAACCAAACTGCTCACAGGTAGCTCCTTCAATGCTGAGTTAATGTGCTACTAACTTTTGCATCAGTGCCTTGACTAGTCTACATGCTAGTTGCATTTACATGCTTTAATGCAGTTTCAATATATAAAATTGTGATATCCTTTGAATGACATAATATTCAAAACTGAATCAAGAATGATATTAACATGGGTCATCTAAGAAGAGAGATATGCCTTTTTGGCAGTTCATCCTTTGCATGTGTAACTAATATATATTCATTTCTGGGAATTTTGCCTCCATCATTCACATCTTTCCCCCTATTAAAGTTTCTGTGGTAATGAGAAGCGATGTGTAAGATATCTGCGGGGTTATTGTGTGGTCAGAATGTCTCCATGATTGGCTCACATGAGTTAACTCTGAACAAGAGGTAACTTCTTGCTCTGAATGACGTTGTTGCGGTTTTCATTCCACAAAGTTATTTCACAATTAAAGGCACCCATGCTGCAGTGTTACTTCTGAATATTGTTGTAAGGGCAGTAACGCCTAAAGGCCGTGCATGTGACCATGTAATAATCCATGGGCCATCATCCATGTCAGACATCTCGGACAATCAGCATCTATCGCAAAAACGGATCTGAAAAGCTTGAATAAAGCGTAATAATCCCCATTAGTCGCAGAGACAGCCGGCCAAGCAGTCACTGTTGACATTACACTTGTTGCCCAGCCACGCTGTTACTAACATTGCAATCATGTGACGGAAAGCCGCTAGCTAGACGTCCGGCATGGTCCAGAGGGTCCGTTGGTCATTACGATTCAAAGACGAGAAGGTGGGAAATAACCTCCCAGTTATTTGCAGAACCCAGTAATCAGAGGGAATCCTACAAGAATTCATTTCCATCTTGGAGTTTGTAGCACAGAAAGAAAGGTGTCTGCACTTTGATGGCTCGTTGCATTACTTCAAAATTAAGGGTGAAAAGGGCAGGGGGCTAAAGTGTCGTGAGATCTTGTGGATAACAGCTCTGCAAACCATCCCTTGACTTTTTTAACCTTCTCTTCCATGATGAAACTCTTGAAAAGCTTTTCTCTAGTATCCTGGTTGTTTCCTTTTTAATAAAGCTGGAGAGGAGTTTGAAGAGTTTTAGCAATCAAACTCAAAAGTGTAACACTGTCATTGGATGAGTCTCTTTTGGGGGATAAGATCATCAAGACTGAGATGGAATAGAATACCTAAATGCTGTTATAACTTTTTCGTGACCAAACGCAATGAGCTAAAGATTAAAGTCAACTTTGAAAGTGATCAGGAGTTCTTTGGTAACAGTTGAGATTGGCTATAGAAAGTGACTTCCCTCATCTTTACAAGATGATGATCTCTTTTTACTTTTTGTTAAACTGTTATATATCTAGATTTCAATGAGGAATGATTGAATTGTGAGGGTTGTTTAGGCTCTCATGGAGAGCAGGAACATATTCTCAGTTGCTATATGTTTAGACACCCTGCATAGAAGTTTTTCGATAAAACAGTTGATAGTAACGTACATGTGCTGAAGTTAAAGCCTTGCTCTAGGGGTGTGAATCCTCATCATGACAGCAATCGCCATGGTAATGATATATTATGCTGGCATTCAGCGGAAATTGGTCACACTTCAAGATGAGCATCAGAAAACAATTGAGAAAAGGGGGAATAGAAAGAGAAAAAGGGAGACAGAGCAAGAAAAAGGGAAAGGATAAGAAAAAGGGTGTCTGGTGAGAAATGCTGTCGAGACAGAAATGATGGATGAGAAAGAAAGGGGGATCTGTAATAATGAAAAAAGGAGGGTGGAAAGAAGATAATTAGACCATTGGACATGAAGACGAGAGGGAAACACAGGTATAGATTGAAAGAGAAGGAGAAATACATGAAACTAAAAGATAAATCAAAGTGAGGAGATGTGAAGAGGACTCAAATTTAGAAAGGGAGGAGCAGACGGGAAGAAGAGAGAAAGGGGGAAGAGAATAAAGAGGGAGAGAAAGAGTGAGATACAGAGAGAAAGAGAGAGAGGGGAGGGAGATACAGAGCGAGAGAGAGAGATACAGAGAGAGAGAGGCAGAGATATTCAAATGAGATAGAAGAGATCAAAACAGCAAATGAAAGACAGTAGAATAGATTTCAATTCACATTAAAGAGAGCAACTGAGAAAGAAGAGAGAGAACACAGGGTGAAGAAAATAGGCCTATTAAAGAAAGCCTACATTAAAAGAAAAGACTAAAATGTAATTTTAGATTAAAGAGAAACAGAGGAATGAGCAGAAACATTCTTTTTAAAAACCTATGCAATTAAAGTGATTGGAAAATACAAAAATGATATGAAGGAAACTAGAGGGAATGCATTTGAATAGGGTAAAGATACATGAGATAATAGAAAACAAGAGACTTGAAAAGAGTGATGGAAGAATGGGAGAGACGAGAAGAAAATAGAAATGTGAAGAGAAGAAATAAAGAAAAAGGGTGGTAAGCAATGCAAAATGTGAAAAGAAACATTTTTTAAGTGGATGAGAGATTGAGACTGATACAGACAGACAGATAGATAGAGAAGAGGGAGGAGAGAGTGAGGGGGAGGAGAGAGAGAGAGAGAACAAGCAAGCGAGTAAGGTGTGAGGTAATCATGTTAATTTTGACCTCACTGTCGGTTAGTTAGGAGACAAAGTTAGAAATGTCAAGCATTCATCTCCATCAACACTTCCTGCAGGATCTGTATGATGTATCACCTTCACATTCAACGACAACTCTGTGCCCTAATGTGTGTGCCATTGCATGCTTCAGAGACCGATCTTTGAAGAGAGAAAATACATAAAAGTCATTAAAATGCACAAATGCCACCTTGTGAATATCACGTAAATTGTACCATGGGGGATTGAAGCAGGAGGCACATTCAGTTTCTTGTCAATTGTATCTAGGACACACCGTCCTTGCGGTATCTTAACTTTGATTGATACACTACTTTACCATTTCATATTGATCTGGGGCACTTCAAGACATTCACTCTACAAGTAGTTGGAAATGCTTCTTTTTCTGATAAAGTGTGTGAAAAGTAAAGGGCAATAAAAGAAATTGAGTGAAATAATGTGAATGCATTTGTGAAAATCTTATAGTATATTTGTAATAAAACCATTTTGTTATCGTTTTAGATTCAAAATAATTTCTCTTCACAAGGAGCACAAGGAATTCCATACAATTCCAAACATACATTCCATTTGCAAGATATAACTTTGCTCATTCAATTTGTTATGGAAATGGAAAAGAAGATCATAGTTTGTATGCATTTTAAGTAGCGTTGAAATACATTGCATGTATTGTTAAATATCAGGGAACCACATTTTCATTAGCTACTTGGGCTGTTTCGCGGTCTCCCATTGCCATTTAGTTGGGTTATACCCTGTGAATATGTTTTATATTTTGTTTCACAAATGATCAAAAATTCATTTCATTCATTCATTTGTTAAAATCAAGCACGGTTTATGCTATAATGTAAAAGATCAAGTCACAGACAAAATGTGTTTCATTGAGGGAAGGGCATGTACAAAGGAAATGGATCAAAACCATTTGAATACTAGCATGTAATCCATTTAATTTCCTGTTTCGTATCTCATATCAATAGAACATCCACAATGGAGGTGTCAATTTTTGTGTCATATGACTGATATGAAATGGTTTGTGATAGCCTTCAAAAGTATTAATTGAATTCGGTTGGAAAGTGTGGATGTGAAAATCTATTCTCTGATAACACCATCAAATATATTCAATGTTGCATTCAGTTACATGTAAGTGTGTTGTGTGAAATTGCACCAATATACCCCAAAGTAACAGTAAACAAAGATCTTATTTGCTTTGCTTAGAAACTTATTATTAAGCACTTAACATATATTACATATCATCATTATTATTAATACTATCATTATTATTATTGTCATTATCATTTTTATTATCTAATGAAGATGTAGATGTAATTGTAATGTTCTCCTTCTTCTATTATTAGTCTTCAAAGGGCTATGCAGCCTATCATTAACGGAGTGTTATCCTCTGAACCTAAGCCTGCATCAAGAATAGAGGGGAGGAGCAAGCTTAAACACAATGCGGCGACGATGGCTTTTTGCATTTTTTGGTCTGCCCAGCGCGGTACTAGAACCCACGCACATGACGTATTCAAGTCATGAAAAACAGACGACAATCCAATAGCTCCACACCACCCCCTCAAATGTTTGTAACTTTAGATCTGTTTGTTTGTTTATTTTTTACTTTTTTAATAGAATTCTGGATCCACCACTGAGCTTTAATGGATGATGGATTACATATCAAAAAAAACTTTGGAATGATCTGGCGCCTAAGGATTAACAATTAATTATCTATGCGCTTTACATTAAGCTACGGTCACAAAGGTTTGTACGAACGATGCGTCGTACAAATCTCCCTGTTTTTCCATTGTCTGAAAATCGTTCGTACAGCGTTCGTAGCAGTTCGTAATGGCATTTGTGACCAATGCTTAAAAAGAGAACGTTCTACAATCTACATTAACTTATATAAGAGGACAAATAACACCACTGATCAAGCGATTGTCTGCAAGCTCTTGCAGAAAGATACTGTTTTCTCCATGTTCAGGCATAGGAAACCATTTGTTCATGCGATAACCTTCGTTCTACAAAGCTTAAGTAATAAACAGGTTTTCAGTGTAAGAATCAGAAGCTTTGTAATATTACCTTTGAATCTTATGAAGTAGCCATGTCCTAACTGTAAACACTGCCCACATGGCTATCCTGCGGACATAGCTGACACAGAAAAAGGTATTAAACTGAACTGGATGATGGATAACATGACAGTATTAGGTCATCACCCGATCATGACTCTGAATGGTCATACAATGTCTGCAAGCAAATGCAGTGGGTTACAGTTTATCCCCTGTTCATACTTTAAAGGTACTATGTCCCATTTGCAGGCCAAAAAAATGAAAAAGTTAAATTCCAACTGCATTTGAGAGATAATACTAATTTAGAACTTCCCTAAAAAAGGTGGGGCTTGAAAATGTCTTCAAGTGGGAAAATAACGACTATTAGTTGTCAAATCGACTTTAGGGCTATAGAGCCCAAAAGTAATAGTCTTGATTTTCAGACAATTGTACTGAATGGTCATACGTTTTATGCTGCGCAAAGATTCAATCAGTTTAATCTTGGCCATCACAAGAAGTGGGTTATTGATGTAGACAAATGCTCATGTACCCTTTACAACTCTTTTCATGTATGTTATTACCAAAGAAGAAAAAAAGCCAGTCAGTCACTCAATAGTGTCTGACAGTGAAGTCTAGCAAGTAAACGGTTTTCCTTGCATAATTTGAATATGAGGACACTGCTAACGTTTGAATTTCACAGATAGGACATACATGACATATTCATCATTCCTGCAAAGTTCTACAGCATTTGAGATTGGCTTCAAAAGGGACATAGTACCTTTAAAAACTACCTGACTTTTTGGTCAATAACTTGGTTGCAATGGACGCTAATCCACTTCACCGGACATAACGTTGTTTAGAAAAATGTTTGGAAACCTTTGTATAGTGAAATGAAGGTTCAGGTATTATTTTAACAAAACTAAAGTAAATGGTCATGATTGACTCACCTAGTGAATGTTGTATTCTGTATATCATGAAATTGTTTTTATTTCTGCAAGTTGTCCAGATTTTTCGAAAGTTTTATACATTGAAATTATAATATGGGAGTGTGATGTCTGATTATATATAGATAAGAAGTTTTCTTTCACACCTATTAATTTAGAGGTACCATACTAAGAAGTAGGTCAGTGTTAAAGGAGAAAGTCATAAATTGCGCTAAGATACAAAGTAACAACTTATACCTTGAATTATTGTGGATATTGAAGTACATGCACAAGTAATAAAGTAATCTGTTTGTATTTGTTAATTGTTTATCAGTTTTATGTTGTAATACTGAACATAGGCGAAGATATGGGAGAAAATACCCTATGTGATAGGCGAGTTAATGGTATATAGAAGAGTAACAAATGTTGAGGAAAGGATAATGTTCAGATTCTTTGGCGAAAGGGTTGGAGAAAGGGTTGAAGAAGAAAAAGGTCGAGAAGGGAAATGGTTTCCGGCGACCACTAGCCGACAAGAATCGGCTGAGAATTCATGTTTACGTTAGGTGTTTGAAGGTACTTCAGCGATGTTGGTACTAGAGTGAGGTGCCGAAGTGGACATTACCATTCAAGGTCAAGGTGATGTTAGGTCGAAGGGACAGGAGAGAGAACCCAGGTCGAGTTAAACGAAGATGACATTCTACTATACGTGCTATTATCGTTGTTTAGGAAAGTTCCAGTGAGGCTGATGTTTGTTTAGTTGGAGGTTTTCGTTTCCTCGGTTTGGATCTTGGTGGTTACACAACTTCTAATAAACCCCACACAAACCTACGTTACATCTGGAGTGCTCTTTCTTCTGTTTTAGTAGGGACTTTTAGATTTGCACGACGGAGAACGTGGACTGCCCTTTTAAGGCAATGTGACGTCCTTTTAAGGCACTGGCAGTGATGTCACATTGCCTTAAAAGGGCACTCCACGTTCTCCGTCGTGCAAATCTAAAAGTCCTTAGTGTGACGCGTACTACCCCCCCCCCCCCCACCTTGCTGTCGTCAACAACTTGCAAAAGTTTGATTTCATTCGACTTCACAAGTGTGTGGACTTTGCCCACCATCAAAATTAGGTTTTAATACAGAAGGAGTAAATATTCAAAAAATATGATATACATGCCACATTTACACAACAACATTTTTGTAATACACTCATTGAATGGGTTTCTACTAAACAATCTTGATATACTGTTTTTCTCTTGTGTGAAAAGGCCCATTGTTGCATATAGGAACCTGGCATCTATATCTCTCGCAACTCAAGAACAGCTAGAAATTGGTCAGATTGTGTTTACATTCATGCTCTAGGATAGGAATATGAGAGATCTAATAGAATAAAAAACAAGAAAAATGCTAGAATCAGGGTTATTGAGGGCATTTTTACACCTTTTGTAGGTTTGATGGTGTGAATTACTACAATGATTTCCCAAGACAGACATGGCTGTATTATTGATGGTTACTGCTTAGTGATATTTTAGTATTTGCATGCTGCTGAGAGCCAATTTCCAGCGATGCAAACATTGTGAGTCCATGTAGCTGCTAACCTGCCTTTGCCAAAGAGTTACACAGAATGAATGGTAATTGACTCTGAATTGAACTGAAAGTAAAAAATTCCCCAAAACATAGGTTTAAGGCTAAATTAATAGATTGTTCACATTGAAAAGTAATTGAAGAAAGAACAGGCTCTTCCGTGATGTGTTTGATAGTTATTACGAAAGTGGTTAAATTGTAAACAAATCTCTCGTCTCAAACTGCTAAAAGGCATATTGGAGAGTTCATACCAAAATATGTTCAAAACTTCAAAGAGAATTTATTTTGAATGTCTTGGTTTTTTAAAGTGAAATTCATAAATTGATTTTGGTGGAAAGAAATGATTTAAGCTCATAAATCCTTGTCAAGGCAAATTTCACCTAGCACTTTAGGTGGAAGTTTTGCGATAGCAAAACAAGGGTAGCTTGATATGTGTCATATGAATGAAGATGTTGAGGCATAATGTTTGGTCTGCTTAAAGCTAGAAATTCAGCTACACTGTAGGACATTGACCAAGGGTGTATATAGGAAGGGGGAAATGTTGAAAACAAGCACATCATATTATAGGAAGATTTATGTGCCTGAACATTTGTATGGACATGAATTTATGTTACTGCTTGTAATTTCATGTCATTCCATCAAACTAGAATGGATTCATGCTTGTCTGAGCTTCATAAGGAGATCAAATGGAGATTAATGTGTCATGTGTGTATGTCTACAGGTAAATAGAAATATGGGGTTGATGACCTCCCAACATCATTCCATCAAGTTCACTATCTTGGAATCCTCCAGCAAGCTGGATTTCTAAAATGGCTGCCCGGTTGTTGTCCGGCATTGCCAAATTGCATGACATTACCAGCCCCAGTTTCTGCTGTCTTTTAGTTGAGACATGGGTGACTGAAGAGCCGACTTTTGTTTATCATCACTAGGGGATTTTTAAAGGTACTCATGAAAAACGCCAATAAAATGCAGTTTATTTAAGGAATACCTGGGGTAATATGATAACTATTGATCGATCCAAGGGCTTAGGGGGCATGTAACCCATACTCCCTTCTCAAAAATAAGTAAATATTTACAATAATTCTACATACTTACAGTACCCTCCCGCTGTTTGTATTTTTGAATAATCCTCTTCTTTTTCTTTCTTTTGTTTGCTTTTTTTAAAAACATGGCTCCTGAATATTTAATACTTTTTAGTCTCTGAAAATATGGTATGGATATACCTTTCTAGCCCCCCCCCCCCCCCCCCCTCCCCCTTCCCTCTCAAAAATTGGGTCTGTGGGGTACAAGACACTATTTGAGAAGAAGGCAAACAGAGGCTCATATAACTCTGTAGAATGCCTTAGCTTATCACAATTACAAGGAGGCAATCAAAATGACCAAATACTTCATCTTTTATGTGAGATTTTGATGTGTTGTGCATTCCTGAAGAATGCAAAAATGATTGATTTCAGGGGAAATCAAAGTCAGCATCTCATTTCCCGGTCATTTTGCAACTATTATGATCTGATCAATTGTATCATTATGAAAGGAAAAATGGGGCCTGAATACTGCGGTTGTAACCGGGCCAACAGCAAAATGAACTCTGAAGTCAACAAAATTATATTTTCTTCTATTTCTTTTTAATGGAATGTCCAAATTATGAGTGATGTATCCAGTATGGGTCAACTACTTAAGATTAAGATTAAGATATCCTGAAGTACATGTAGATTGAGAGAAATCTTCTTGTACTTTATTTCTTACTGTCAAGATCAGTGATGTTTTTTTTTTTTGTGGTGGTAGTTAATGTCAGAGAGCATGACAAGATGTATCAATCAAAGAATTAGATTGCCTTCTTGAACCTTAGTACACCATATGTCAGTAAAATGAAATGAATCAACTTTATATGCAATTGTTGGTCACCTTTATAATGTAATGCCCACCTTTTTTGTCTTCAAGTTTATATGTATTGATTACATAAGTCTATGATTATCATTATTTGAGGGATCCACATTCTACAAGCCCTGCTTCTCATATGAAGTGGATCCCTCCATTTCTACAGTTTTTACTTTAAAAAGAAGAAGCATCACTTACAGTGGAAATGTACATTCTCTTTTGTAATTCAATTAATCAATTTGCAAAATGCATTGTATTAATGTCTGTTGATTTCTGTGATTGATTTCTTGTAACAATTGTTTATATTGATTCTTCTGTTGAAAATGGAAAAAAAATAATCTGAAACTGAAGCTTTGTGGTCAATTTGAGGAGCACGCATTCAAGGTTTGAGATCAATACTTTGAATAGAGTGATCGAAGCATGCCTGCCTTAGCAACCACTTGTATGACCCATTTCCCTAGAAAGACCAATTTTTATCTGTTTGTTTCTCTTGAACATTCTCCTTTATCAAAACTTATACAACATAATATTTACTGAGAGTCCACGTACTTGTAAAGACCTCTTTCAAGATCTTTATAAAGTCTTTATAGTCTTTATAGTCTTTATATACAGGTTTCATAATAGATTTTTTGTAAACTCAGTAATTTTATGATAAATCTAAATTCACCTATTGCTCAGTTCAATTATCAAGACAACGAATCATTTTCTTGGGACAGTCTGTACAATACAGTTGCTGTGTGGCCTTAGGGTTAGTTAAGCGGCGGTGCTGCTGCCGATGTTCACCCAGATACTCATGATGAAGATGAGTACTCCTAGTTTAGACATCTTTCATCAATTCTCATTAAATATGGGAGGAAATGGACACGTTCCATCTGACAGGACTTTCATAATGGAGAAAAGGGACGAGGGTTGTCGTTTGGTGTCAGAGGCACTGATAATCAAATGCGCCAGCCTCGATCGTCCAATGACCATACAGACTGGCACATTGAATTGAAATGATTTGTACAATACAAGTCTAAATTGAATTTCAAGTTTATATTTGATATCATGCAAGACAGTGTCTTGGAGTTTATGACCTGTCTTTTCTAGGAAAGGTTAACAAGTCTAAATGAAAACAAGAAAGAGGAAATTGAAAAAACGCTACATTATTCTAATCACATGCCAGGAACAAAGAGGTGGTTGTGAAGATACTGAAGTGAATGAAAATAAGTGGATAGCTTGTAGTTACAATATTACAATATTCAATATATACCCACATAAATCTTTGTTGATCTAAGTGAGAAAAAAAAACATGTACCATATATAGGACACAGACTTTTGATAATAAAGAATGAAAATATGGAAAGGGAAGGGGGAAAGAGAACATGATTTACATGTAAGCAAGTGTTGTTGTTTTGATAATCTAACCTTCTATTACATTAAAATAATGTCTGTTGAATGGGGGATATGTTGCATATTGTATAATTAAGCAACAGTTTGTGTGTTACCTTAATTACGGTAATACCTAATTCATTGAATCATCTTTTGTTTTGCATTAATTGAAGGCAGTCACTGCAGAAGTGAATCAATCTTCAGTGTTGACTCCTGAATTCTGTCATCCCCTTAGGAACCACCTAGTTACTCTATGCATTGGGTTAATATATCTTTGACATTCTTGTTACAGACCCTCCTCTTTACTCATTACGGCTGCTCGGGGGTGAGAGACCAAGCGAGGGCAGACTTGAGGTCTTCGTCCATGGCATCTGGGGCACGGTTTGCGAGGATCGCTTCTCCAAGACGGCCGCCTACGTGGCCTGCCGCCAGCTCGGCTACCCCTTCGCGTTGACCTTCGTGCCCTCATCGTCGTTTGGCTCCGGATCAGGTCCTATAGTTCTTGATGATGTTCGTTGCACTGGGGATGAGAGGAGGCTTTGGGATTGCTACCACCGGAGTGCCTGGTCGCATAACTGCAATAAGAAGACAGAGGTCATTGGTGTCCGCTGCAGCCAAGAGCCCTCCATGCGAGCGGGTGAGTAGCTGGAGGAGGGGGAGGGAGGGGGGTCAAAGGAAACTACTCTACTGATCATCTTTTGAGAGACAGAAGGGTGTTATGATATTAGTAAGTGTTCTTTTGGCTCTCAACAGGCTATGCTGGGTTTTTAGGCTCACACTTCTTGAGATGTATTCATTTAATTCAGGTTATCCTATTTTTTATTTTAATTTAGGAAATTTTAAAATATTCCTTGTCCAAGAAGGATGTACTCTTTGGAGACTGAGACTAAATATTGGTCTCTATCGTGGAAAATGTAATTCTTTGAATTTCAAAGCAGTATCGTGGAATGTATGGGTTTTACTATTTCTAATCAAATTCTTGGAAGTTTTGCACCAGCATCAAAACGCTATATTAATTCAGTGACACAACTTGTATTTCATCTTACATCTTATTTTGTGTTAGGTCAAGGCGTGAGATTGGTACCGACCAAAGTAGGTCTAGTGGAAATATTCTACGAGGGCATCTGGTGGAACATTTGTGCTGATCTGCAGTGGGACAAACGCGATGCCCTGGTGGCCTGTAGGCAACGTGGCTTCCAGTCTGGGTTGCCACGGCGACAGCCTTTCTGCCCGTGGAGCAAGATGAACTGTCATTCCAAATTTGGTGAATTCAAGTGCAAAGGAACCGAGACCTCACTGGAAGAATGCGATTTCTCAACGGAAGATTTCAATAGTCCGTGGACGTGCCAGTATGGATTTGCGGCTGCAGAATGCTCTAACGATGAACCAGACGAGGATTGGTTTGCTGATCGAAGCAATTTAACAGACATACATTTGGCAAACTCAACACTCATACCAATTATTAAGAAGAAAAAATTTGCAGGTAGGTTAAATATATTTTGGTATGAATTGGAAATCTATTTTCGGCTTAACTGTAGAATTACCCTCCATGCATCAGCTTTCTTGTCTTATGAACGCAGTGGAAATTGGCATTTGTAATTTAAATGATAAAATTATATGACTATCCTCACAATGAATATATCTTGAGGGAAAATATTGTCACGAGGGAAAATATAACTCCCTTCAGGTCCAAAGAATTTTATATACCCCCTGCCAGTCAATAACTGTTATATTAGATAGCCTTGGTTTTTTGTTGTGGGGGGGGGGGGGGGGGTCCTTTTTTGTTTTGCCCGAAATTTTAATTTTTTTCGGGGACAATCAAAATTACGGAAAAATAATATGTCGAGACAGTTCAAGAAAAGAAAACAACTTTTAAAAAAAAAATATATAAAAAAAATTGGGGGAAAAAGAAAAAGAAAACAAAAAAAAATGAAAACAAAAATTCTTACTCCAAAACACCTAAAAAGAAAATGTGGAAAAAATAATTTTCAAGGGTAAAAAAAAATTAAAAAAAAAAAAAATGGGGAAAAAACAAATGTGGACAAAATAATTTCAAGGGGAAAAAAAAATTCATGAAAAAAAAAAATGACCCTCGGTGATGGTGTAATGTGTGTAATTGGTGACAAACAGTCCTCAAGAGGGCGACATGCATTGATTAAAAATATATTCATTTCACCAGCTGGTTAATATAACACCGAAAAGTGACCGGCCAGGAAAATATAACAATTTGGATCCTCGCAATTGATATCACGTGACGAGCTCTGGACCAATCACATCTCGGTATCTGTCTAAGCTATCTAATATTGTTATATATGGCATATGAAGATTCTAGAACTGAAGTCAGAAACTTTGCTACCCACCTGCTGGGCAAGAGAGCAAAAAATATTGTCCTACTTGTAGCTAACAATGGATATGCGAAAGTGAGACAGTGAACCGTGCCCCTCAAAGCTTTTGTTGTTGTTGTTGGGTTGTCCTATCTGAAAAGATTGTTTCCGCCAGTCAATATTTGTATATTTATACCATGGTCCCCAATCACTAAAATACCATTCTTCTGAATCCAGTGCAGTATATACGGCATCTCAGGCACTAATTTATTTCTGTATTTTAGTTTTCTTTAAACAGAGTACTTCTTTCAATAAAAAATATTGCTCTTCCAAGGGGCCCTGTCTGTACAATTAAAAAGACATAAATAACATTCCATAAAACATAAAAAATATAAGAATTCAAAATATACAATTGTCAACTGGTTAACAGATCCAAAGACCAATGATTAAAGCTCGTTGGTAGTGTGTAGATACATTACTAAAGATGTGAAATTCCCTATATAAGAAAGGAATGTTACCATTACCTGTTGTTTAGTTGTATTTGCTTATAATGAAGCTGGATTGTTTTGTGTGATGATGATGTTAACATATATATTTGATCTTGAACCATTGATACAGAGGCTGATGTAAGGTTAGCAGGGTCGGAGGATGATCATCAAGGTCGCGTTGAGATCTACCATGATAATGACTGGTATACTATCTGTGACGATCTGTGGGATATTAAAGATGCTAGGGTAAGTTGGTTCACCCTTCATTTTAGTATCAAGACCAATTATTAATGAGACCAACACCCAAAGATAGTAACAGAGGTAATGACAAGGACCGTCAAAAAAGTTGTCCGAAGGCAATGCGAGACCAACATTTTGGTCGATCAGTTTTATGAGCTACGGGCATTATGAACCCTCATTAATTTTCAAAAAGGCCTGCATGAATGATTTTGTTGGTGTGCCAGGCATGTATCAATGAGGCTTCTTGACTCTCGCAGGCAATTGGTCTTGTATGCCAATGTTGGTTCGTTGGTCTAGTTGGCTGTAACCTTGTACCGGTAAACCAATAATCTGGTAATTTTCATCGAAGCATCCAGTGAGCGTTGTATTTGATAACTTCTTCATCATCTTAATTTTTGTAATTCTTCTTCTTCTCCTTTTCTTTCTCCTTCTCATTCTCCTCCTTCTCTTTCTCTTCCTCTTTCTCTCTCTCTCTTTCTCCTTCTTCTTCTCCTTTTCTTACTCCTTCTCATTCTCCTTCTTCTCTTCCTCTTCCTCTTTCTCTTTTCCCTTCTATTCCTCCTTCTATTTCTTCTTCTTCTTCTTCTTCTTCTTCTTCTTCTTCTTGTTCTCCTTCTTATTCTTCTTCTTCTCATTCTTATTCTTCTTCTTCTCATTCTTCTTCTTCTCCTCCTCCTTCTCCACCTCCTTCTCCTCTTCTTCTTTCTCCTGTTCCTCCTCCTTTTTTTTCCTCTTTCTCCTTCTTCTCCTCTTTCTCCTTCTTCTCCTCTTTCTCCTTCTTCTCCTTCTTTTTCTTCTTCACATTCTTCTTCCTCTTCTTCGCATTCTTCTTCTCCATCTTCTTCTTCTTCTTCTTCTTCTCCTCCTTTTCTTACTCTTCCTCTTTCTCCTTCTTCTCCTTCTTCTTCTTCTTCTTCTTCTTCTTCTTCTTCTCCTCCTCCTCCTCCTCCTCCTTCTTCTTCTTCTTCTTCTTCTTCTTCTCCTCCTCTGTCTCCACCTCCTTCTCCTCCTCCTTCTCCACCTCCTTCTCCTCCTTATCCACCTCCTTCTCCACCTTCTTCTCCTCTTCCTCCTACTCCTCTTCCTCTTCCTCTGTTGCCTTATCCCATTTTCAGGTGGTTTGTCGTCAGCTAGGATTTCCTGATGCCCTGCGTGCCCTGACCCAAGCAACCACCTTCGGTCCTGGTCTGGTCAACATCCTCCTGGACAACGTGGACTGCAAGGGAGATGAGGCTAACCTCCTGGAGTGTGATCACAATGAACTCCACATCCATGACTGCATCCATAACGAGGATGCAGCAGTTATCTGCAAGTCTGAGGGGACCGGTCTCATCACAGCCGCGTCTGGCTCCGCAAGTCGTAAGTCGGTTGCTCTGTGCACTTAAATGTTGAAACGTTCGGATGTTGAAAGAGCAAGAAATCTCATGATAACTGGTCATCTTTTCACAATGTTTACTAATATGTACATGCATATTTACCAGTTTGAAGAAAATAAGGTACTTTTGGTAAAAGATTACCAGTAGGCCTACCTGTGGGACCTTGAAGTCTGTTTGTCATAATTTGATAGACATGTACTTTTCCTTCTTGATTATTTCAATTGTGTCCTTGATCATCAGTAGTACCCTTTGACTGTAAGTGTCAAACTGAATTATTATAAAAGTCTCTTGTGCAGACATTCATTTTGTACAGTTTCATGTAAATATTACTATTTTATAAAAATTTCTTTTCATATTTGACCACATTATGCAGATCTGCCACCTGGTGCAATCATCGCAATATCCATGATCTCTGCGTTTTCTTTCATCATCATTGGTGGCGCCCTACTCCACTATGCCTGTAAATCCTGCGACCGCCGCATCGAGGAAACCTCTTCCCCTCGAGCGCGTCCCACCCCGATGGTCGTCATGATGGTGCACTCGGCCTCGCGCTCTGGCCGATCCAGCAACGGCTTCCCGCACAACACCCGGCGTTACGACGCCCTCCCTTTTACCATCTGCTCCAGGACTTCTATAGGGAGCAGCACCACAAGTCCAGTCTCGAGCCCTGTCTCGCAGAATGGAACTATTTGTGAAGAGCTTGAGGCTCTGAGCGGGGGACCACCCTCTTACGAAATTGTCTTGCGACACCCAGATGCCTTTGCCCAGATGCTCCAAAGCGCGGAAAATATAGTGCCCCCGCCCCCCTCGTATAACAGGTGCATCTCGCAACAATGACGTAAGGTACTCATCTGGTCAATCATTATCATCGTTCTCGCTTTAGTCACCTTGCCTTGGATACCACTTGTAGGCGGATGATGACAAGCTTTTTTCATTCCTTTTTCTTGTGTATCTTTATAGATTGACATATTTTGATCCAGTTGTTATATTTGTGCTGCAAAGGAGATGGAGAACTGTATCTTCTTTTTTTTTAAAGCTAGTATTGTAATTGAAAATTTAAGCTGAAAACTCATTCTACCACCATCCATACCTCGTCCCAGTAATGAATGATGTGTCAAAATGCATAGTTTCATATGGGTGAGGGTTTTAAGGAAAACACTAATGAAGCATCTATTGCACTTTGTCAAACAGCTGCAAAGGTTGAAAAAGTTGTCTTCGTACGGAATCACTCGGACATAGAATGCCAATGCCAATGTTAGACCAGAGTCAATCAAAACCAGACAGCTTTTACAACCTTTGGTTGCTGCAGTTCTTGTCGGCTGTTAGGTGCTGCAAGTGGCTTTCACCTGAAGACTTGTGCACTGCTTATGATGTAAGACTTCTTGACCAGTTGAGACATTAATTACATGACCAAACCAAGGGACCTAGAGCTTCACCTCCTGCTTGGGGACTGCACAATCAAAGATCTGCAGCATTTTTTTAAAATTAACTGGAGTGTGATTTTTGTAAATCAAACTGTGATACAAACATGAAATAAATTGAATAAATAAAACAATCTTTTATGGCAATTTAGCTATTTACTAGGGTTACACAAGCACTGCTGTGATTTGAAATTTGTATAGCTTTAATGTACAAGACAAGGATCTTGGATGTTAGAATATACTGGTAATTATGCATCAAAGCTCTAAATGCTCTCACTAATCTACCTTGACATGAAATAATAAACTATGGTATCATAAGTATTATTTGTACTTAAGACTTTTCCTATTTTGTATGTACTTTCTACATTTCTCCCTATTGAATCTACTTTTATCATGGAATTTGTCTTTAGTAAGGAATATTTTTCTTTCACTTTTTATCTCCCATTTTTATTGACCAGATGAGTGGAAAGAGAATATACTACTATACAAAATTATGAAAATTTTCAAAACTGTTTTATAGAAATGTGATGATGTATTCTCATACATTTGCAATTATCATGTGTACAAACTTTTTACAGTCTACAGACTGAATAAGACAATGTATATACTCTTTATGCAAGACTTCTTGTTTGTCACTATAATGATGTTTAGTTCTGTGTTGAAGTAAAGTTAGTAGATATTAATCGGTTAAAGGCACAGAGTAACGTCTGCATAAAATTATGAAATTGATGATTAATATAGTATTAATGACTGCTTTGAGAGAAATAGTTGTTTTTATAAGCTCAAGGGAAGGTTACAATTGTGCTATTGCCCGAGGCGTGCCGAGGGCAATAGCACAATTGTAACCTTCCCGAGAGCGTATAAAAAAAACTATTTCTCGAATATCAAAGCAGTCATTAATACTTTTATATACCGAAGAGTCAACTTACCAATCAACTGGTAGAACAGGTACTCAGGTAGAACTCAGAACTCCGTAATAACTCAACTGTACGACCGTAGAAAATAACTCAACCGTAGAACCGTAGAACCGTAGAAAATCACTCAACCGTAGAACCGTAGAAAATAACTCAACCGTAGAACCGTAGAAAATAACTCAACCGTAGAAAATAACTCTTATTTGTTCAAAATGTTTACCGTACAATTGTGAAAATTATACGTGGGGGCTTGCACCTGCTGATTTGTGGAAACATGGGCATGGCTACTAGTGATGTTGCATGTGCGTGGGAAGTTCTCTGGGTTATTTGTGATCTCATTGAAAATGTCATTTAGTTCCCGCAGTTCCTGGCTTTCACTACGCTGACCACCAGTAGATGTTGATGACGATGGTACTGATTTCGGATCAACAGCTGCCGCGATACCATGACCTATGGTTGATGAGGATGGTACTGATTTCGGATCAACGGCTGCCGCGATAGCATGACTCATGTTTTCTTTGGCTGTACTGCTGGTCATAGCATAGTGTTTCAGACTGGTCTCCGCCTTGTGTCCGGAGACACTCATGATCTCTCTGTCTCTGAACCCAGCATTTTGTAGGGTACTGATGCTGGTTGCCCTTAGGCAATGGTTGGTGTAAGCCTTGGTACCTGCACGAGATGAAATTGTTTTCATCTTGTCTCCAATGCTGTTTTTCCCTAGGGGTGCATTACAGTACCATTGATCAAAAGAAGATGGATTGGATTTGAACTCACGCTTGGCCTGTGCACGTGCATTTGCCGGTCTCTGCCAAAAACTCTTACATAGTGGATTCAATTTATCTTTGTAGCGTAAGAAGGAGGCAACAGGACATCGTGGACCATTAGTTGGAATCATGACACCACCTTGGCTTTTCTCAAGTTTATCTGCCCGGTTGTTTTTTGTGAGTGTATCTTTCAGAGTTATGGAGCATTTTCCCCCTTCATCACAAATGTCAAAGCTGTCAAGTGTCATTTCACGCAAATTCTCTCTACCCCGATTGCAAAAGTACAACATTACATCCATAAATACCTTGTCCTGAAGACCCACAGGATCATCCAAATCAAGCGAACCTTGGATTTTGTCCATGTCTTCTGCTGAGATAGCTGGTTTGTGAGTTACAACTCCCTTTCCTTCCTGTTTAAGCATTGCTGAAAAACACTTAAAAACTCTCGTCGAGTTGGAAAAATCTTCATGCTTGATGATATCTATCTTATTACAGTTGAGGAAATGACGCTGAAGTCCGAATCTAATAGCTAACATTGACTTCTTCATGTAATAACTTCCGTTCTTCCGTCTGGCACCAGCGTAAAACTTTTGCAGTACATTGTCCAGCTCCGAATTTGAAAGCTTGTTTACGCTATCGAAGTCTGTCTTGATAACTTGCAGGAAGTCTTCGAATATTTTCATGGAGCATTTAACGGAATTTTTCGTGTTCTTGCTGTCAGCAGAATCAATCAAGTCTCTCATTTGATCATCATCAAGAAGCTGAAATCTTGGGAGCGTTTCTATTAATTCCGCCATTTTGGCCTAGTACAGTCGGTCGTCTGCGCTGCACTCGATCACTGGCACAACAATGCTACAAATTCACAAGGGAGTCGGGCTTAACTCGCCCCACGGGACATCTCGCCCCAGCGAGATATCCCGACATGATTTATCGATCGAGAGATACCAGTAGTCTGCTAATTAACGGCCAGGACGAAAGAATGTGAACAAATATCAGCCATATCGTCTAAAATGTACAATGGGCACAAACATATACACATTGGTATCTCTCGATCGATGAATCGTGTCGGGACATTTCGACCCAGTCTTTGATGCTGGGGCGAGATGTCCCGTGGGGCGAGTTAGCTGCTAGTTGTATTACAAAATTGGTAAAATGTAGCGACCATTTCTTCGCACAGGTATGGTATCCTCCATCGCTCAAACCATTTTTTAACATGTAAACCTATGGGGTAACCATGGAGACTGACTTATTTTTTTAATAACCATGGTTATTAAAAATAGTGAAATGTTTTATGCATGGTTACCGAGAATTTTACAGGAACAGTTGAAGTTTATGAATGCAATTTCGACCAATCAGAGGGCTGGATTACTTAAGTGAGGTATATAACAAGTTTTATTTTAGGCAATGCCTAATTTATCACCAAACTCAAGAAGAAAAGCATAAGTAGACAATCTGAATCCAGGAGTATTATGATATGGGTTTCACAACAACAACAAATGTCTTACCGTAATGCATTTATAACAATCATTGATGTTGATTTCTGATCACAAAAAGTTCAGTATTTTCAAAAGTATTTTCACTCTATTTATCTTTATTTCAAACTTCTAAGATAAAATTCAAAATATAGCCTAATTTCTTGGGCTGATGTTACTCTGTACCTGTAAATTTATATTCATTTAGCAACATTTGGTATTCATGTTTTCACTTTGGACAAAAATATACTGATTACTTATGCATTTTTAAAATATGTTAGACTTCTGCACATTTTTGGCAGTGTAGTCAAACTTGACCTGGTATTGATATATGTGTACCATTATGTGTGCTAGTCTTAATTTCAGACCTAATTGACTTGAGATAGACCTGGACTCTTTTCTTGGACTAACAAGTTTTCACCAAAGCCTTTAATCTTTCCTAAAAGTTTCCCATTGATATTCTTATCTGTTGACACTAGTAAACAATTGCAAGATAAAATGCATCATATTATGTTTTTATTTATTCAGTTTTTTTAATAATTTAGGCCAGCTCACAGCAGATAGATTAAAAAGCATAAGTGTTCTCATGATTTAAACTCCTTTATAGCTTTGTATACCACCCTTGCATTTTAATTCCAAAAGAAGCACCAGCATTGACGAATCAACTACAAAGCCCTCTCTTCTTTAAAAGTTTTAAAGCTGCAGGCTGCCAAATATTGCTTCAGTGTAAATATAAAAATCAATTGACTCTTATGGTTTTGAAGTTTTAAATTGAAGCAGCATAAATGTGATTTTTTTTTTTTTTTAAATGGCTGAAGGTTGATACTTACCAAGGGTCCAGCATAAATAACCTAGTACATGAGTTTAAGTGGCTCATTTTGTTCATCATATAAATAAGGAGAAAGATTAAGAGGACTTAATGCTACAACACTGACCAAGACTTACGTCCAACTTTAACATTTTCACGAGAAAATGAGATGAAAGTAATAAGAGAATTTGTCTGCTGAGAGGGAGAAGGGTTTTAACTCTAAAGAAAATGGTGAGTTAGCATTCTTCTTGCTCATAGGAGACAAGGTTTGGTGCTATGTGAATATTTTTCTATGTATGTCGATCCCAATTTCGTCATTGTTCAGAGCTTATCCTTTGTGAACTGTAATTTAGATTATAACAAAGATGACAAACATATATTGTTTGAATATAACCCATACTTTTGTTGTTACTTTTATACTATTGACTTGCAGTTTTCAAGATTAGTGAGAAAGATTAATTTTGTAATACCAAACTTGCTTGTTAGAAACTGGCATGTATCATAAAAGTAAACAGACAAATTCTTGGAAATATCGACATTCTATATCCACCTAATTACCACCATTTTTTTGTTAAAGATTTGATCCTAAATAAAGGGATACGTTCAGCTTGGAATCTTTGTGTGTTTATAGATCTAATGTTGAAATAGCAAAAACATTTTTAGTCCAAGTTCTTCATATTCCCTTGATTTGTGTATTCTTTCACAACAGATTCAAGTAGAAGTTAATTGAAAAAAGTGTGTGTGGACTTCTACGTAGCAAAAAGACATCCGTCAGTCATCAGAGAAGACTAAGAATGATTTATTCAAATGAAGAAAAACACAATTTTACACAGGATTAACTAACAATTCCTAATGATTTGTTTTAATATTTTACTTTAAATTTCTTTCAAGTTATTCAATGATGATTAATAATCTTTGTATTTTTTTTTAAATGCACTTTACATGCAAGAATTATCATTTGTTTAATGCTAGAATGCAGAAGATGAGTTTCTTTGATACCATTTGATATTAATGACATATGGGTGATTATCTAAAAAATTATTATTTCTTTTTTTATTCAAATTGCCAATTTTTTTGTTCCAGGTTTCACTGTTTTGTATTTTTTTCTGTGCATAAATTTATTTGTGGTGTAAAATTTTATAAATTTTGTGCTATAGTTCATATTTGTTTATAAATTGTTTTTAGGAACATAGAAAAGATTTGCTCTCAAAGATTTGCACGATGTCATCTAATCAGAGCCAGAATGGTATTAATTCTGTTTTAAATGAAATGAGATGACGCCCTTCTGCTCCAAATAGATGATATTATGTGTTATAACAAAAGTATAAGTGCACATTATTCAACATTTTATTGTTATTTATATTCAGTGACCAAATGTCTTAGATACCACATTGGTTTAATCAATGGAGTAGGATGTGGATTATAATTTTATGGACTAGAAAATATATCAAGGAATAAATTACAGATATATTTGTTCAAAAGTTTTTATATCTTGCCATGAATTTACTGATACTCTACAACTCCATGCATCTCAGTGCTATAAACTTCATTAAGAATATGTGGCATGAGCAGAATTCAAATTTCAATGTTGAAGATATGTATCTCTGTGAAATTAAAAATACATAAATGATGTTAAGTCAACATTCAACTTTCATTAAGACATCCTCAGGACAAAAAAAGGAATTATTTAAGGAAAGGGTCTTAAAGATTGGCTTGTATTCCCTTTCCTCTGTGTGTTTTTGCTGCATCCCCATGGGAGGAAGGAGATGGTATATAAATGGTCAGAATTTGTTATGGTTCCCATTGATTGAAATTAATTAATATTTTAAAATCTATTGAAAGTAACTCATTGTATCTGAACAGTGTCTTTGCCAACTTGCTCATTGCTCAACAAGATATCCAATATTGTCTACTACAAAAATGGATTATTAATCATCAAAGTCTTCACAATTATCAATACTAACCCCTAAATCAAGCCCAACCTAACTTCAAAATGTGATATTGTATACAGAAAATGTTTGTAAACATGTGAGCAAAATAGAAATCACTTTGTTCTGTCACATACTATAAAGTTGTACTTATATTTCTGAAATACTGAAGTTCTTGTACTAGTTTTGTGACCTTGATTGTTGTACATACAATGTGACACATCCACTCATCTTTTTTTGCTGTACCACCGTGTTATCTATATGAATAAATGCAATATGGATTCATTGTTCTTCTTGGTGAATGTCTAATTTATGGTGTGCTTCATTCTTAGATAATTGGAATAGATTGATACGGGGTTTCCAAAAAATGCCAACCAAACATTGATTGACGATATCTTAAAGGTAAAACAAAGTTTTGGGAATTTTTTTAAATTGGCTGGATAGTGATTCATTACAATTTTGATATTTTGGATGACCCTGTGGATGTATTATAAGCACAAGAAAATTTAGCCCCTAAAACA
This sequence comes from Strongylocentrotus droebachiensis, assembly GCA_035222895.1. Lineage (NCBI taxonomy): Eukaryota > Metazoa > Echinodermata > Echinoidea > Camarodonta > Strongylocentrotidae > Strongylocentrotus > Strongylocentrotus droebachiensis. Next base: position 116,061 of record JAVYIG010002174.1, read on the forward strand.
CTTCTGCTTTCGAGAAAAATTGAATATAAAAATTTACCGGTACTCCCCGGTAAATTTTGATAAATTTCAAATAGCGCTTACGGCCATACAATGGTAGCTGCAACCATGAAAATCTCAGAATATGTAGTTGTGATATGTAATTGCCAAACGGGAATAGCCAATCGGTCGATTTTAGTCAAGAATATTGTTTTATGGCTTAATCAATATTTTGACCTTGAGAGGGAGCTATACAACATAAAGAGTTCATTATTTACAACTTCATAACTTTAGACTCGATTTCAACCGCGACAACGATCACTGCTTCCAATATGTTCATTTGAACCAAATTCATGACTCCATACCAAAACTTTGTATTACCTTTAAAAAGAACTTGATCATCCTCAAAAAAAGTATTTCCTAAACTTTATCTCACAAAAGCAAGCATAACTTTGTAGTTGTACCTTAATTTACACAAACTTTAGGATATTAATACTATATACGATATGACCTATGAAATTTAATAGAGGATAATCAAGAACTTTTAAAGATATTGTCAATCAAAATCTCAGTGAATTTCAGACACCAGTGTATTTCATATTTTGTTATAATGAAATATACACAATATTTGTTAAGTGTTCTATATATTTTAATGTGTTATCAATGCAATGTTATGCCATGTACTTTTTACTCTGTAAATTGAACAATTTCAGCTTTTAGCTGCATGTCCAATGATTTTTATCTCAATAAACCAATACAATACAATTATGACCCAACAGAATGGTGAGATTGGAAGAAAGGAATTATACAACTTACACAGCATCATTCTTGTTTTCTGAAAAATGTGTGGTAACCCTTTTTTTTTTTTTTGGTATCAGAGAATAATTGTCTAGGACTAGTGCCTCCCCCAGCCAGAAATCCTGAATCCACCATTGATTCTATTTTGGGGGAAAGATATTAATCTGCATTTGCCATTCTCCACCCAGGTGAAATAAATGTGTACCCGGTAGGCAGACATTTCTTGAATATACAAAGACATTTATTATTGTATGCATCTCAATTTATCCAAAAGCTATTCCTTGCAAGGCGGTTGACAAAAAGATATCTATGTAGATTAATTATTTGTTTTCAGTCTCGTGTTGGCACTCTCTGAAATAAGCAATACTACTTAAGCTATAAAATATCTATAATACAAATTTTAATGATGAAGAAAGTAGGGAAATTAAGATGAATCATACATGTAAGATATAAAAACAATTTATATGTGGACAGTCTTGAGAAATATTTAACTATGTAAAGGGTGTTCATACATCCACTCTCTTACTAATGAAGCTATGGCGGGGGCATGGGTGAACGTGCCCCTTTCCCCTAACCACAGCTCCCTCCCCAGTCAAAGATAAAGAGGGAAGATGGATAGAATGTGCCCTAGTCAAATCGTTTAAAAAATGAAGGAAATGGAAGGATAGTTAGAGATAGGAAGCTTGAAAAGAGGATGATATTATAACCTTCCTGCACCCTCGCTCAGCCTGTGGCCATGGTCTCTCTCATTATTTTGGTTTACCTGATATTCCATCCCCTCCCCCACAACCCCACACACACACGCACACACACACACACACAACAGCACTCCCTCAAGGGCTTATACAAATTTATTTATTGAAATGGAATCCACATTTTTGATTACTTTCAATACATAAGTAATGTACAAAAAACAAGTATAAATTCATAAATCGAACTATAGGTTACAAAAAATTATTAAAATGCATCATATTCTTAATACAAATCAAATACAAATGAATTATTGAAAAATCCTCAAATATACAAGTAATCAATATACAATAACAAAAGGAGAAGCAAATACACAGTTTGAGATAACATTGTAGTTAGTACTTACTGGTAATCACAAAAGAAACCCTAAATATATGCCACTATTTGTAAATCAATTAAAAATACTTCCTATACTAATTAGGACATTAACAAAATAGAAATATGAGTGGTATAGTACCCAGGTACCAGTAATTTTTGAAGATAAAAACTGATTTTGACACAGTGCCTCATAGCAAGTTTTAAAAGGGGCACCGTCGCGATTAATGGGCAAAGGTAACCATGTGATGATATTTTCATTTACAAGGCCAATGAGAAAATATGAATTGTGAGAGCGGGGTCATCCCGGTTTATTTTAGTATCCCCTTTGCCCTCTCTCTTCCCTTTATTCTTTAACGTCATTTGATGTGGCACGTGTCCCTATAGCAATTAAAGGGGCACCGTGTCATACCAGGTGATGAAATATGAATTAACAAGGCCAAAATGGGGAGGGGTTACAGGGGTCCATATACGTTTCATTTAGTATCCCCTTTCCTTCGCTTTTTCTCTTATTTTTGGACTTTAAACAAAATCATTCGATATGCTCAATATAGTCAGGCCTATACTGTTTTGGCAAATGAGTTTCTTTTTTCCATCACATCTAAAAACCAAAAGTAGAAGGCATCAGTCTTGTCACCATTCAACAAGATGAGAGACAAAAATGACAGGCGGGGAGGGGAGGGGAACAATGTCTCAAATTGAGAACGTCATGCGGGGAGGGGAACATTAATGTCTCAAAGAGAACGACATGCGGGTAGGGGGAGGGGAACAACGTCCAAAAGAGTCACTTCACAACAATCTTCTCTGGCGGTGGAGATTTTTGTCATGATAAAACCATTATACCTTTCATTCTACAAATCTTTCCAGTGTTTTTTCGCTTTGCAACATATTATCCGTTCATCTGTATAAAAAGTGCCGTATTCTTTTTAGTTGCTCATGCAAACTAGCTGTTCCTTATCTTGCTTTATTTGTTGTTTTGATGTTGTTGCTGTTTTGTTTCTTGTTTTGTTTTGTTTAATGTTGTCATTATTTAGATACTGGATCTATTAAAAAAATGTACTCAATTCTGCGGTCAAAAATCCGGATTTTTTCTTTCTTCAAGTCTCGTTATTTAAGTTTACTACACTGTTTTGTTTTGTTTTGTGTGAAAAAAGGAAAGTATTTTATGGTTGTTGTTGCCTATAGGCCACAAGATAATTATCATGACCAGGAGCAGCGATTTCTTTTCATGACCGGGGGAGGGGGACGAAATGCGAGGGACGAGGGATCAGTGGCGTAATGAGCAAAAACGTTTGGGGGGGGCAGGAGAAACAAATCTGCATCATCCCCATTTTTACATGAATATTACATGCAGGCCCCGCGGAACGTTTCTCAAAGTGGGGGGAGGGAGGGCTAAAGTATTTACGATCAGGTAGAGCAAAGCGAGCGAAGCAAGTGGCGCGTAGATTTACATGGGGTCCAGGGGCATAGCCTCATGAAGCTCAGGGGTTTTAGGAATTTAATAACGCTCAGATGAGCATCCAGGCCCTGGTGCATGGGGTCCAGGGGGAGGGGCCCCGAAAGCTCAGGGATTTTAGGAATTTGATTACGGTCGGATGAGCATATCTTGATACCTTACTTGTGACACTGGCATGCAGGTCACTCATTGGAGTAGGGTAAAGGGGGCGTAGCCCCTAGAAGCTTAAGGGTTTTAGGCATTAAATTACGATCAGATAATTATTCAGGGGCTGCCTTAGGGCCCTGGGGGGAGGGGGTGTCTAATGGGCAGAGCCCCCGGAAGCTCAGGTTTTTTTAGGCACTTAATTACGGTCAGATGAGCATCCAGTGGCCCGCTTTAGGGCCCTGGAGGGGTCCAGGAGGCGGAGCCCCCGGAAGCTGAGGGTTTTTAGGCATTTAATAACGATCAGGTGAGCAACCAGGAGCCCGCCTTAGAGCCCCTGGAAGTTAAAAAACCATGCCATTTTTAGCAACATTCTTGTAAATCAAAGGTATCGAATTAGAATATTATTATGGGGGTAACTACCCCGAAGCTCCTCCCCCCTCATCATTACGCCAGTGCGAGGGAGAGGGGAGGTGACGGAAGTGACTACCCCCTCATATGATTTTGAAGTATTGTTGTATAAAAAAAAATCTTTAGCTTTCCTTAGCAAAACTGTAGTATAAAAAAAAGCAATATGCTTTTTTTCACACTTCACTTTCTATGATATTTACTTGTACACTTAAAGGATAATATGAGAGGGAGCGTATATGTTAAGCCCTCCAGAGACTCAAAGTTTGTTGCAGTCTTTCGTCAGTATTTGCTATACACTTTTTGTTGCACTTTTTCAAATTTTCCGAGGTGGACGATCCCCCCTAAAAAAATAGAGGGGGGAACTGTCCCGTGCCCCCCCCCCCCTGCATCGCCGCCATTGATCATGACTGCTGCCCCGATTTTCTGTAGCACTCACTCCTCCAGCCGGAACATTTAAATATCAATATCTTCCTCATTATTTTACTCAAATCGAGTTTGTTTTAGTTTATGATCAAATATAGTTATTTGGACTCGATTACATCTTACAACCCTTCATTAAAAGTATACGGAATAAGTTCTATAAATTATAGAACTTATTCCGTATACTTTTTTGGAACAGCTTATTTGGGAATTAGAAAGTGTTGTCGTTGTTCACCTCGTTGTTTAGTGTTGTCCGCCCCCGGTTGTGTGTAGGCATACTGGTCGGTAAATAGCTATTTTAATATTAACTTCTTTGATATTGTTGGGTTGTATTTGGCAATCAATAAATTCTGACTTTTAAATAAACTTTATTTTTCTTAATTTTGTTGGGGTGATTGGTTGCAATCTTTTCTCTTTCTTTTTTTGATCGAAGAAAATCATATAAAACCATAGCAGACCATAACCCCCCCCCCCCCCCCCAAAAAAAGCTATGAAACTAAAGGCAATGCCAATCACTATTTCACAATATACAATTTCTCTCCCTTGGTTCCCGTTAACATCAATATGTTGTTTTTAATCATTGTCACCATTTTCATCATCATTATTACATTTTTCATCATTAATATTTCTTTATTTCGTATGACTATACAACCGGAAGTGCATATTTGGCAAATGTGTCATTGCCGATCGCATAGAGCCGCCGACGTAGTACACACCCACGTACCCGGCTTATGAATTATTCATTAGAAGTTCCGCGCGTATTTCATAACGTTCACAGTCTAATATCCAGTCTAGAATCTAGAAACCTCTATTGTTAGACAAAATAAGTGCTTCCTATCTTGTTCATCCAATATCATGATTTATTAATACTTTTATATATATTATCTTACATTATATACTTATTCCTGGGAAATTATTTACTGATCTAATATTATTTTAATGATCAATGGGAGGAAATAATATTATCGCGTCTGTATAATTAGACTAACTATGTCTTTCTCGAGTCATTCAGACAAGTGAGGTCACAATGGAAATTGCGTACTTGCAATGTGACTTGGATACACTGCGTTATACACGTACTATACAGTACATGCACTGTATGCACGTTAATACACTACGCATACGTTATTGCATAATTTCTCGTGCAATTCTTGCGACGATTCGCCGTTTTCCTGAGCGTTGTAAGAGGTATTATTTTCGGAAATCATGAAGATTTGGAGTTCTGAACACGTTTTCCAGTAAGTATACCAATCTCCCTCTATTTTTTAATGATATTGCAAGGTTTATATGCATAGTATGCGTAAAAAAGACATTTCAAAGCCGTTTTAAAAACGCCGGCATTTGTGACTCACGTGCATGACTGTGTGGAGCCACACCGGCCAGGCCAGACAGCCAGGGGATACCGCCCGGTAGTCATGCTATACATGCACCGACAGCAATGCCAATGCAATGCCTCGGCCCTTGCCTTGGCCTTGCTGGCGTCTGGCTTAGCCCTCTCCTTCGCTATAACTAAAGTAGACCAGGCCAGGACTAGGTGATGATTTAAAATATGATACTGAATAATTAATGTCACCAATGTCATCAGATAGATCTAGACCAAAAAGAGAAGGTCCAAAGACGTGCACTTTGTTTCATTTGTGGAAACTACCAGCGTGATGCCAGTGTAACATCCATGCGAGAACAACTTAATCTCCCAACTCTTGAAGAAAGAAGAAAACGGGCACGTTTGTCAATGTTCTACAAGATAGCAAATAACAAAATTGCGATACCTAGCCTTAAGGGCTCCCTTGAAATGTTTTTTATGATATTATAAAAAACATTTCAAGGGAGCCCTTAAGGCTAGCGATACCAATGCCGGATTACATCAAACTGAGGCGGCGAACTACAAGGAGGAGTCAACAACAACGATATATTATGAGACTAGGCTCTTCAATGGACACTTACAAATTTAGTTATTTCCCCAGGACACTTAAGGACTGAGACGAGCTACCTCAAATCATCGTAGAACTGCCTTCTTTGGAGCAGTTTAAGGTGGCTCTTGAAAAAATTTAGTTCCCTTTTCAGGAACTGTACCGCATAGAGCTGTATAAAACAACTCTATGCTTTACCCCCTATCTAGATGCTGAACAGGCGTTGATGAGTATCACTAGAGTCTATAGAAGTAGAAGTAGAAGCAAGCCTTAAAAAATAGAGGGCCAGGCCATACCCGGTACCCCTGGGCCTGCTCCTGCGTAAAGAGAGAGGCAGGCTAAAAAAAAAGAGTAAAATGCGTTTTGTATTCGCCTCTTACGTCACCGTTCCCGTTCCGTTCCGCGCTCCAGTGTGCGTGAAGTTAGCGACCGTAATAATTACAGATTACAGTTGATAACTTTACGCACGCTGGCGCACCCGCATTCCATTATCGGTACGGTATGCAATTCTATTGTAATTGTGCAGCGGTTTGCCGTGAAACCTGTGAGAAATGTATATTATAATGTCTTTGTTTTTAGGAAAAATACTAAAAAGAAGATTTTAAAAAATTGACATGAAAGGGGTAAGAAATATACCGACTTTATATCATGACCACTATTTGAACAATTGATGAAGATTAAGTTGATTTTTGGGTATGTTTTAGTAGAGTATCTCCATGCCCAAGTTACGGATCAAAAATGGATACGAAAGTACACTAGCGCCCAGACTTTGACCCCTAACTCTGGCATGGAGATACCATCAATTGTTCAAATAATGGTCATTATTTAAAAGTCGTTTATGTCTCTTGCCTGTTTCGTCTAAATTTTCTTATCTTTTTCTGAGTATTTTTCCTAAAAAACCGAAGACATTATAATAAACACATTCTTATGTAAGTAATTCACATTAAGACCATTATGATCATCATTGCGGTTGCTAACTTCATGCACGCCCGTACCCCAACGCATACATGTACATGTTCTATGAATGCCCTGATTTATTCTGTGTGCATTTTTGGCCTTTTTATGATGGGGGAAAATAAAGTTGCCATTGAATTCTTTCAAAATTTTGGCAAAATTTGAATGTAATCTCACCTCAAAACTGTTTACTGATCCAAGATAGGAATAGGGATGATGTACAATGTATCTTACTCGTTCATCTACACGAGCAATGTGTTACTTGTAAGCCTATACACCAAAGATTTGCCCTTTTCACAGCCATCAAAGTGAACAAGAGTAAGAACTTCTGAAATTCTAAAATCTCTAACACGGAGGGCAGAAACATTTTGAGTTTATCTAGCGGTCGAAACTCATGCAGCACCTAGCGGTCTTTGTCCATCAATTAACTGAATCCCCACTCTCTCTCTATCCCTCTCTCTACAGCCATCCATGGGAGACAGTCGCCCAAGCTGCCTGGAGGAAGTACCCCAATCCCATGAACCCCAGCGTCATCGGGATTGACGTCCTTGACAGGAAGGTAGACGAGAGGGGTCGTCTTCACAGCAGGAGGTTGCTCACTACTGAGTGGGGTCTTCCAGGCTGGGTCAGATCGGTAGGTACCAGTCAAAGTTATGTACTTAAACAGGCATCCAAGACACTTGCCCCATCCATCCCTTACCCCAAAAAGGATTTAAAAAATACCAAAAAAATGACAAAATCTATAATCTTGCTCTAGGCTCTCAAAATTTAAAGATTTAATCCCAGGGGGCTCATGTACAAACCTTTTTAATATTTCACTTTACTGGCCACTTGAGGTGCCCACTTTAACGGACCACGTTTCCCATAAAATATACATGTAGTTGCTTTTTGCCTGTGATCCGACATTTGCTCTATTCCTCTAGCCTTCATTTTGATCTTAGTTAAGGGTTGGATGGAGTTGGTGTTAAGATTTTGGTTTAGTTTGAGGTAAGAGATAAGTTTAGGGTAAGCAAAAAGCTTCAATACACCCAAAGCTATACTAGAACCTTTTTGTACAATTATAATAATTGGTCCTGTACTTTTCAACTCAAACTTTCTTATTTCATGTGTAAACCAATCTGAGTATGAAATTCAGTTGTGAAGTTGCGAAAAGGTGGATCAAATTCCACAAATGGCAAATGTTTGGAGAGTAAGCTTTAGTACGAATTGATGTTTTTTTTTCATTTTTTTTTTACAGCTTTGCCCTAAATGTAATCGTAATTAGTGTGTACATGCATGTTTCTTATAATCTAGATATAGTAGGTACTGTGAATAATCTTCCTCTTACTCTTCTTAAGAAATAATTGGAATAGTACATGTAGTTATGGAAAAGAGCTGTTTTGAGTGCCACCCATGAATAGCAAATTGTATTACTTTTTACATTTGTTGCTGAATTACATATCATGCTTTTACATTATTTTCCCTGAATAAAAATCATATGATTATGTGACTATAGGATGTTAACCCCGTCTTTTCAACTCTTGATTACAGTTGGTTGGTCTACAGCCTACTTGCTACGGGTCAGAATACTCGATAGTAGACCCTAAGGAGAAGACGTTCACTGCTAAATCTGCTAATGTAAGTACATGTATACACATATTAATCTAGGCCTTGTTTTATAAAATGTTTGCCACAGGTCCATGATAAATTTATTCACAACCATTCCAACTGATTTTTTTTCTGCTGGAAAAATTCAAAAGTCGGGGTGTGTCTTATACACAGGTACAGGATTAGGCTTGAGTCGGTACGGTCGATCACACCGGGACCCGACCGTTGCCGTCGGGTCCCGGTTTCGTTTTTTGAGAACCGACGCTCCGAAAAACATAATGAAATATGTAAGAAATTGCAGTTTTGCACAACACTAAAATCATTCCACCTTGAAACTTAAGTATTTAATTGTTACCAATCATATTCCTGTTGTAGCTCATCCTGAATCAATCCGAACTGCTGATATAATATGGGTTGCAAAGCAGTTCGCCCCATGGGGTTGTTGTTGCCAGCTGCTAGCTAGCTACTGTACTGGCCGGGTCTCTCGGCAGGATTAATAAATCAGGTTGAAAGAAACATTAATGTTTGAATAAAAAACGGCTTTCTAAAAAGTACTTCTTTACAACATACCGATCAAATAATTTTTAAAAGACAAACTGGATATTATTTCTTTGACTTTGAACACCGCATGCTTCTTTTAAAAGCTGAAAATTACTTGGTAATCACAAGAAGTTTCGATACGGATAGCTGTTGCAAGGCAAGTTCAGACTAGTCTCGGAAAAATGCGCAGTGCTCCTCGTAGTTAGCTGTAATCCGTTTCAGAGCGAACCCAAACAAAGACGTGATCGTAGCGAGAAAAAATCATTAAAAACTACGAGAGCACAATTGGAAAGACAACTACTCAAAATTATCGTAAGCAGATACATAACTTGGAGGAATAATACAATAGTTGTCCAAGAAAAGCCACAGAAATAGTGATATTTAAGGAGTTACTATAGGTACTGATATGTCCGAATTACACGTTATTTGGTTTCTAGCCTCGTGTTCTAACACGAGGCTAGAAACCAAATAACGCCCTCTGCCGGAAAAAGCAGTATAACAAAGGATTCGAGTATTTGCAGCAAGCCCCTTGCGATAAAAATGTACCCAGTTAATCCTCGATTATCACAATTTCTTTGGCATTTCTTGGGCGATTATTGAATTCTTTGTCCAAGTTATTTATCTGATTATCGTAATTTTGAGCAGTAGTTGTCTTTCCAATTGTGCTCTCGTAGTTTTTAATGATTTTTTTCTCGTTACGATCACGTCTTTGTTTGGGTTCGTTCTGGCACGCATTACAGCTAACGACGAGGAGCACTGCGCATTTTTCCGAGACTAGTCTGAACTTGCCTTGCAACAGCTATCCGTATCGAAACTTCTTGTGATTACCAAGTAATTTTCAGCTTTTAAAAGAAGCATGCGGTGTTCAAAATCAAAGAAAAAATATCTATTTTGTTTTTAAAAATTATTCGATCGGTATGTTGTAAAGGAGTACTTTTTAGAAAGCCATTTTATTATTCAAACATTAATGTTTTCTGACCCGATTTATTCAACCTGCATGAATCAAAATGGCGGCTCGATCGTTGTCTTTCTATTTTTGCTCCAGTTTTTTTACTTTTAGAGGCACGATAATGACACTAAACATCGCCAATCATGGATAAAAATAATGTCAAATGGAAGAATATACCGATCTATGCCGAGGTATGCATGTGTTGATTTATTTGACTGATAAAAAAGGTCACTTTTAAGGGACATACTGATGATGCGCTTTTTATAGAGGCAAGTGACAAATCCTGCGAGCTGATTTCGGGACACCGGGTCCCGATCGGTGCAAGGCCGTCGGGACCCGGTTTATGAAAATCCCGACATGACTCAGGCCTATACAGGATATTTTGAGTCTTCAAAATGCTACTTTTTAGTGGTTTTCGAAAATCTCTGTCTCAACATCAATTACATAATACGACTAAAGAATAGGATCTACTATTTGAAGTTAAACTACGTTCCTAATTCGAAGGTAAGAGAGTTTTTTTTTTTTTAGTCTCGATAAATTATACCCCTTCCCATGGGCACTTTTCCGGCCAAAGCTTACCCGTGTCTTCAGCTCACTTACATGTACACAGGGGATATCGACTCACCACTCAAAATCTAGCCAGTCCAAATTTCTGTTTGGACTCAGAGGAAAGTTTCTCTGTACCGTAATCTTTAGTTTTAAAAACAACATTGTTACTATTATTTGTGACAAGTTCACAAGCACTTCAACTGCGCCTCGTAATAAATTAAAGTCCTTTCCGGCCCTGCATGGCTTGGTCTTGGTCCTAAAAATAGGGTGCGTCTTATAAACCGGTGCATCTTACACACAGAGATTTAGTGTATATAGTTATTTTGGTAGAGCTATGATCATGATCACAAGTGTGAGGAAGGGTAAAATGGAATTCATAAACTAATTTTAGATTAACTTATTTATTTACCAACTTTTATCGTCTGAAATTCATCATAAATGTGCATGTACTTTGAGCTAGCTGCATACGTGTAGGAACAGAATGCCTAAGACCATTCACATCTGTTCTGCAATAACACACATCATGTACCAGCTTTTATTATGTTTCCAGTCTGTCTGTATGAGTCCTATACATTACCCAATAGTGTGGAGTTTTGAACCCATTTCATACCAAGTTGTCATTTTACTTCATATTCTATTTGAATCCACCTCAAATACGTGTTGGGCTATTAAATTCACACATGTACATGTACATTGTACAATAATCAAAATATTGGATGTGGTTGGCCATGTATGAGACAGAATGACTTGGTCTTACCCTTGACACAGTCAGGGCCTAATTTTGCATATTTTGTACACTTGTTGTTGGCATTGCTCGTGAATTAAATCAATCGATCTATCATATCAGTTAGTTAATCTTTTCATTTTATTTTTATTTTTCAGATTTCACTGCATAGTTATGTTTCTATCGATGAGAAATTAGTATACAAGCCACATCCCACCATTGAGAATGCGTAAGTATATACTTGGCTCCTTCATAACTTAATATTGTCCTGATGTTGACCTGCATGGTCCTTTGCAAGTGAATTCAAATAGAAAGAATATACGTTCCAATAGAAAAGACTAAAAAGTTGCTGTAGAGGCAGATTTTGTATCCATTGTGCATTGAGAGATGTTTTTGGCTCATCCAGTTTCGCATCAGTGGGTTCACAGAAAAGGGGATTGGATCTATTGACCTGTAAAACTTATACAAGCTACATGCATGACTGCATGGTTCCATACTTATTTTTTGTAGGAAACTGTAGTTACCATTTAGTTAAGAATATCATGTAAATTTGCAACCATCTTAACTAACAAGAACATGTACTTGCCAAAATATGAAGTACCGCTTTCTGATTTTGTTACAGGACTTATAACTGCATTGGATGTTGTCATTTAAGCAACTGTAGTATTCCTAATTGAGGTTCTAAGTATTCATTCCAACAATAAAATTGTAATTTTGATCCGATGTATTAAGCCCTATAGTTGACGTATAGGCCTCATCTGCTTTGAATTTTAGACAACTGTATGAATGGTCTGATGTCAGTTTGATTCATAACCAACTAGGCCTTTCTTCTTTATAGGAGGCTTGCATTGGTCTGGAATTTGTTTAATATTTATTATTCACTATTCAGAACCTTGATTTTGAATATTTAAATGTATATGTTAAGTGTAAATTCTTCCAAAATCAGATTTCAGTTGGATGGTACACTGTGCATTGGGTCTAACAGAACTAGCCACTTATGTTAATCTAACTCACTGGTTCGTAACCCAAATACAATGAATGTCCTTCATGATATCTTTGTACAGGACACTGTTGACACAGGAGGCTACAGTTACAGTGAAAGGATTGGGTTTGGCTGGCCAGTTAGAGAAGATGGTCACAAGTACTATCTCATCCAATGCAAACAAGGTATGTGCGATTTCTATATTTATATATCTCTGGGCAATGGTCTTCAAGGGGGCGAATTACTGTGATTTTACAGATATTTTAATAGAAAAAATGTGTAAAATACACGTTATGATTTTGATCATTAGCAAAAGTTTTCTTTTCATATCATAGGTTTGTACTGCCAAAAAACAAGAAAGAGCTGAAATTGATTAGAATAAGAAATGGAATAAAAGGCATGAACATATGAAACATGGTATTATGTTCATTTAGTACAAATACAGCTTTCCTCATGTTCTTTACTTACTATTCAGATGGTATTTGTGTCATATTTGAAAGGCAGATATTTTGTTGTTGTTGAACATTTTGTAATATTTGAATTAAATTTTGTCCGTTATCTTTATGATTATCAAAAATATTGAAATTCAAATTTATGTTTAAATTTACTTCTTATTTGGCGTATTTTGGTGGATAACAATTAACAATTGACTTATCTTTTCCTCTCTTTCCTTTGCTTTGTTTGTTCACTCAATCTTCTCCACCAGGGACGTGAAGCAATGGAATGGGTCATTGACACCATCAACAGGGAGATGACAGATCTAGCGTCCACGGCCAAGAAAGGTATCGAAGATCTTACCAGTGGTATAGAAAACATAGAGTTTGATTGACAAAGGCTTTGACCTGTGTAGTAGCTAAAGTAATTCATGTTGTCAGCCGTTATTGACGGAATATCACAAGTCCACCACTAGAAAGAGAGGTACGGTAGAGGGAATGGTAGGGGCAAGTCCATGCTATACGTTATTAAGCAGTGTAAAACAACAAAACAACTTTTCTGTTTAGAGGAGTTCTTTTGAGATTTGTTGATAAAAAAGCGTTATTTTAACATATGGCACAAAATAGCTTGGACTTGCCCTGTTATGTTTGTTAAACTGTCTTCCAGTACATAAAGCTACGCAGAATAGACCATTGAGATACTATGTATGACAGTATTAACTGTTTTTGTGTCAGTACTGTAAGTTAGGGGAAGCATGATTTGAGCTGGACTTCATTTTATAGCTCAAATGATCACATAGCAGTGGCAACAGAACATATTAAATGAATGTACCATTGAGCCTGAAGAAAGCTAGAGGGGTCGGAAAGTAATGTACACTCTTAGACTCTGGTCATGAGTTTCAATACCAGCTCAATGCTTAGTCCATGTGGGATAATAATCAACTTCTCTCTCTCTCTCCCTCTTTACTCACATGTAAATACCTAGGTGTAGTACCTATGGGTATGTGACTATTTTAATTAGTATGTATGACAAGGACAAAGCCTCTGTAATGATGACAAGCTATTTATTTCTCTCTTGGCACAAAAGTGCTGTGTAGATTTAGTTATTGTTGCTAGTGGCAATTTCAGTCGCTATTTCGGTCGCTAGTGGTGTTTTCCAACAATGTGAGATGCTGTTGTATGATACAGTACACATTTCTGGCATTTAGATGATCTCAAATCTGTATGATCTGAGTGGTAAGCTGATAATCTACCACTGTAATTCAGGTTAGAGGATGGAATAAGGGTGCCAAAGACGGATGTTCTGTTGGTGGAAGATAAAAGTACAAAGTACTTGGGGACAATATCTATGACCATTGAAAAAAATATTATTGGTCAAATCTTGAAAAGTGTGTGAAGTTTTATATTGATATCAAGAAGGATATTGTCCGCTATTTTGTATTTGATATACTTTGTGAAAGAGACAGATAACAGTTATCAGTGGCTTGCATATTTGGTGGACTTGTGATAGCTATTTCATAATATACATGTATATATAGAAAGAATATTTATTTGTGATAACAAAAAAATTGAAAAGGACCAAAAAAAAACAAGAAAAACTAGTCGAATGAAAATCAGGAGATAGGGGATGTGTTTACGCATAGATGATTCTTACTAGTAGAATAATTTCTAGCTTCTTTGAAAGTTTTTGATGTGTAAAATTGAGGGCAATTTGCGTTTGAGTCACTCCAGGCTATTTGGAGATTTTTTTTTAAACCTTTTGATGTCCTGCGACTCCTGCCACTCAATATATTGTAATGAAGAACATGATTTTTAATTAGATAGAAAAAATATGTAATTTCATAGGGTCTATCATCTTGTTATATTTTATAATATGATATGATACAGGTATCTATTACAATCGTCTGTAAACAGTGATATCTTTCTTCATGTCACATCAACAGTCACATATTTGAGCAACAACAAAAAGCAAGGAATTCTTGATTTTAATGTGCCTTTATTTATTTATAAATTGGGATGTGACATCAAAAAGATGTTGCTGTAGTGATTAGTAGTAGTGATTAAGGGTTTGACTAGTTTTTCCATAACTAATGAAGGTGCTCTAAAATATTGACAGATAGCAAATTGATGTTGACTTTAATGTGATTTGTATCAAATATGAATCAGAAGTTGAAAACATGTTTTAAGCACTCGCTAGTTTTGTGACATAATCCATTAGAGGCTGTGTTTTCTATGAACATCCTATCATTTTAATGATGGCAATCTAGGATTGAGTTTACAAGAATTAACAAACCTTTACATGTATTTGAAGTATCCTCATTTTAGTTTTTTTCACTAATTTGTCATATAGTTTTATTCAGATTTATTTTCTTAAGGTCACATTCCAGCAAAGCTGTAAGATGTGTATATTTAGAATGGTGATATATTTGATGCTGTGATTTTTTATCGTATCAAAATGCTTGTGTAAAGGTGGAGGGAGGTGTTAGGCAATTCTTTTATAACTGCAACTGCAAATAGTAATTCATCATTTTAATCTTCGACCATTGAAATAACAAATAGGGCCATCCCAAATATGAATATCACTTTTTTTTAATAAATCAAAATCAAATTTATCCATGACCGTGTGAAAATAACATGAATACTCAAAAGGAATTCAAGATTTTCTGTATCTGTAGGGTGATCATGGTGTTATTCTTAATTGATGAGTCATTATGGGTCTTAGACCTTTTTTGTTATAGAAAGAATTAAAGCTTTTGTAATCAGAATACTACAGTTGTTGTCACAATTGACACGTTTCCATGAAAATAAAGTTGGATATTGTTGCGTGGCTGACAGGAGGGCATTAATTGATTGATTCATTGTGCCCATATCTATTCTGGACTTCACCTGCTAATACTTTATGCAAGGTCCATAACAATATTTCCAATACTTTTCATTGTGTGCCAGCACTACATTGACATTTTCATGGAATGGTTGGAGCCATACCAATACAGTAATATATGTGAATTAATAAAGTCTTCCAGTGTGAATGTTGGTGTTCTAAATCGTAGGGATAGCCCTACCTTCGTAAAAAGATCATGTGACTGTTGAGATCAAAATATTTGCATATTTCTATTTCTCTGTTAAATTATATACATGGTGGTGTAATTTTGTTAGTGCTCCATCTTTTGTTAACTCTTATCAGTACAGTTTCGCCAGTTTTATTTATATTTTACTGAGTTAGATTTGAGCTCAAATTTGTTAAATTTCATTGGCATGAAATTTCTTGAACATTGTGGTGGATTGATATGCAATAAAAATTCATAAACATTAGTAATTTAGTGCTGTGATGGATTTAAAATTCAGATAGACATTGAAAGATTACCAAAATACAGAAAGTGCATGATGAAGCTATGAAGATTGTACCAGCTTAGATGGTTTTTATTTGATTCTCAGGGCTTGTAATATATATGAGATGCACTAGGCTATGAATTGTGTGGGTTGAAGGATTTCTATTTCAGTTCTATATGTACATTTGTGCTTTGTTTGAATTCAATCATGACATCATTTTTGTGTAAATCTGTTTTTCTCTCTTTTTTCATTTTAATGTATTACAAAATTATTTCTTTACCTTGCCAATAGTTTCAATCTTTACTTTCTTTGTTTACTTAAAAGTGCTTTTATATTATGGAAATTCTATCAGTGCAAAAAAGTACAGTTCTGCTATATCAAGGAAACTGATGATTCATAATGATGTTCTTTTTTTACTCTGGTACAGCTCTAATGATAATAATGAATAATTTTATTTTGTTTAGTTTATTATTATACTTATGGGAAAGTCTTAGTCATATTGTTATTACTGAGAATTAATGTGGAGTTGTATTTGTCACACACATATTGATAGATGTATACTGCTACAGTATTAGAGAAATAGGACTATTTATAAGCTCCCAGTATGGAAGTTGAGTTTACAGGGGTTAAACCTGTCTATGGCCTACTCTTTCACGTATACCTGACATGAGAACTATTGTTAAACTCAACTTTAGTCCGAGCTTAAACCCATTGTCTGATTTAAATTTTAGTAGAATATAACCTACATGTATAGAGTTAAAAACTATTAGAATGACCCATTTTTCAGTGGTCTTATTGGCTGAAAGGTTGTTGTGTGTCTGTCAAACAGATTAATTGGGCCATTGTAAACAACCATTTTTTAAAAACATTGTTTACAAAAAAAATATTAACAGAGAAAAAGGATTGTAATGTTTTATCCCAGTCTGTGACAAATTCAATTAAATACCTTTCAGATCAATTAGAACATGAAATGGGATATGATGTGCTCATCAAGTGTATACATTGGATGTTTACACATATTAGCATCAATTATTGTGATGGAAAACAAAATATTAATGTCATATTCTAAAAAATGCTATACTATTTTGATGTGATGTTGTGAGAGTTATTGATGACTGATCTTTATTACATCTGGTACATGAAATCTGTAAAATTGTGCAAAAAAAAATGCAATTTTGTGATTGTACTGTTTTAACCTTTATTCAAAAGAAATATGGGTGTAAAATATGCAAATAAATTGGAATTGATTAACTTTTAATTTTTGTTTTAACTTTTAATATTTTGATTGCAATTTGTGTGTTTGTTTGACTGAGTAACCAATTTCTACGCTCCCCTATAACAGTATTCAATTCTTGACTTACATGTTAGAACAGTTGCTAGTATCTAGAGCGAATTTATGGCAAAAAATAGTTTATATAATGAGTGGTTTCCCTTCTTCTTTTTTTTTGGGGGGGGGGGGGGACTTAGTGTTTTTATTAATATATTAGAAAACTACAGATCTAGCATGTTTAAAGTCAAAGTCCACTCCAAAAATAACTTTCTTTCAATATAAGCAGACAAACCAATCAAAACGAGTTTGAGCAAAATTGGATAACTAACAAGAAAGTTATGAATTTTTAATCTTTGAAAATCACAAAACAAATTGGCAACTCACTCATGATTCTGTGACGTCATGTCCTCACTATCCACTAATTATTTTCTTTATATTGATAACATAAATTTCCTATGTACTCTATGACTCTTATTTCTTTACACCAGCATCCAATTTAGATTGATGGTAATATGTTTTTGTGTGGATGCACTAGTATAGAGTAATTTTTTTCCAGTTAAATCATGAAAAATGTGAATTTTGATAAACTATTTATATAAAAATCAATAATTATGAACAATAATAAGTTCAGAAAATAGTATCAATTCTTCAAAGTTCATAACAGATTTTGTGAAATGTCATGCACGCAATATGATACAAGTCATATAACCTGGGCAAAGGCATGGGAAAATCAAGTTTTGGGGCTAAAAAGGGTAATTAATGGGATTATTTTTAAACTTTATAAAGCAATTGATAAATAGTGAGGACATGACGTCACAAACTGATAACCATATTGGCAATTTGTGTTGTGATTCTCATTGTTCCATAGTTTTACATACTTCTTCAAAAATTCATAACTTTCTTATTAGTTATCCGATCAGTGTGTGAAATAGAATCAAAAGACAAGTGTAAGAGGTTTTGGAGGGTAAGCCCCAAAACATCTTAGTTTTTGGACCAGTCATGAAATTCAGACTGTCGGAATGCCTAGAAATTTTCAGTTAGTTTTATAATTGTATGTTTTGGTATAATTTTGTACAGGGGTTGGTGGGTATCTTACTCCATCCAATGTGAGTATGGAAGAATTTTTCCTAATCTAAAATAATGGTGGAACACATAGGAAACTGCATGTTCTGTGAAAATAGTACAATTTAACATGTATATGTAAACCAGTATCAATATCATAGGGTCTTCAAGTACACAATGATATTAATAATAAGGTAATATAAGGTGCAATGTTCTTATCCACTGGAGCAAGACTAATATATCCATTCCATTTTGAAGGGGTTTAGGTTTAACACTGTACAATTACCAATTTCTAGAGTATACCATTTGGTTATGCCACGTCAAACCCCCCACACCTCCAACACACATTTTTACACCACAATTGTCAGTACTTCCATTAACTAAAGGCTTAGTTCCAGTGGCGTATCTGGGATACTCCGTCGGGGGGGGGGGGGGGGGGGCAAGCGATCGAAAGAAAAAAAAAGGCGATGCTAATTTTCACTTCTGGCGAGCGAGCGGGCAAAAAATATCTTTAAGTAACGTTTGATATATAAACTGGTATTGTTCCAAGTCGGGGGTGGGCACATTCATTTGTTAGCGACGTTAATTTCATTTTTGCAAGCGAGCCCTTCTTTTTTAATAATTGCCACTTAAACTTGGTTCAATTGACCCATGCCGGGTGCGAGAACAATATTGTGTTTAGGGTGATTTTATACCCATTTTAGCTATTGCGAGCGAAAATGCACCTTTCTCTTAATAAATTGCTATATCAAATTCGTTTAATTGTTGCAGGTCGGGGGCGGGCATAATCGTGTGTATAAGGCAATGTCAATCCCATTTTTGCGGGCAGGCAACCCCCCCCCCCTACATTTCTCTGTGTAATGATATTGTAGTAGGTCAGTGGTGGGCACATAATTACACGAGCTAGCGAGCGTAGCGAGCGAGTGAAAAAAATCACTTCGTTTTTAGTGAGAACATGGTACATAAACTTGGTTTCATTGTTCCATGTCAGGGACGTGATTATTAAAAGCGATCATGTTATCTCTATTTTGGCGAGCGAGCGTAGCAAGCATATTTTTGTAATGATAATTGGCTCATAAATTTCAGTTTTTGTTGTTGCAGGTCAGGGCTTACACAATCATGCTTAGGGTGATGTTAATTCCGTTTTGGCGAGCGAGCACACCAAAACTTCTTTGAATAACGTTTGGTACATAATTATTAACTGGTTGTTGCAGGTTGGGGCGGGCACGTTAGCGATGTTAATTTCATTTTGGCGAGCGAGCGTAGCGAGCAAGAATAATTGCTAATTAAACTTAGTTCAATCGTCCTCAATGAATTGGTACATAAAATTTGTTTCATTGTTGCAGGTCGGGGGTGGGTACAATCGTGTTTTAGCCAATGTCAATCCCATTTTGGCGGGCAGGCAAAGAAACACAACACATTTCTCTTTTGAGTGATATTGTAGCAGGTCAGTGGCGGGCACATTTGTTAGTAATGTAAGCATAATTCCACTTTGGCGAGCGAGCAAAAAAAAAAAAAAATCTCTAAAATCACTTCTCTTTTAGTGAGAACATGGTACATAAACTTGGTTTCATTGTTCCATGTCGGGGGCGGGCACAAGCGTGATTTATAGTAAAAGCGATGTTACTTCTATTTTGGCGAGCGAGCGTAGCGAGCGAGCAAAAACAAATTAATGATGATTGGTACATAATTTTCAGGTTTTTGTTGCAGGTCGGGGATTACACAATCATGTTTAAGGTGATGTTAATTCCATTTTGGCGAGGGAGCGTAGCTAGCGAGCAAACCAAATTTTCTTTGATTAATGTTTGGTACCTAATTATTAACTAGTAATTTGTTGTAGATTGGGGCGAGCATGTTTGTTAGCGTGTTAATTGTAAAGACAACGTAGCAAGAGAGGGTAAAAAAAATAACAAATCAACTCATATATCAATCACTAAAATCAATCAATTCATCAATCCTGGCGAGCGAGGAAACAATATCTCTTTCAATAACGTTTGGTACTTATTTACTGGGATTATTGTTGCAAGGCAAGGGGGCGCACATATTTTGTTAGAAATGTCAATTCCACTTTGGCAAGCGAGCATAGCGAGCAAGCAAAAAGAAATCAATTCTCTTTTAATATAAATTAATACATGTACATAAACTTGTTTTTATTGGTGCAGGTCGGGATGGGCGCAATCGCGTTTAACGCGATATCAATTCCTTTTTGGCGAGAGGGCGAAAAAACACTTCCATTTTTAATGATATTGTTGCAGGTCAAGGCTGGGCACAATTGTTTTCAAAGCAATGTCTATTCCATTTATTCGCGAGCGAGCGTAGCGAGCGAGAAAAAAGTGAATTAGTCTCTTTTAGTAACATTTGGTACATAAATTGGGTGTTATAGTTGCCATGGTTGCAGGTCGGGGCCAGTCGGGGCAGGCACAATTGTATTCTAGGTAATGCTAAACCTTTTCATTTGTCAGGAGGACGAGCAAGTGAAAACAATTAATACAAAATAGGCTAGCAAGCAGCTCGCGCCAGCGAAGAGTGTCGAATTTGTTATATCACTTATATTTTCCTATTTTCATTTGTTTTTTTCAGGGCCGTATGCGGAATATATTTCTGGTGGGGGAAGGGGAAAGATGCATAAAAAGTTTTCGAAGAAACTCAAAAGCGAAAGGAGTGAAAGGAGTTCGAGCGCCCGAACTGGTCATGAGGGTACTTTTGCATTTTCAAAAGTAGAATTGAAGGATTTGGTATCTATAGGCCTTCACTACTTGTGAGCTTTGTTTAACATTTTCAGGAAGAAAACTGTACGTTTTCAAAATATCTGGGGTCAACTGCCCCCCCCCCCCCCCCCCGGTGCGTACGGCCACGGTCAATTTTTTTCTTCCTTTTCTTTTCCCTTACCTTCCTTTTCTCTTCTTCTTTCTTTTCTTTCCTTTTCCTTTTTTTCTTTCTTTCTTTTTTTTTCTTTTCTTTTCTTTCCCCTTTTTTTCCTTTTCACTTCCCCCCTTTTTCTTTTTTCCCCGGGAGCCCGTCAGGGGGGGGGGGGGGCAGAGTGCCCCCCCCTGCCCCCCCTCTCAGGTATGCCAGTGCTTAGTTCTCAAAAGTGTGATTTATTTTGTCCTTTTTGTTCGAAAGGTCAGCCTCTTTT
Source organism: Strongylocentrotus droebachiensis (assembly GCA_035222895.1). Classification (NCBI taxonomy): domain Eukaryota; kingdom Metazoa; phylum Echinodermata; class Echinoidea; order Camarodonta; family Strongylocentrotidae; genus Strongylocentrotus; species Strongylocentrotus droebachiensis. The sequence continues at coordinate 137,758 of JAVYIG010002174.1, forward strand.
GAAAACAGTTTATATGCAGGCGTAGTACCAGTAATTTATTGTTTCTTCTAAACAAACAGAAGGGAAGAATGACGTTGATACAATCATACCTACACCTCCACATCATGGGATTAAGAGATGAAGGGTTTTAGTGTTGACAGATAGCGGTTTAGTTAGAGTGATTATTTCATTGTTAACGGCTAGTATATTCCCAAGCTAGTGAAAATAATCTTAGGCTTATTCGTTATTGGGCTCAATCAATTGAGGAAAGCCCATGGTTACAAGTCCTTATTTTAATTTTCAGACATCTTGGCACCGAACAACATTCATGTTCAGCAAGAAAATTGAAATAGCCATCAGTTTAGCGAATCACCCCTCCCCTATATACCCGACTGAAGTATAAGCGCAAACTTTCCCTCTGGAATATCACAAACTAAAAAACCCAAAACTAAGCAATAACTGAAAATTAAAGCTTTACATCATTTGCTGCCGTTTTCAAATCAATTCTGAAGGTAGCTAATGCTAGGTCAGTTAAGTAATTTTTCATGAAACCCTATTGATTTGAATTAAGTATATTGTGTTTGTTGATAAATTTATAAAGTCTAGTATAAACAATTTTGTCTAAGACTTTTAATGTACTTGGAAGTAAAGAAGTGCGGCGATAATTGCTAATTTCGTAGGGATCGTCTTTTTTTTACAAATTTGATTGACTTTAGCCGTTTATATAAATCAGGGAATACATCTTGTGATGAGTTAAAAGCATGGCAAGTGGGTAGATTATTTCTTTCAGAAGAGACATTCTTATTATATCGCAACCATGAGATTTTGATTCAATTATATGACTAAGAATATTCAACAACAACAAAAGTTTGTATATAAGACGAACAGAATTGCACTATTCAGCGGAACGGCCGAAACAGCTGTGCGAATGTATGATTTTGTGTTTCTGAACATTCAACTTTTGACGAATCACAGCGATTCTTGATCAAAACACTTGAAGTGGGCGGAGTTTGCTGCATATTTCGAGAGCTCGTCGTTCCTAGTCCTACATGCAAACGAAACGTGTGTGCAGCGCAGCGCATCGAAATCCAAGTAAGATGATCCCCAATGATATGGAGCGCACGTGCATGTTGTTTGAATACATTCTATCTAAAGGTAGCGCATGTATTGCAGTTGTCCCATATCCCCAAAAATGGAGTCCCGTTCTAGAGTCGTGATGCCATCTCAACCAGGATTGCCACCTCGGGCTGCTATTTCTGTCACATTTTCCCGAGACACTTCACTACGAAAAATTGAATGCATTAAACCTCAACTACTGTCACGGAAGCCCGAGCCTAAGTTTGAAAATGTTGGAAAGAAAGTGGAGAAAGATGCGGATCCCGTCCTTGCAAGCTCGGTGAATTACCACAGCAGGCTTCTTGCGGCATCGGGAAGGTAAAGCGAGCGAGCATGCTTGTTTGGTGTGAATGAATGTTTGGTGTTCGTGTGGCGGTTGACATACTGACATGAAGATGGCCTGTGACTGTTTGACATTTTGTACACATGTTTTTGCACATCCAGTCTCAGACTATTGACACTCGGTCTACCGGTATGCCTACAATGTAGGTATCTAATGTGTTGTACGATACCGGTACTTGTATTAAGTTGTATTATTAAATTGTATGATGCTTATTAACAATAGCTTGATACTTTTTCTTGACGTTAATATATCTTCGTACTACAGTACAGAGAAGCTATTCAATGAAATGTCTTGAAAAGTTGGTAATTAATATACAAATAAAACACGCATGAATAAAGGCCACTAACTTTAAAGTGGTGAATCTGCGGCATTCATGTAAAAACAATGGAACCATTGTCTACCCAATTAACACTTAATGTTATTTGTCAATGAACTCCAATCGAACACTGAGATAAAAGAGTATTATAATTTCAAATTATGGACAAGATCATAAATTACATACAAACTTTGATAGTTTGGAAATGAAAAAAATCTTCAAAAATGGAGTTTTCAATGTAGAATTTCTCTGGTATATTTCATATTTGAGATTTCCAAATTGTCTATAAAAGTATAAGACCTAATAATGGCCTAATTGTGAACTCAGTGGTGTTGGCGCAGAACTTTAAGACATTGTGTAGTTCTGCAATTAGACCCAAAAGATGGATTTTGGCTACCAAATGTTTCCAATAGTTTTCTTGTGGTTTTTTTTTTGAGAACTATTGAGATTTTTTTTTTTTTTTTTAATTTCAAAGTGTACTGGGCCGGTAATCAGTCTTGTGAATTAATGATTTCAATTTGGCAGTTAGTTGGTAGGTAGTCTAGAGTGGTAGAATATTGAGTTAGCTAATCAAAATTATAAATGACCTTGTGAAAGAGAAACCTGGATTATTTCTGTCAAACATGTATCATGCAGATAAGAGATGCAGGACATGTACAGTATCTCAATTTTTGTTCTGGGTTCAAATGTTTTTAAAAACGGGTTGGAAAAAGCTGGAAAAATAGTTCAATGACATTCTCTTGTCAGCACAAGTACAATAATTATGGCATTTTTATTTATTAAAACTCGCCATTTCTTCAAGAAGTTAAAAAAAGGAAATCAACATTGATCTACATCACTGTTACAACTTGCTAGTTATTCCTTTATTTTGGTTGACCACCTTCTAGTTTTACTGTAGGTCTACATTTACTGTGTAGTGTGCTGACCCTTGCAATGTAAGCTGAAATGACCTTCAGTACATTATAGATGGGATGTAGAAGGATTTATGTGGGACCTCCTCCCCTGCTCAACATTGCACTGCTTTGCTGTGCCATCGTGTGAACAAATTAGTTGTGTGGTTTTGTTGATATCAATTGCTCTATCATGAAATGAAAGCTCAGCAATATAAAGAATGATTACGCTATCTGGTTTTACATTGCTGAGGCTTTACTTGTAGCCCTATAGATGAAAACTTGTAGTTAAAATAAAGACTTTTTCAATTAGATGAATTTTCAACATCCAGGGCTTTTGTTCATTGTTATTTTTCATAGTTTTGATTTCAGAATATTTTTCGAAAGCGCACATTTTACTTTGAAGTTTGACAGTTTATTTTGATATCTCTGTATGTGATCTGCCCAACCTGATTATCATATACTTGTAGATGATAATGAAAGACATGTTTCTTATCACCAACAGGTGTTACATATCTCGGTGGTGAGAAAAGGGTCCTCTTGTTCTGCACTTCATCTTGTAAAGATGAGCTATCCAAATTCCAATAGGCTTTTGACAAATAGAGTTTGCATGTGTTCATTGCACAGCTTTTTTACATACCGGTGTATATATTTTCTTTTTGATAGACTGTAGATTTTGTATAGCATTCATAATTGTGGTAGCTTCTTCTTTGATAACAATGATGACATTTGTAGTAGTTGTACATGTAATTGTATAACCACTTAATTCATTGAAAATGAATACCCCCTAAGTAAGAAGTCTTTAAAGATACTATGTCCCTTTTGCAGCCAACATCAAATTCTGTAGAACTTTGCAGGAATTATAAATATGTCATGTTTGTCCTATCTGTGAAATTGAAACGTTAGCAGTGTCCTATTAAATATTCAAATTATGCAAGGAAACCTGTTTACTTGCTAGACTTCACTGTCAGACACTATTGAGTGATTGACTGGCTTTCTTTCTTCTTTGGTAATAACCTCCATGAAATAAGCTGTAAAGGGTACATGTACATGAGCATTTGTCTACATCAATAACCCACTTCTTGTAATGGCCAAAATTAAACTGATCTATTGGCTTTTTCTCCTCTGTGCCGTTCATCATCTGGACACATCCAATGAAAATCAGGCCACTATAAAAAGGGTATAAGTGAAATGTCTCTTCCATTTTTCTTACCCTGCGGGCATTAGCACATGGAAGAAGTAGGTACATGAAACAATAGACAGCCTGTATTTCTTTGAGCACAGAAGATAATTACCCCAAGTTTATTTTCCAGGCTCCATTCACAAAGACAACCCTCATTACAACTTGTAATCCTAGGTGTGAATAGCTCTGCAATTAACCCCTTACAAATCCCATTGTGTTGACACTGTTTTGCTAAGCTGCTTATTTACACTCTTGACAAAGGTGTGCATTACCCAGGAGGCTTACAGGTAGCCAGCCCTTCCATTGAGTATCTCTTTGATATGTTTGAGCTCTCCAGTCAATTCTAGTTTAGAAAGTTGAGGTGTGATTTTTGTTTGCTCATCTTGCGTGTAGAGTCTTTGGGCTCTTTTTTTCATTAATATTCTATTTAATTAGTTTGTGATGTTAAGTTTGTGACCAAACCAAAATGACTGATCAAAAGAAGATGATGTATTTGTATGGATGTTAAGTGGGAGCTGTTATAGGGCAATCAGACTCTTGTAATAAGCTCATTTGTATGAAAGCAGAGAAATAAGTGAAACAGAATAGCAAAAGTTTGAAATAAATTGGACCATGTGCAACACCATTCTGTTTTGGTTGAGTCATCGACTCATCTAATTCACATCACTACAGCTACTGTAAAATACGGGTGCAAGGCTCGTATCTTGATTTACAAAGGAAGAAAGTTCACATCCTACATGTCCTAGCTCCTGATGTTGCATCAACCAGCTTGCAGTCTGAGATCAGTTGCCCAACATGTGTTGACAAAGCCATCTACTCATCTCAACCTAGACTGTGGAATAACCTTCCACAATCTATCAGGAGCACCATGACCGAGTCTATGTCAACATTCATGTCAGCTCTCAAAACTTTCCTGTTCCCAGCTCAACATCACCTTAAGAATTTATACCAACAAACTACAAAGACTAATAAAAAATAATCTGAATTTGAAATAATGACCACGAACGTTGAATGTGTGAGAAATTGTAGAGCAAGCACCATGAGCGCCCATCAGAGGTCGACACTAGCGCTACACAAGAAGCCATCATCACAACTCTATCCCTCCTTCCCCCTCTCTCCACCACCCTCCCCCTCTCTCCACCACCCTCCCCCCTCTTTTTTCCTCATGTTCATCATCTCACTTCACATTTTCTCCTCTTTTTGACCATACACTATTTATAGTTTATTGACCTCTGCTCTAAGTGCATTTCACATTCCCACTATTGATTTATTGAAGCTAAATTCAGGCTATGCTTCATAATAATAAACATAGTACATGCACAAGTACTTGACTCACAGTGGTTCTATTGTTTGTTAACCATCTGTCTCTTTGACATAATTATCTTGTGTTGAGAGATAACAATTATCAGTAATTCTGATTACTCCAGGAAAAATCATCTGTGAAAGAGACTACCGGTATTAGAATTATTGTGATACTTTTGTTTTGACTAGAAGAATGTAAACAATGTTTTCTAACTGCCTAAAATCGTTATGGCTCAACAAATGAAAAGGAACACCTATTCCCATTGTAGACACTGATCGACCACAACTCCTGATATATCACAGACAAATATAAATGTACAATTTTTTTTCCAAGCTGTCAACTCATTTTCTGATAAAATCTACCGGTAATCACTTTTATGTGCCTACATATATTTTCAGATATAGTGAAGAATTTGTTTAATTGATGTATTATTAACTGATTTATCTTAAAATTGATATTTTCATAATGGTTAAAGTGGATATTGATGCCCATATTATCAGCCAAAATATTATTGAGCTGTTATGAAAGTTCTGGTGGTTTCCAGCTGTCCCTTGAGTGAAAGCAGACAATTTTCCCCCCTTTTTCTCTCCAAGCAGCTTGCAAGATTGTGTTCCATGTTAGCCTCATATTTATAATGTTGATTTTCCCCATTCTTTTGAATAACAGATCCTTTGACTTAGTTGTTGGTAAGCTGTGTCATCTCCTGAAGACCAATGGGTATTACTTGGACTCTAGGTATAAAGGTGAGAGTAATTTAAATCTTATGTCCGATTTACAGAACATACTGTTTCTGAGAGCAAATCTTGTTCCTAGTCATGTAATATCTTTCAGGCTCATCAAGACATCCATCAAAGTCCATATTAAATTTGTAGAGCGTTTTAAAGTAGACATTTCCTCAAAAGGGAGTAATTCTCAAACCAGTCACTACAAACCACTCTTAATAAATATAGTTTTTATTTCAAACAAGTCAGTTGCAAGGACAGCATCACTAGACTTGGTTTTAAAAAGTTGAAAGACCAAATTAGTCTGGATTCTCTGATGCAATCGATTATCAAGCATAACAGGTTGTTTTTGTTTTGTTTTTTGGGGGGATACTTTTGGATGTCTTGGTTTCATGTGGTACCAAGTAAATCACCTGACATTGCAGAAAGTTTTATTTGTCACAGGAGTGAGAATTTATCTCTTGAAAGTAAAGTCGAAGCTAAAAATATATATATATATATATATATACTTTCTGATGATGGTAAATTGGTAATAATATTGCACTAGTATCCATCATGCAGAGTGTTCAAGGCACCCTGAATTACCGGCTCTAGCTGGGCCACCATTCCATGCTCACAGTATTCAAGCAATAGCATTACCCATTTAACACCTGGGTGGAGGGTGGCAAAGCTAACTCAATACCTTGCCAATGGACACCATTGCATGGTCAAATCCGTAACCTTTGCATGTGCTGTTAAGTTTTTAAACCACTTGACTATGACACTTTTTAAAGGGATAGTTGAGTTCTGTTTTCAGACCGCAAATGCCTTCAAAGTGCACGGTTATTGCTCTTATTCTTATCTTATCTAAGACATTTCTAGTGCCCTTTTAGAACCTAAAATTGCTATGAAGGTAATTTTAGACCCCAAAATGTGTAAAAATCTAGTCAATATGATCATACCGATTCAGCTCTACTTTAAAAAAAAAATATGGTGACCGTTAATTAATTATTTAATTAAAAATAACAATACATGGGTCAGCTGGTTTTGCGTAATATAACCAACACGAAAATGCCAACAAAAAGCCAACATCGGCATTGACTATAATACGACATAATAGGCGCTATTTCATTTTTTTCAACTGTTTTTTTCAAATTATCTAATATTTGTGGTGGTACACAAGTATTAGAAATGGTTATATTTATGGATATTTCAGCCCTCTCTGAACCGATTTTGATCAAACAAAGATGATTTTGTCATTTAAATTGTATGTTCTTTCAAATTTGACACTCAGTTTTTCATGATCTCACAAAAAATTATTTTGTGTAGCGCCCTCTGCAACAGAACTCAACTATCCCTTAAGTGTTTCAACCACTCAATGTTGACACCTCTACCTGTGACACCAATGCTTCCGAGCAACATAGATGTAGTTGCTACGGTAATTGCTGGAATTCTCTTTCCCCATCATGTAGATACCATGGATGCTATGTTCTTCACTATTAGGACCCTGATCCTGGACCAAGAGAAAAGTGAACTCTCTAGGACTAGACTCTTGGAGATTCTGGAACTCAGGGCCAAGAAATGGGGTCATGACCCTTTAGAGCTTCCACAGGTTTGTCATAGGCTGTTTGTCTTCTCTCTATACTGTGTGGAATATAATGCACGGATTGTGAAGTGGTTATCCCAAAAATTTCATTTTGATCCATTTTATTGTTGATTTTTTTTCTTTTTTAAACTATGCAATACAATGTAAATATGGATGTTTTTTAAAAGGTTCCAGTAAGTTGATGTTGCATGTGTTATGTAATATACAGACCCATGACTCCAATTCAGACTTAGGGGCCTTAAATTTCAAGATTGAGAACCAGTTTAATGAAATGTGTTTCCCAAGTGTTTGAGATATCAAGATAATCATAGAATATCATGATTTAATTGCCTTAAACTGTCCAATGTGCTTTCAACTCAGTATTAGATAAGGTTCTATGGAAAGTGATAAATGTAGTACCATGTGTGTGTGTTTTTTAAATATAAACTTTGAAAACAAAAAATCCTACAACTAATTTCCATGAATAAGGTGATGCTATACTTTTTTTCTTCTCATTAAAGCCTCAGCCACGAGACTTGCCTTCTCCCTTAAAGTCTCCTGAAGTTACTCATCCTCAGGACAGGGTAGTCATCCAGACCCAAAGGCCACTCCAACAAGGTGAGGTTTTTTTTTGTGCTGTTGGTTCTTGATAACCAGGACGTTATTTTATGTTATAAGATGATGAAGCGGATTCTAATCAAATGATTGGTTGAGAGCATACATGTGACCAGGCATTTATTTTTGCTTAACACATAATTCTACTAATGACCGTTCATTAGTAAAATCATGTTATAAAACATCATCTTATAAAACAAATAATACACCTCATTTTGTTCGGGTATTATTACCTTGTGTAGGTAATTCTTACTAATGCCCTCGCCTCAATGCCGTGTATTATTTGTATAAAACCATCACAAGTACAAATTTGCCAGCATTCCATTCTGTACAAATGCCTTTCGATGGGATGTCGGTGCACTTGTACATATGATAGCTTTGTGTAATTTTTTTGCATTTTTCCATATGAACCATCAAAATCTGAAATGAGACCAATCAAGATATTATGTAATGAGTCGTATCATTCTTTCATGATTCCTTTTCATGGAGTTGCAGGGCGCTACTCCCCCATCCCCCTACCTCCTCTCCAAGTCGCCCCGCCCAGCCCCGACATGGAGGCAATGACTCATGTGGCCAAGTCCATCCCGTTTCCCGACGACACTGACGATGAACAGGAAGACGATGACCAGTGGCTGACGACGTCGGAGATGACCTACGAGTCTGATAGCTCGGAGGAGTTCATCATGCCAGAGCATGACATGGATGAGTGGATGACATTGGAATCTACCTCAGAATTAGATGCTGAGCTGTCCAGGCTGCTGTCGGCCAAGCTACCTGATAGCTATAGGAGGAGAGGTAGGTGAACGCCTTTCATGATATGGGCAGAAAAGGAGTGTTGAACATACTGTTTGCATTCAAATAGGCTACACATCTCTTCCCGAAACTGAAACCGGTTTCTCCATTGTACAGGGTATTCTAATAATAATAATAATACATAACATTTATTAGGCGCTTAATACTGATGTTTCTAAGCGCACAGTGTTCTGATTAACCCTTACTGTACTGACATTTTCGGAGATTGCGCCGCAACCGCTTGGAATTTTGAATTGTCGTTTCATGACTTTTTTCCCTCAAGTCTTACGCACATTTTGATACCATTTTCGTCGAAATTGGATATACCTGTAAGGCGTTACATAACAATTAGTATGCGCATGTCATCAAAAAAAAATTTAAAATAATAAAAATCGCATCAAAATTTGCATAAATTATCATTATTAATTACATTAAAATAACTTTTTGTGTTAGAAAAGAACTTTCATATGAATAATGAGTTTCAACATTCAAAAAGTGGAGTTTGACACGTTTTCTGTAAAATGCATAAAATTAGCGTATTTTGCATAATTAATTAGGCTAACGACAAAAATTTGCATATTCAGAAAAAACTAATTATACCATCTTGTTCCTTACGTAAATATCTACAAACATGCAAATTTTCGTGTTCATCGGACAATCGACAGCCGAGATCATAGGGGGGGGGGGGGGGCCTCCCAGGCCCCCCCCCCCCCCCCCAGTCAGAGGGTGCTCAAAATAGCCCAGTACAGTAAGGGTTAAGAGAAGACTATAACCCGTAGAATTAAATTAGAAGAAAAAGCAAAAATACAAAAGTAACATAGATAAGGTAAGAAAAACAGTGGCAATCAACTAAATAAAGACAAATATGGTGCGCACCTCCATTGACCGACGCACAACTGCAATTTACAATTTGAAAAGATAGGTTTTGAGTAGAGATTTGAATTGAGATACAGAGGGGGCGCAGTGAATAAAGGCGGGCAGTTTGTTCCAGAGAGCGGGGGCAATAACTGAAAAGGCGCGGTCACCATACCGGGTGTTAGTGCGGGGTCCAGGTGTTAACAGTAATGTGGAAGATGAACGAAGTGTTCGTGACGACATTCTCATGCAATACATCGTATGAACAATTTACTACTGCATCAATTCGCTCAAGTGCATATCCAACCTTTGAAAGTACATTTTTTCAATTACTCAAAAACCTAGTGGCACAAAAGGAGTTTCTTATGTGCTATGAAGAAAATGTTACTTAGATTTAATCTAAAATTTTCATGTTTTTTCTCATTTTGTGAGAAATATGCCTCTTTAAAGCATATATGGATTAATGACATCAGTGTAATATTTGAAAGTATACTATTTTTACTGTAAATAATACTCGGATTCAATCCTAATTTTGTCAGTTGAAATTTGTTAGTTGAAAACTGGCACAAATGGATATGTACACCCATTTTCCTAAAGATAAAGACCAGTTATGGTCATGCGATTGCATTGTGAAAGAAACGTGAAATCGATCAGAAAAGGTTGATCATCTAGCATAGATGTACTACAAGGTTTTGGAGTCATCAAAATGATAAGAAATTTGGCCCAGTCTTTATAAAGTTACAAGCACTGTACACAAAAAAATGTATATGGGACTAAGCACACATGCGAGACACATGTGTTTTTATCTCTCACAGTCCTATAGATTGTATTGTATTGTATTGTATTTTTTTTCCGTCATTTAAAAAAATACATCAACATAATTATATATATATATATTTACAATCATAAAGACACACTTATAAAAAAAGAAAGACGGAGGGATGGCCCTACTCAGCGTTGTTAGCATAACAATGCTGGTTTACAGAGGGGTCCCTATAGAAATAGAAAACATGAAAATAGTTATTACAAAAGTAAGGAAAACTTACAGCAAAATAAGAACTTACAATAATAATTACAAATTCGAGTAAAACAAGAAACATGAGAGAAATATTTACGATATTTATACAAGAGAGAAAGCTAGACAAGTAAATTATTTATTTATTTAAAAAAAAAAGATACAGCTACAAGAAGTCTGGAATAGTATTGTTTAAATACTTTTTGAATGTTTGAACAGTTTGAAGTAATTTAGTGGTAGGAGGAAGAGTATTATATTGAATTGAGCTTCTGTATTGGGTAAACTATATTTACCAAATATATCAAATAGTAGGCGGTTTCCCAGCAAATTTTTTATCATCATGTATTATTCAAAACATATTCTTTCACATGATTGGTAATAAGAGCTTCCATTTCATTGTTTGAAATTGAGGTCTTTACCTTTAACATTATTGCATCCTTTGCAGTGAAAGCATGTTTCTGTAAACAACAACAAACGTTTTTATCAGTAGCATATGTTTAAAACTATAACAATAAAAAACGAATCATAACTTTTTTTTAAATCACAACCTAAATGTACAGTACATGTTAAACAAATATTCCCTAAAAGGTTTCAGACATGTTTCTTTCGAACATCCTAACAGTGAATGATGGCAAACCAGTGCGCTATACCCGGTCTTTCCTGCTTAACCTGTGGGAGTCTCCTTTCTCTAAAGAGATGCCTTCGGTCCTGAAGCATACCATCTCTCACAGCGACGTGGCCTTTATCATCCAGGTAAGTGCTTCTTGGTCAATCTCCTGTACAGGAGATGTTGCAATGGATGATTTAACCAGTGCTTCTTGGTCAATCTCATGTACAGGGGATGGTGCAATGGATGATTTGACCAGTGCTTCTTGGTCAATCTTGAGTACAGGGGATCAATGGATGATCATCCAGGTAAGTGCTTCTTGGTCAATCTCCTCTACAGGAGATGGTGCAATGGATGATTTAACCAGTGCTTCTTGGTCAATCTCATGTACAGGGGATGGTGCAATGGATGATTGGATGATTTGACCAGTGCTTCTTGGTCAATCTTGAGTACAGGGGATCAATGGATGATCATCCAGGTAAGTGCTTCTTGGTCAATCTTGAGTACAGGGGATCAATGGATGATCATCCAGGTAAGTGCTTCTTGGTCAATCTTGAGTACAGGGGATCAATGGATGATCATCCAGGTAAGTGCTTCTTGGTCAATCTTGAGTACAGGGGATGTTGCAATGGATGATCATCCAGGTAAGTGCTTCTTGGTCAATCTTGAGTACAGGGGATCAATGGATGATCATCCAGGTAAGTGCTTCTTGGTCAATCTTGAGTACAGGGGATGTTGCAATGAATGATCATCCAGGTAAGTGCTTCTTGGTCAATCTTGAGTACAGGGGATCAATGGATGATCATCCAGGTAAGTGCTTCTTGGTCAATCTTGAGTACAGGGGATGTTGCTATGGATGATCACCCAGGTAAGTGCTTCTTCGTCAATCTTGAGTACATCGGATGTTGCAATGGATGATCACCCAGGTAAGTGCTTCTTGGTCAATTTCAGGGGTGTACAGGGGATGTTGCAATGGATGATTTGAACAGTGCTTCTTGGTCAATCTCTTGTACAGGGGATGTTGCAATGGATGATTTGACCAGTGCTTCTTGGTCAATCTCGTGTACAGGGGATGTTGCAATGGTTGATCACCGAGGTAAGTGCTTCTTGGTCAATCTCCTGTACAGGGGATGTTGCAATGGATGATTTGACCAGTGCTTCTTGGTCAATCTCCTGTACAGGAGATGTTGCAATGGACGATTTGACCAGTGCTTCTTGGTCAATCTCCAGTACAGGGGATGTTGCAATGGATGATTGGACACCTCTTGACAAATACTTGAGAAAGGCAAATTTTCATGATTTCTGTGAATTTTTTAGCAGAATAGAGCAGTTGGCTTTTTGAAAAATGCCATTGAAATTGACATGTACTATAAAAACTTTGCAAATGTAAGAGGCAGCAGTTATCCATTTCTAGAATTTGATAAAGTCAATTCCTTTTCTAAAATGTATGAAATTCTTCTCTTTTTTAATTCTCTTTCTAAAGAATGTTTGTCTGTTATACAAACTACTGTGATCCAGCATTAATAATCCTACAAATGCTCCAGAGTTTGGGCTTAGGATGGGATCTACATGTAGGTACTTACGGATCCATTTTGCATCTTAGGTTGTAGAGAAGAAATCAGCTAGTGTAACCACTTTTCCACAGTTGTAATGAAGGCAACCCTAGTATTTAATGATTCTTACCTTGAAAATTGCAAATCCTGTTTCTAATTCAAAACATCATTTAATAGATTAAAATCGTGTTTATGTTTGTAGAGGTGTCGTGGTCGAGTGGATACGTCGCCAGACTGTTGATCACAAGGTCCGCGGTTCGAGTCCTGCCGCGGCACTAATGTCCTTTGGCAGGACATTGATCTACATTTGCCACACTCAACCCAGGTGATGTTAATGAGTACCTGGCAGGAATTAATTCCTTGAAATGCTGGAGCGCTGTAATGGCAGCTAGGCTAAAGCCGGGGTAATAATAAATGCGCCTCGGAATAGAATTTCTAGATAGGGGGTGCTATAGAAATGCCTATTATTATTATTTATGCACATAATCTTGAAGGTTCTGGCCTAATTAAAATCTTTTTATTTTGTCCTTCAGAGACATGCGTTTTCTGATCCCAGAGTGCTATTTCAGCAAGGATCAAGGGATGATGTTCTTCTGCTGTCCAAATACCTACAGACAGACCCAAACTTGAGAGGTAGACACTCCAGCTGCAGAACTGCCCCAGACCCAGCAGCGTCTGGTGGTGGTGATACCCGACAGAGGACCTTGAGCTGGCCCCAGGGTGCAGGAGCCAGGAGCCGCCTTGATGTCCCAGGAGGAGGAGGGGAGTCTGGATTGACGCAAGGCGTAGAAGGAGCAAGGTACAGAGCAAGAGAGGAGAAGATAGACTCTCTGAATTCTGCAACTCTGCAAGGAGCTGGGAGGAACATCAACAAAGGAGATGCCCAAGGAGGAGGACAGGAGGCATCCATGAGACCACCTTCTCCAGATGATTGGCGGAGGGCTGGAGCCGGACGTTCACCAAGTGCCAGTAGTCCAGAGGTAAACCTTGTCCTCGGAATTCTTTCAGCGATTCTTAACTTACAGGATAAAAACAATTGAAAAACCTCAATAATTGACATCACTTTTTAGTAGCTTGTGAAAGGTTTTAGTTTGAACAACCCTATTCAGAGCCATTGTCATAGCTTTTATTAGCATATTATAACCCAAGCGTTGTGATCCCCATAGAGTCATTTTGCGTTTTTTACCGACTCACAAAGGGTCATAATTGAAACAAACCTACTTAAAGTCTATGTAGCTAAATATATATGATTAAATATTTGGAACTTTTGTCTTCTGTTTTACACTTCTAATCAAAACTGTTGAAGGGTGTTGTGCTTCCACAAAGATTAAGAACCAGTGGCTCGTATCATGCTACATATTTCACCTAAACTGGTTGCTCTTTATGGTTTTATAGTTTTTTACACTATTTCACTCAATAACTTCTGCAACTCTGCAGTACACATGAATACAATTTCAATTGGCAAAATTACTTTGAAAATTAATTATATTTTTGCGATAAAGGGCACCGTGAAGGTCAGATTTGAACTGCCAGGTGATAAGAAGGATGATGAATCCCAAACAGATCAGTCTCCATGGGAACAAGCACCTGCTTCAAGCCATGTCCTCCTCACGCCACGTCAGATTCTTGGAAAAGGGGTAAGGGGCTTTTTCTGTTTCATTTTAGATGATGTTCTTAGTTGCCTGTTGAAGCTTTAGAATTATTGTTGTTCACTACAACATAATACATAGAACATTTGAAATGTGCCATATTCAGGAAAGAACCATGACTTTAACTGGGCTATTTCAGACCGGGTTTTAAGATCTCGGCCGTTTCACAGCTGATCGCCGCGTAAATTTGCATGCATGTCAAGTGAAGTGTATAGAATACTATGGTAATTTCCATTTTTTGAAAAATTCACTCATTTGCATATTTATGGTTTGTACACAAATCACGAAAATGAAAATTTTTCGGGCTGACATGCAAAGACAAAAGGTCAATGTGACTTTGTAACAGTAGGTCCGATTTTTGAAAAATTTATTTCAAAAGATGCGCAAGACTCAAAAGAAAAAAGTCATAAAATTTCAGCGGAAGATTCTTTGGCATTAAAAAATTATCGAGAAAAATGAAGAAGGGGGGAGTTCTAATTTTTTTAGTGCTTATAATACATCCACAGGGGCATCGAAATATATCAAAATTGTAAAGATTCACTATCCACCAAATTTTCAAAATTTCCCAAAACTTTGTATTACCTTTAAGCAAAAATGTTGAAGACCTCATGAGAAAGTGGTAACTCACAGTGATTACTGTAGTATCATGAAAAGATCTATAACCTGCTTGGAATCTCTAGAAATGATTGTGTTCTTAATGTAATGGTCATTTTCATTATACAGGCCCAAGAACCCAGCCCGAGGAAGCCTTCACTGACACCACCACCTGATGTCAACAACAATGGGTTTGCCCATAAGAGCCTTGAGGGTGTCTCCGACAATATGTCTTCAGCACCTGCTCAACAGCCAGAGACCCTCACTTTCAGAGAAGTCTTCAAAGAGGTCATTGAGAAAGGCATCACCACTGGGGCACCCGGTCCGGCCGCTGACCTCCAGGCAAAATCCCCTCAAGGTTATGTCCCCCTCACTGTAACCTACAAACCTGTAGATACCAGATTGGCCCCCCACACTGTAACCTACAAACCTACAGATCCTAGATTGGGTGGACGCGGAGTAGTTTTAGCCGAGCAGGCAAATCTCGCGAATGTGCCCTCTGGAAGGAGTTTCTCTCCTGATTGGAGAGCGAAGCATGATTGGAGTTAAGAGGGGATTGAATCCATATCCTGGGTACAAGCAAGGTATTGTCATGTACCATAGGTACCATCGGATAACAGTGTCTTCAATAGGTACTGTCAGATAACGGTGTCTTCCAAGGATGTCTTCAATAGGTACCGTCAGATAACAGTGTCTTCCAGGGATGTCTTCAATAGGTAACGTCAGATAACAGTGTCTTCCAGGGATGTCTTCAATAGGTAACGTCAGATAACAGTGTCTTCCAAGGATGTCTTCAATAGGTACCGTCAGATAACAGTGTCTTCCAGGGATGTCTTCAATTGGTAACGTCAGATAACGGTGTCTTCCAGGGATGTCTTCAATAGGTACCGTCAGATAACAGTGTCTTCCAAGGATGTCTTCAATAGGTACCGTCAGATAACAGTGTCTTCCAGGGATGTCTTCAATAGGTACAGTCAGATAACAGTGTCTTCCAAGG
This sequence comes from Strongylocentrotus droebachiensis, assembly GCA_035222895.1. Classification (NCBI taxonomy): domain Eukaryota; kingdom Metazoa; phylum Echinodermata; class Echinoidea; order Camarodonta; family Strongylocentrotidae; genus Strongylocentrotus; species Strongylocentrotus droebachiensis. Next base: position 153,851 of record JAVYIG010002174.1, read on the forward strand.
ATGTCTTCTAGTACATAATGCTGATGCTTGATGGGTATGGGAGTAATTGACAGGGAGGTGTAGTCTACATCTGATTCAAGCTCAACATTGCAGCAATATATGTTGCAAATAAATAACCTACAGGTAACGGTATATCTTCCCAACAGATTCACACAATATTTGACATATGAAGGGAGTCTTTTGAGTCATGATCTGCAAAGCGCTTACAGACATTCGGTTGAGAAGGAAAAGTGAACAAAGCTTTTGATTCCCTTAGAATTTCAGTTGCACCAACACAGACATTTTCTAGTTTTGGCTTACTATTAAAATGATGTGGACATTCACCAGTAATTTGATATCTAGTGAGGCTGTTTTGTAATTCATATATGAGTAGATCATTAGTGAAGTGGTTCTTTATCATTTTGACCTCACAATCTTTCTGGTAGTTACTTGTGACCCTCAAAATGTAGCCATTGACCAATACCAATGTGCCTTTCATGCAGCTGTTAAGAGATTAATATGAGGATTATTTCAGCCATGGTTGATTGCAAAGTGACACCATGACTGATCCCCAGGAGGTCACATGATGAAATTTGATAGCCATTACACTAGGGTCTTGCTCAGATATGAAGTTGTAAACCGCAGCGGGGTTTTAACGACCTGTGAATGAACGGCGACGGCGGACAACAAAGATCCTACATGTCTTCACTAGGTCTGTGTGATAAGATTCACAAATGTGAAGCATAATATACTTAACTTACATCAGTATAGTACTCATCAAATATTTATTTTCATGTTTATTTTGTTTATGATGGCACTACAAGCACTATAATTGCCAAATAGTGTTCGCCTTTGCTGCAGTAAATTTTAGTGAAGATACTTTCTTGCCTTTGTCTAGATATCTATCTCATATCTTGTCATCTCAATTTTATTTCTGAAAGAGCTATACATGTATTTTGCTTTAGACTGGTTTGACAATATGCTGTTCATGTATTACTAACCCGCTGATTGATATGAATTTACATGTATATCATACTTGACACCGAGAGTAGGGCCAGGGTCGTTATTTACGGTTGTGTGTACATCCACGATGCTATCCAGGCACTTATGTTATCTCATAAATCATTTACGATGTATGAATTGTAGTTTCAACATGCATTTTGTTTATCTTATAATTTTTGCTCGTTACAAAACAATTTTCTATCAATTTCTTCTTTTTTTCTCTTTTTTGTTTGTCGGTACATAAACTTAAGAGTGCCCTTGTAGTTTATTACCAATATGAAACACAAATATTTAAATTGTAGCTTTTAACAACATTTTTGTTTGCAGAGGGGGGTAGGGGGGTAGGTAGTGCATCTCATTTGGGGGAATGTGTTATTACAAGACTTTGTAAGATTACCCTTTAAGTTTGATATCTGTATTAAACACCAGCATTCAAAGTTATGATTTTTGTTTTGTACATTGCCATCTGTCATTCAAAAGTGTGTGATTCCTACTGCCTGTAAGTTAATGCTTAAATACTATTTGATCATATAACTGAACAACCGTGTGTGCTATCTCACTATGCAAAAGATATTTTCTTTATGTATGTGAGACATTTTCTTTTTCAGTTTTTCTATATTTGTAAAATGCATTTACAGTACAGTATGTTTACAGCATGAAATGATATTGAACGATGTGTGTTTAAATGTTTCAGCTCAGAGACAACTCCTGAAAGTACTATAAGTTGATTGCACTTTGAATTTACATGTAGATGTAGATGAAAAAGTAATGAATGGTTACGGTACTTAATAAATCCATTGTATTCAGTGAAAGTTGCCACATTTTTTTTCTTTTAGTATATTGAAAAGGTGAATTTATGTAATTTTGAAGTTAAAAAATATCAAACTTTCTGATTCTCCCAATGAAAGACATTGTGAATGTATTCTTGATTTCTTGCATTCTTTTTCTCTTGCTGTTCCTCTGCTTCTTTCGCCCTGTACATCTCTCTCTCTCTCTCTCTCTCTCTCTCTCTCTCTCTCTCTCTCTCTCTCTCTCTATCTCTCTCTCTCTCTATCTCTTTCTCTCTCTCAGAATATTTATTCACCTAAGATTTGATTGCTGTAAAGTCAGCACCAAGTAATCTTCCAATACATTTTGTTAGGTTTATATGTGTGTCTGCTGGCTCTCTAGTCATCTGCACATCTGTGGTTTTCATCATTTTTCTTCATTTAGCAACATCAATATGTGCTTCAGATTAATTTAAAGTTCAATAATATTTTACGTCTCAAGTCGATTATTAAGTGCCCTAATATTAATTCCTTTCATAGTGGGCATTAAAGGTAATACAAAGTTTTGGTATGGGGGTCATGAATTTGGTTCAAATGAACATATTGGAAGCATATGGGATCCTACAATATTCAGTGGTCGTTGTCGCGGTTGAAATTGAGTCTGAAGTTATGAAATTGTAAATAATATACTCTTTATGTTGTATAGCTCACTCTCAAGGTCCAAGACATTAATTAAGCTATATTTGTTTCTTGACTTAAATCGACCGATTAGCTATTCCCGTTTGGAATTGAAATTTATCAAAATTTATAGGGAGCACTGTAAATGTTTATATTCAATTTTTCTTGAAAGTGTTTTAGAGGCTAAATTTTCTAGTGCTTATAATACATCCACAGGGGCATCCAAATATATCAAAATTGTAAAGAATCATTATCCACCCAATTTTCAAAATTTCCCAGAACTTTGTGTTACCTGTAACAGAAAAAAAGACAATACAGGCATTAACAAATTACTTTATATGCTCAGCTAAGAAGGAAATTGGTTTGTTTGGTAATAATTAGATTTGCTTTGATCGATTGGTATCCAAATAAAAAAACTGAGTTGAGCTGACCCTTGAACTGAAGATTAGAAGAAAAAAAATCACTTTTTAAGTGATCATGTTTATGATTGCTTCTGCAATGTATAATGTCTAAATAATCATACTTAAAATGAAAAATAAACATGATGTTTACGATTAACATTTTTATGTCTCCTGTCTCCTTATATTTCTTATAAATTGTTTTCTTCAAAGGTCAATTCTGAATGACTGCTTGTGAAATACTATACAGCTATATTACTTATATATAGCAGTTTCACATAACTCCACCCAACGGTAATTATAATGAATAATTATGGTAGTAATGATATTAGTGATGGTGACGATGATGATGTTGATGTTGCTTACAGAATGATGTTGACTTTATGAGTTGGCTCTCATTCCTTTTCGTAGAGTACTCTCTCTTCAAATCCTGTGATGACTGGCTTGTCACAATAACTGACACCATTAACTCTCGACAGGTCACAAGTTTCACTCTTAATTGCTAAGGCTTTCACTCTTCACTGACAGATTCTTCACTCCTAACTGCCTAAGATACGAATGAAGTCTGTCTTATATACCACTTTCAAAACAAGCCTCCTCTGTTCTAAGGAGATGGAGAAAGACCAGTCATGTAGGTCACAAGTATCGCGCTGCGGAGTATTTAGGAGAAGGGCGTCACTGAGCACATAAAAAGAGAGTTCAAAGTCATAGAGAGAGAGAGGATACAAGGACAGGAGAAAGTCAAGACAAGAGAGTTTCGGGAAAACAAGAGCGAAGGGAAAGAATGAGAGCTAGTGAAAGTCAGGCAAAGTCAAATAAGTGACAAGGAACAAAGCAAAAGTTCTAAAAGTGAATGCAAGGTCAAAGTGATGAGAGAATAGAATGAACTCCGCTGTATGCAATTGAGATCGGGCTGGCTGAATAAGTAATTTGCAATAGCGTAATTATAGCAAGACATCCTTTACAAGTTTATATAGACTAGTACAATAATCATGAATTGTTCTAAAGTATACTAAAGCATGGAATAAAACATATACATGTACATAATATTATACAGTAGGTTTGCGGGTGCGCCATATGAGAGAGAGAGAGAGAGGGGGCTGAGGAGTCCTGAAAAGGACTCTGACTCGGTAATCTTTCTTGGGGGTGTGTAGTCCTGAAAAGGACTGTTGTTATCTTTCTTAGCATATAGTTCTAAGGAGAACTATAGCGCTTGGAGAGGATGAGTGGCTCCATACATAATATTACATCAAATAACTGCGTGACAATAAGGCATTCTTGCCTGAATCACCTGTTTTGACATTGCCTTTTAAAAATTACCATTGTAATTAAATTTAACCCCAAGATACACAAAGTCATGTACCATATTTTATTTGATTTATTTATTTCTGCTTGATTTTCTGTTTCTTTTGCATTTTTACAAATATATAACAAACAAATATTGCAAATTTACACATGACAAAATAATATATGTAGAATAAAGTAAGGCTGGCTGTAACTAATCGAAAATATCAAACAGGAGGGTTGACAAATATTGATAATTTCGTTCCCATACTTAAAAACTGGGTACTTGCGTACCTTCCCTCTCTAAAAATATCATTATCTTTGTTTTTTCATGATTCACATGCAATTTCCATTCTTTTCAGTAGTTAGACAGAGCATCTAAAGCTATTTGGAGTTCCTCTCGATTTTCAGCCAAGATAAGAGAATCATCTGCATATAGCAATGAATGTAAATTAATAAATAAGTCTTCATCAGAAATGTTATCAAGAACATCAAAACACGCCTCATCATATACCGTAACTTGCGAAAAGTAAGGGGATAAATTATCACCCTGCCTTACCCGAATATTAAAAGCAAATGTTTTAGACTGAGATGTCGAAACACACGACTTGGAAGAGGCGTACATATTCTTAATGGCTTTAAATACCTTGCCGTTTATTCCCGACAATAATCATTTATACTATTAAGAAATGCTCGATCTATCATATCAAAGGCTTTTCTAGAATCCACAAAGGCGTAATAAATCTTCCTTCCCTTTGACGAATAAATATCAAGCAAAGATTTCAACACAAATGCGTGACCCAATGTTGGATAACCTTCGCGAAAATCTGCCTGTTCTTTTCCAAGTGCAGATTCATTTTCAAAATATAAAGTAATTCTATGATTCAGTATTGAAGTGAACAACCTTCCTAAACAGCTTAAAAGGGTAATACCATAGTTGTCTGGATCTTTGTCCGACCCTTTGTTTTATTCCACTTTCTAGAACTATATTAAAGATAATTGTTATCACTTCCAGAACCGTTTTTCAAAAACTCATTTATAATTTGGTCAATAACACATGCCTTATAGTTTTTCAATTTCTTAATCATCGAAATAATCTCCTCGATAGCGATATAGGAGCATTCAATTCATCATTTATGTCCAATTCTGACACTATTTCAGTTTGTTGTAGTGTACTTGATTCATCTTGAGCGACATTCAAATTACGAAAGTGATGTACAAAATCATTCAGTGAGACCTTATTATTGTTTTGCTTTCCGGAGTTACCACTCAAAATTTTCCAATACTCTTGTGGGTTTGTCTATTTTGTTGATCTGAGATTATTTGCTGTATAAAATCATTTTTCTACGAAGCAACCGTTTGTATTTTCTTCGCTGCTTTACAACTTTCGCCACTCATTTCTTTTATTTTATCAGTTGGCTCATCCTTCTTTTTACGAAACCCTTGCCTGTTTACATGAATTATCAAACCATGGTTTATTTTCTTGTACACCGTTTTTTGCCAGAGATTTTCTCCGAACTTTTTTCTCACAGACCCCAACCTCTAGGGCAACATTTACAAGAGAATCACAAAGAAGTGTACAAAACCATCCACACTGAACTGGGACGTTGATCTTTCAACTCATTAGTTCACTTATCATTTTATCCACGTAATTATCTAGATTTGATTTAAAGCTAGCAACTTTTTCAGCAGACCATTTAAATGCCATATACGTTTCTCGCTCAGAGGAGATTTATTACATGCTTTATTGTGCTCCTTTTTATGAACTTAAAAATACACAAAATAAGTAGCAAAGATTCTATAAACATTATATATATACCACCCACCCCGAACCCTCCATTCAATTAAGCAATCAAGCATTATATATATATATATATATATATATATATATATATATATATATATATATATATATATATATGATTTGTATATTTCTCTTTGTTGATTCCTTTTGTGTGATTATATTTATCTTGTCATTCATGCTTGTTTATTATGCTCTCTATAAATACTGTATTATATTTTATACATATATATATATATATAAATATATATTGTGCATGTATTTAAACTAGTAACAATGTTTGTATATATATATCTTATAGGCAAGTTCATCACATGGGAACAATGGGTTTACCGTATTCAAGGGGCTTACTTTGAAATAAATTATGACCCTTGAAGGGGCATTAAATCAATTATCTTTATTACTGATATAAAATAGTGTAATCAGTGCATAAAGATATGGATCTACAGTGTGTTTCCAAAAAAAGTTTACACCCAGAAAATTGGTTTTTATTTTAGAACTCATCTATGAATAGTAAATTATCATACATCTTATGAAAGAGTGTTTTATCCCAAATCATTTGGTATTATTTTTATGTGATATGTGTTCACGCAGTCGGATGAACAGGAGACTTGCGCCAAAGTAATAAATGTGATGTTTGAATAAAACAATTGGGATTTGGGTATTAATTCGGTCTTTGCAGAGCCAAATAACATCCCGAACACATATATCAAATATCAAATATCAAAGAACATTTGAGCGCGTGTGCGAGTGTGACTTTGCTTCTGCAAAAAGCATATGCAAATTTGCATCTCATTTGATAAATGCAATTCATTCTCTCAAGACAGTCGATTTTTGCACTCTCGCAAAAGTCTCCTGTTCATCTCAGCGTGTACACATACCACACAAAAATGATAACAAAATATTTGGGATATAACACTCTATCAAAACATGTATGATAACTTTTCGTCCATAGCTGACTTTTAAAATAAATGACAATATTCTGAGTGTAAACTTTTTTTTGGACTCACACCGCTATGGATCATCTCCAACCACCACGAACGCACCATCATGTAGAACATCCCCCTCTCGCGTTCTATTGAGCTCAATTGGGGTTATTGCATTGCACGATAGGGCTCTTTCGAATAAAAAAAAGTGACAATCGAAGCATAAGGTAGATTAAACTTAAATAAATTAATTAATAAACTAACTTTAATTAGGTATTTGACTGAATATTGATTGGAAAATTAAAAGTATGGTCATTATCTTAACTAAAAATAATAAAAATATTGACACGATCACAGGTTATTCACCTACAGTCAAATGGACGCGTCTGACAATAAAGACGGAAGTAGTACAGCTATCAAATGATATGATAACACACTAACACAAGAATGAATGGATAGGGCTGGAAGGTGTATCGGTGTCTTTGGATGTTGTCTCACATCATTTTAGGAAATAGTCACAAAGTAGTTTATCCCGATTTGTTGTAGGTCAACCGTAAGCCGCATATAAAGGTATTATTTCATGTCATTTGTGCCATATTTTTTTAAACTGTGGTTTTGGGGGTAAATTCCAGAAGACACTGAACCGATGCCAGAAGGCAGTACCCGGTAGCGGTAGTGGGCTTGAGAGTTGAGGTGTGACATTTTTTAATGTTTCTCATGCAGCAGATCTAGCGTAGCGCATGCATGCCTATTTGAAGAAGGGCATTGGCCGCAGAGCTATCTAGCTACTCGAGTCACTTGAGGATCTTATAAGGGGACGGTACGGGGTGGCGGCAAGCTACTAAACTGGGTGAGGACAGGGGCAGTTTCTGATTCTGTGAATGATTAGCATGCCATGGATAAAGGATTAAGGATTAACACATATTGTGTCATCTGTGTTTGGGAAGCTCAGAGTCAGACTTTATCAACTTTAATATGTTTTTATTATAGTTTTTGTTTACAGTAATTTATACATCTATATTTCTTGTTGCACTCACTGAAACTGATTCTACCATTTTATTAGCAAAATTAGATGGTGTTGTTTTAATGACTTAGCATTTGTGTGTGACTGGATTTTACATGGACAGTTGTGAATGTGATGCATTGAGCTCAACTTTGTGAATGTGGGCATGAGATCCACAGTTCCACACCTGTGTATTCTCTTAGACTTTGTTTTCTTTAGTTTTCCATATATCGATTATCATGAAGCATGGTAATTTATCATCATTTCTGTCTGTTGAACTTCAAGTCTATTGGATATTTAGATTGTAGTACCTCCAAAACCATTTCTCTTTTTTCAGTTTTCAGGTTTGATCCCCAATCCATGTAGAGTCTATATTCTAATTTATGTGATATAGACTCTAGATTTCTAGATCTATTTTTATTTCTTATTTTTTATGTTTGCTATAAAAAAGGCATTTATTTGGTTTTTAGTTAAATCTGTAGAGAAGCTACAAATTACATGAGTGGACACCATATTATTTATGAGAAATATTTTATTTCGTATATATGCTGATACAAACTTAAATTCAGTATTTCTGAATTAAAATGAGCAGAGGTCTCATGACATAGACACTAGTGTAGGTTTTAATTTATAGTCATTAAATCTCTCCTTTATTGCTACTTGTTGCTGTATATATACTTCAAATTAATGTTCATTATACTGATATTTAAATCACAGATTAAAGGGAAATCCAACCTTGATAGCAGACTACTTTAGAGGAAAGCAGAAAAATCAGAGAAGTAGTCTGGTGAAAAGTTGGATGAAATCGGGAAAAAAATGGGAAGTTATGAATGTTTGAAAGTTGTAATCACTATTATGTACATGTATACATGTACATGGGCTCTATGAATTGGCGGAATCAGTAATGTCTCTGATGTAGTGGCGGACAACTATCCAATTTATTTTCCAACACAAAATTACTAAAAGTTAAATTTTTGAAAAAATGATGACTTGGGAGTTGGAGGGTCTATTCCCTTTAGAATTAAAGGACCTACATGTATGATGGTATGCTATCCAGGGAAAGAGGTACTAAAGAGAAATTTGCAGCCTCCCCAAATTCTCTTGAATAACCCCACTTCTAAAGTAACTACACTGGTTGCCAGTTCACCAGAGAATCACATTAAAAACAATGATAGTTTCTCTCATCTCATCTCATCTGTCCCGTAGTCTGGTTGACCGTTGGGGCACCACTGTAGATTTTACAACCAGCTTCCTCCATTCCTCGCGGTTCTCAGCTTTCCTCCGTATGATGTTCCAGTCAAGGCCAGTCCATTCTTTGATGTTGTCTCCCCATCGTTTCTTCTGTCTGCCTCTTCGTCTTCCTCCCTGTACTGTTCCCTGTAGGATAGTCTAGGATAGTTTACAAAGCTCTAAATGGTCAAACTCCATATTGACTGCAAAAGTAGTTGTTATTCCTGTACAGAATACAGATCAGATAGGATCCAGGTCTGTCATTTGGACAACTTGTTACACATCCTTTCCCTTTAATTTCTCTCCATTTCCAACTGCTCCTTTTGTTCTTTATGGATTAAATTGCCCCCCCCCCCCAACAGAAAAAGAAAAACAATCAAACTTTCTTCTCATCTCAGCAGGTCCTGTGAATTGATCTACATACATGTTACATGTATAAAAATAAAAAAGTTTCTTCATTTTAGCAAACCGTTTAATAACAATCGTCACTTGTTATTTGTAGAAATTTGGTGCCGATCTAGAAGGAAGATCAGCCAACATTGTGGTAGCTCTGGTGTGCACTACTGAGGACCTTTGAGGGGTCATTGGTGTTGACTGCTTGAAGATGGCAGTGGTACAGAACGGCACCATGGAGCTGAGCGAACAGGACATCCACAGCATGCAGCATAACATGGCCCTGGGCACGCTCCTGACCCGCTTCTACGGCCGCAAGCGACCGGAGCGCAAGTCCTTTGAGGTCAACATGGAGACTAGGCAGGTCGTATGGAGGAGGCAAGGAGGAAGGACCGAGGGAGCAAGTAAGTCATTGGAATCTTATTCAGCATTTGTTTGGAAGTTTAGTGCATGAACAGTCAGATCTGCAGCTTTGGCCATCTCTGTGCCAGGACCACTTGTCGTTGGTGGTCACCTGTATTGCCTCCCTCTATGAAATGTCTAGAAAATTTTGGGAAATTTTACCTGTTAAATGTATGGAACAACTCTTTTTTGTTCTTTTTTGATGGATTGGATTTAGAGGAAAAAAATGATTACAGGAATTGTATGAAAAATGATTACATGAATAAAGATAAATATTTCTGTCAAAATTATTAGAAACACATTAAAATTACCGGGAATATCTTGTCCATATATATTAGGTTATGTTAACCCTGTAAGTTGGGGCTTTGATTGGATCGGAAGATCGGAGCGACACTCTCGCACCTGTGATCGGTATCGGCAAAAATTATCGGCAAAAAAAATCAGCAGATTTTTTATATTTTTAAAATGCCCAAAACTTGTAACATTTTTCGGCATTAATCAGCGATCAGAAATTATTATCAGATTTCATCTAATTGGCCAACGATCGGTCCCCGATCCGATGATAATCGGTTACAGGCCTTGTGTCACACCTTCACCCCTAATACTCAACAGCAGGCATCTAAAATTGGATCATGAGAATGTATCAAGACAATTCACTTTGAAGAGAGTGGGATTACATTTATTTAGAATTAATTATTTACATTGGTTTCAATCATGCATTTAGAGTGCTAACCTGCTATGAGTAGAAAGCATTGGTTTGAATTACGATTTCTTTTTATACTAGGGCTATCCAGGACAATACATGGTACAAGGTTATTTGGATATCTCTAGCTGTACAGTTTAGAATTGGTTCAATCATTTTTTTTTTTTGTATTAGCAGGCATTGGTCATACATGAGGAAGGGGTAAATGATTACTTTTCCTTTTCCACTTAGAAACCCCCAAATGTGGCAGAGTAATCTTGAGGCCCTGAATCATAATTATAATATAGCAAATTTGTGTAAATAAAACCCTTCGTCAATTGATTTTAGTGTTCCTTTACTAGTGCAGCAGTGAATATTTGACAAAGTACCACTTAAAGAGAAGGTTGAGTTCTGAGGAGAGGTGCACAATAATTTATGAGCGTTATCATTTTCATTATGCAAATATGGGCAGATTTAAAAGCACTTTTAATAGGAGTGAAGTTTTGAAAAGTCAAAGAAAGTTAACAAGAGAACTAGGACTTCATATTGTGATAAAAATGTACATGTAATTATTACTCATTAGTCATTAGTAGTATGTATCTGAATGAAGCCACATACATGTATGAATGATTAAAGCCTTTAGTGAATGAAACATACTTGTATAGTGCAGTAGGCTTCAAAGCCACATTGCTAATTAGTTTCATTAGATTGCGTATCGGTATGACTCAGTTTCCCACTTTCACACCCACTTAATAATTCAGGGTTCAAAGCTTAGTACTACTAGAGGTATTTCAAAATGTTACATGTTGGGGAAATAGTTGGGGGAGGGGTAGCCTATGAGGTAAAAGTTATAAATATATGTACAGTATGTGTACACATGTAAATCTTTATTTTTATCTTGAGATACCCTTGCTTAAGAAAATGAAATCTTGTTATAGTCGAGTTATTTTCCTTCAAGTGTTGTTTTCTGCCAAATCACTCTTCTTTTCCATTTTATTTGTATAATTTTTTTTTTTTTTTTTTTTTTTTTTAATTTTTAAATAAATAAAAGTAGAGTTTGGAATCTGACAGCCTATTTAATACCATTTGGCTCCAGATTTGAGTATTTAAATTTTCTTTACAAATTACACTCATGACTTAAGTTCCAAACTGGACAGTGGTTGACCTTGCTACGTTAGTTTATACATGTAGTTGTAATGAACCAATACTAGGATGCAAGAACTTTAATGCTACAAAATACTGAGATCGGTTGACATTCTCAAATAGAAGGATGATACCTTTTGTAGCCAGAGTTTGGATGTTGATAACTGATCATTTTACACATATTAAATGTGATATTATACTTGTCTGATTGTCACCTGTCGAAGGGCCAAGGTATATTGTGACTTTCGATTTTGACATGTTCCAGGATTATGTCATTGCTGTTGGTTAACCACTAACCACAGTTTTCAACCATGGCTAAATGTGGACCACAGTAATACCACAGTAACATAAGCCTTTCTAATTGGGTCATTCCACGGGGTTGGGGCAATTTTTGTGACATACCAGAAGTGAAACCCCTATCAACTGTTACCATGTTTACTCGAATTGAGTTTTGAATTTCATAGCTGACTATCTTCAGAAGTACTAAGCTTCATGGAGAATCATTATTATAGACCTTGGAAGGTTTATGTAATGTAATATGAATATGATGTCCATGTACATTGTAGCGCTGGTAAAAAAGAGAAATGTGTACATACATGTACTATTAAAAGCAAAGGTTTTGAAAATACAGGCAACTGAAACATTTGAAGTGCAAAGTGAAAGTACATTGAGTAGAGCCAGGCCTGTCTATACATCATGGAAATGCAAACAACAAATTTTCCTTAAAAATGTTAATGGTGGCGCCATCCATAGATAATGTTCCATCTCTCCTTGCTGATTATTTTGTAAACATAAAGTAATGCTAATGCAATGTCGTGGGTGCCCCGGCATGTTAGCCCATTAAAGATAAACTTGAGTTCTGGTAAAAAAAGAAAATTGATTCTCACAGAATCAAACGAAACTTATACTGAATGTTCAAGTTTAAAAATAAATGTCATTTGCCAAACAATTTTGGTAGAAAATGTATACTGGCTGAGTACTAATGAGCATAGAAAGATAAGGAAATCAAGGTAAGTAGGCCCGACACCATTTGTGTAGTCCCATATACATCTTTTTGTGTACAGTGCTTGTTACTTTACCAAGATTGAGCCAAATTTATTATGATTTTGATGACTCCAGAACCAATACTTCCATGCTATATGATCAATTCTTTTTGATCCATTCCACACATTTTCTTTCACAATGCAATCACATGACCAGAACTCAACTTTATCTTTAATGAAATGGGTCTGGGTGCATCAGACCTGAAGCCTGATGCACACTTTTTGTGCTGGGTTTGTCATTCTTCATTGGCGTCCTACTCGGCCGTAGCTTGTGGCAATCACTTTGATGACCGGGGGTAATAATGTAAAGCGCTTAGAAACTCGGATATTCCCGACGTATTAAGCGCTATATAAGCAATAATATTATTATTATTATTATTATTATTCTGGTTAAGCCTAATCAGCGAGTGTCATACATAATTACACGCAATTATCGGGAGACAGACTTGTGTAGAGAGTCATGGTCTATGCCTGATGGCCATCTTGGTGGAATCCTTACCTCCTTGTGATGCATCTACATGTATTGAGACAGTAGGGTGCTGCAAAAATATGATCTGCCGAAAAGCCAGAAATGGTGATCCGACTTATTGCAGCCTTTATTTTGTTAAAATATGAATTTAGAGCTTTGGTTTGGATTGGGTCGGTTTGGGAATTTTTGGTTTGGATAAAGTTTATGCCTGAGTATCGTGTTATACATGTAGGTACAAGATTTAAGTTAGGAAATTTTAGAAAGTGTTGTAATTGCTGCCAAGCATAAGTTGTAGAATCATCAGATTGGGTGAAGTATTTGTACCTGCCCAAACAGTTGTTTTACCTTGCCCAATACTTTGAACGTACATGTACATACGATGTGTTTCTTCTGGTGTGCATGGAAATTGTTATTAACCTTTTAACTTGGTTCAATTGTCTGTTGAAGATCAAATTTAATGCATACAGAGTAAGTCTTTGTGAAGTGCTACAGTGTATTACGAATTATTTCATTCACCTGTTAAAGTTACAAATAATTGTATTTCGATAGTCAGAAAAAAACTCAGAATGCAAATGGTAATTGTTGTTTAATAGGTAGGACAATCATTATGGCTTGTCCTACCAAACAACACAGAATGTATCCAATTGCATTCAATTTGAAAACATTACGAAAATGGCCTATATTGTCTAGTAGCCCTTGGCAAGTGAACGGTTGAATGAGGGCATCTACAGTACATGTATCAAATGGATAGTTCCTCACCTTGGAAGCTTTGTGATAGAATTATCATGTACAAAAGATCTAGTTTCAGAATAGGCGCAGCTTTAAAGTTTATTGTGAGATTGAACAGATTATTCAGAAAATTTATAGTAATCTACAATGTAACCATTGAGCATGGATAAGTTAAACTTTGTACACTGTACATGTATGTATGCTATGTACATGTACAAACATGGATTCAAGATATCAACTATAAAATAGAAATGTTTGTCTTGGTACATGTATATACATAATGTTTGATGCTTTGATCAGAGAGCTTTGAACAGAGAACTTTATAAGCTTTCGTAACAAGTACCGGTATATAACGTAACTGTGTAGTCCAGAGTCTAGACTTGATTGTAAACAAATGTGTAGGCCTGCATGTACATACACATGTACATGTATGTATGTGCTGTGCATACATAGTTATGACAGACTCTCCCCCCCCCCCTTCCCACCCCTAACCAAAAATTTGTTTCCGATTTTAATTTGCCTCTCCTCTCACTATTAGTACAGTACATGTATTTGAAATCCAAATCAGAGCTACATGGAATTTTTGTAGTTCATCATTATAGCAATGGTATAATTGTGCAGGTACTCATAAAATCTGCTTTCTAACCTTAAAATTGATTCTATAGTAATAACGTACATGTAGTGAGATTCACATAGGTTTTCCTAGAATCTCCCTCTCTCATTTGAGTTTGAGTTTTGAAGAAAATAGAAGTGGGTGGATAGCATATTAGCCCTCCCACACTAAATCTATGATCACGGTATCAGGTACAGATTGTCAATGTCATGTATGCACTTCATTTATATTCATAATGCATGGCATAATACTCATACAACATTGGATCATAATGAACATACATGTACATGTACAACCTTTGTAATGATAATGTTATATTCTATTGTTTGTTTTTAAGAGTGAGCCCATTTTTAAATTTAAGTTTAACTGAAAAGTGATTTTTACAAAGAGTTAAGCCTCGGTCACAAATACCATTACGAACTGCTACGAATGCTGTACGAACGATTTTCAGACAATGGAAATTCGGGAAGACAATGGAAAATCAGGGAGATTTGTACGAAATTATCGTTCGTACGAACCTTTGTGACCGTAGCATTAGTCAACAACTGAGTTTCAAGTGCAATACACTACATACAAAGACACATTTTTATTCACATTTGCAATACCCAAGAAGAGTTGGCCAACAAATAATTTTAACTTTGATACAAATTTTAAGGTACTTTTCTGTGACCACAAGATACTACTTTAGGATCCCCCCCCCCCCCCAATTAAAACGATACCCAGCTGCAACAAGGTTTCTCAGCTACTAGACAGCATAACAAAAGAGATCTTCATCTTGAATATTTCATTGATTGAAACTGTAAAAATACCATATTACATGTATATGCGATTAAAGAGGAGGTTGAGTTCTGGGAAGAGGTGAAAAATAATTTGTGAGCGTCATGAATTTATTATGCAAGTGTGGAAGAACATGGATGTAACATCATAAAAATCGGGATGGATTCTTATGCCACATCGCCCACATGTTTGTGTAGTCGCATCTTTCTGTGTACAGTGCTTGTAACTTTACCAAGACTGGGCCAAATTTCTTATCATTTTTATGATTCCAGAACCTTGCAGTACACACCAATACTTAAATGCTAGATGATCAACCTTTTCTGATCGATTCCACGATGTCTCTTTCACAATGCAATCGCATAACCAGAACTCAACTTTATCTTTAAGTCAATACATTTAACAGAGTATGAAATACTGACTTTTGTTTGTTTTGATTGTGGTTTCACACTCACTACTTGCTCTTCCTATACAGTGGTCCATATGAAATACCTTACAATCAATAGAGTCAATGTCAATAGACCCTGTTATGTTTGTGAGAATAATAACTATAATTTCATTGCAAAATCCTTTTGTTGATGAATTAAACTACATGTATAAGGGAATGCCCCTCCCCTCCCCCCCCCCCCCCATGTAATTTAGTAATAACAGGAGGTATTGTGGCTGAGTGGTACTGGTAGAGCAGGGGTCATGGCTACAGAAGGTCCTGGAGTAAAAAACAAATCAATGTACCCTTGTACTAGAACTACCACTGGTGCAATTAAATTGGGTATTTAAATAGGAAAACATATATTGGAAACATCAAGATTGTTATTATTAGTATTTCCTTAAAATAGGACAACTTTGAAAAAAAATGCATGGTGTAGATCAATGGATCTAATCTTCACCAATCAAAATGTTGTTTTTTATAAATATTTTTTAAAGATTTATTTTTTAAATATTTTTTTTAAAATAATTATTTAAAAAAAAATACGAGATGCCAGTATTGCAGTTTAAGGAGGCAATATTAAGCCCATTAAAAACGATTAAAAAGACTTTATTTATCTTGGTGTAGAAATTATTGTTCATCCTCATTTACATACTGGCATTGTACAAATCCCTATCTCTCCTCCCATAAAATTGGCAATGAACAGAAAGATCACAATTGAAAGGGAAGGTTGTTGTTTAAGTGGGCAGACGTACACGTGGGCATGATGTCCCATGATATTTACACTGAGTCCTGGACGTGTTCTTTCCTCTGAAGATGCAATTCCAAGTTTGGTTTATTGACGGTTTGTCTCTGTTGGATTTAATGTGTATGGCAGGAAGAAGATTTCCTTGAATAGATATGTTTGTAGATGTAGTCTCGGGCTATAATGACCAAAGTTCAGATGTATTCAATGATCTTCAAGGTTGAGAAGGTTGAGATTTGGTTTAGGTGAGAAATAATTAGTGAGGTTTCTCATCCTTATCATGTCTGTCTGGAAGATCATTTCAAAAGAAATGTTCCCTAAAACAGGACTGTCCACCAAATTCCCTCATACAGGTGTATATTTGAAATATGGCAAGAAACAGCTAACAAGTTGGACCAAACTTTAATGCCTCATGTGTGTGTAGTCCCATATATAGTCATTTCTCTGTGTAGTGCATGTGACTTTCTTCCTATTTTGGTAATTTCATAACCTCACGTTCTACAATGATTTGCTTCCAAACAGTACATGAACGTTTCTTTCAAAATGTTGGTTCATGAATATGGGTGCGTTTAAGCTTAAATTTTGAAGGCAGAATGAGCGATTTGTAATGCTCATCGTAATCGCAGTTCCACGGTGTACTGTTTATGCTCACTTCTCTGGCTCCTCCAGGCAATTCTCCTTGGGTGGCCTTAATTGGTCTTCCAGCTGGATTCGCAAACCATCACTGTGCATGTTACGTAGACCCACTAGAGGTCAGTGCGTTGACCCCATTTAAACGCGTTTACAAATTGTAAACGCATCTTTTTGTGAGTTTATGATCGGCGATCGTGATCGCCGTTTTTCGGTGATTCTACAAAAGTGAGCATGGACGCAACCGTGTTTTAAACTAAACGCGTAACAGATGCCTGATTCTGGCCAGAAAAAGTGAAGCATAAACACGCCCTATGAATAAACAATATGCCTTGTTGTATTTTTTATAATAAAGACCTCAAATTCAATGTTGGCTTACAATACTACAGTACTACTTGTAGCTCCATATGTACTACCGGTATAGAAACTAAAAGTGTGCTCATATTACGATTTTAATTGATTGCATTGTCAATACAACTTTTTGCATTTATCGGTGCATGACAGCACTGCACTGCACTGCATGGCAAACTGAGGCAACAATATATATGTAACCAGGAAAGTGTTAAAAGGCATGTGTAATCCACACCGACTTGCCTCTCTAGCTCATTCGTTGCATTGTAAATCATGGCCAAAGAGGAAACTAAGGAAGTGGACAGGTTTGAATTGGTCCTTGTGTGAGGGCTATAGATTAGTAAGAGTTCATATGCTGGTCAGAGGTGTCCGTGTTCAGAGGTGTCCATGTTATGGGTGTAGTCATTTTCATACACCTGCAAATATCCTGGACAAAATAAATAAAAGTTGAGGACTGGTCATGCAATTAATATTGTAAGAGGAATTGTTTGGATCATTTGTAGAAGACTGAATTTAGGTTTTCTTTGGGGGTTTAGAATGATCGAAATGAAAAGAAATGGACTCAATCTTGCTGAAAATCACATAAACTGCAGACATGATTCTTTCAGGTACAGATAGGTTGATTAGTCATAAAAACAGAACAAAACAATATGGGAAAGGTGATCTTTGACTCCATAGACTGTATAATTCGAGTATCAATGTATATTGCTTCCCCCCCCCCCATACAGTATTTATATGATTTTTCCATCCCATATTTTTGATAATTTTTATATCTTGATAAATGTACATCACACATTTAAAGTATGATAATATCATTTTAAACAAGCTTTGTTTTGTATTGCTTATTTCATTTTGATTTATTTCATTTTTTTTTCATTTTTTTTTCATTTTTTTTTTTTGGGGGGGGGGGGGGGTATTCAAAGGTTCCACTGAGTACTTACCAGAACATAGCATTTTGAAGAAAGAGATTTTCGAATTTCCTTGATCTAGATCTATCAGTATAGCATGTTTACTTCATCATGATTAAGTTACCAATTAGTCTAGATTGTGTATCTTTGATGCTAAGAAACAGTTATATGATGCAACTTGACCTGGCTGGAGCCGGTAGCTTTGGAGTGGGCATGACACAGAAGAGGGTGTGGATTACACAAAGATGTTAATTTTTCTCTGGTGTAGATGTCCTTATGCATTAATTGGGTAAAGGTGTCAATTCGCAGATGGGTGGGTTCTGTAGCCTCATTTCAAGGGAAATGATTTGTATTATGCAATACTATAAAATAGAAATGAGTTTAACTGTGTCTTGATGTACATGTAGATGTAAAATATCCTTTGCTTACTGTCAGTACATGTACATGTATGCTCAACATGTACAGTAGGTCGAGTTCATCTTGGGTTCACTCATGGTATCGGACAGTATTATACTACCAAAGTCATCATCACTGAGAGACAAAGGGCGCGTTTATCTAGGCTTGCCACTAGATATGTACATATCGTACCCCACTATCGAACCCCACTATCATACCCCACTATACGATCGTGATTTGCGGGATGTCGCGTTTATCGACTCTTCACATTCACAATAAAGGCCTTGTGACTGCCCAACTGTTTTGACCCGGGAAGCAGACAGTTTCTCGAAGGTCAACTTCACATACATGCTTGTACACAACACCTGGGTGGTCCTATTTGTATGTGAGGTTCAAAACAGCTTTGCGTTTATCGATCTCTCAGAAACGTGATTCTGGCTGTATGTCACATTCAAAACACACCTTTTTGCGTCTTTAGATATGCCCATATCTAAAGCCCTTTAAAAAAGACTTTGCGTTTATCAACTTCTAAATTTGCCTGAAAGACGTTTGAGAAACCTGATTCTAGCCAAAAATTTGGTAGATAAACGCAACCAAACAAACTAAAGAGAGAAGAGATAAAAGTGTCTGTAGTTTGTATATTCATGCTGAGAGGGATATAATGTGGCTAGTTATGTACAAATTGGGCTAACCTAGGTAATGGATATGCAAAGGAATATGATGGCTTTTATACATATTTGTCTGCATGATCTAACAGATAGAATGCAGTTGGTGATAGTCATCATATTGTTTAGTGTGATTACTTTTTAGTGGAATGTTTGGAATATCAAATGTGAAGTCTCTGTGACAGTTGACACTGTGAATGAGGATTTTTTTATTTTTTTAAATATTTTGTATAATACTTCAGAGCATGTTTTATGAAGCCATACATGTACATCCAAGCAAGGATTGTGTACATGTATCAATGGCTAAAACCTTGATCAGATTTGTCAACTCAAAATATTTTTGGCCATCCCTGTTTGTCTTTAGTCGCCATGGACATTAAAACGGTTTGTTGTAAGATACTATCAGTATACTATCTGTATAAGTCCCCTAGATACTATCTTAATCGAGGTCGTTAGAAAGATCCTGTTGATTTGTTTATGTTCCCTTGTATTTGTTTCTATGTTGGTCTGAGGAAGTGAGAAGTACAGCACAATGTGATTTTTGGATGTGGTTCCCTTTGAAAGACATGATGTATTCAACATTGTATGTGCATACATTACATTTAGCAAGGCATTTAGATAAAAATGGTAAAATCTCAGGGAAGGACAGAACATTCCACTAGAATAAGGAACTACGTTTAAACCATTTGTTGAGAGCTGGAATAGCATTAAAGGGCAAGTTGGATTGAAAAAATAGGGATAAATTATACAAACAAAAAAGTGACAGTTCATTAAAGTTGAATGAAAAATAAGGAAGTTATGGAATTTTTAAGTTTCCCAAAGTTGTTTGAAACGGTGAAACAGTAAAATGGTGCAAATCACTGAGTTGATGATGTCATTCTCTCACTTTTCTCTATCCATTTTGTACATAAATTTAACAAAATATCACTTTCCTGCTCTGAGAATGTAAAACATGGCTTGAATTCTCCTGGAATATGTGCAAAATCATGATTACTCTAACTTACATTGTACATATGTATTGTAAAGTAAAGGAAACATTTATACAGGTGTGTCTGCCCAAAACAAAAAGAATTTTCATGAACAATATAATATAGGGTATTTATTCAATTTGAATTGCTAATGCCTAGGCCAGACTTGCCTTTTAACTCCTGAATTTAAATCCTTTCCTGCTTTCAATAGACAGCATGTTCCTGATAAAAGAGCTGTTGCAATGGTACTTTGATTTTAAAAAGCAGTGGAAATAGAGAGAAACAAAGATATCCGGCTCAGTAATGAAGAAATAGGGTACCGGTATACATGTACCTGTATGTCTACAATGTAAGTGTTCATTTAGAAGGTGAAGGAGATACATGTATCACATTTCAGAACATTTCCAAGAAAATTCACCTGGAAAGCTTGTTATAAAGTAAATTTATTCATGATATTTATCTATCCCCCCCCCCTATCCTGGATAATGTAAGCCTATCTGATTTTGTAGCTACCCCTTGTCCTTGACGTATGTACATGTATACACATGTACTAGGCTCTTTTACACAGTCCCAAAACCATCAACAACAAAAAAACTATTTTGTTGTTTTTTACTGCGATTTGCACTATTGGAAAAACCAAAAAAAAATGTTGGTGTTTTTGCAGTAAGTAGTGCACATGCGCAACTTGTCGCTGCTCTGCATGCGATTGCACAGAAGCAAGAAGAGTCACGTGACCAGGAATCGGAATCATACACCAATGGGAGCGTCATTTATACTGTAAAAATCAGTGATTTTTTTTGGTTGGTCATGTTTACCAGTAATTGCCTAGCAACTTCCTCAAAACAACGGAATGTGAGAAAAATCAATGATTTCTGCTTGCCGTGTAAATGCTACAGCCACTGTATGGGTAGTTTCAAAGTTCAAACAGCAGTAATACAGGCCTTTGATGATAATCAGCGTGTTTCCACAGAAAACATCGACACGGTATTTTCCGTGTCATACCGTGTCATACCGTGTCATACCGGGTCAGTTTTCCTGTGGAAACACAAGCGTGTCGGGTCGAGTCGACCGAGATGCGGATTATCAGATCCACCTCTGGGAGGTGGATCTTGACGTGTCGACCCCAACGAACTCCCTGTAAAATCTCTGTGGAAACACACAGCGACAAACCGTGTCTGGCGGAGCATCAAGGCGCGCGAAGCCCCAATCACCACTGCAGC
Organism: Strongylocentrotus droebachiensis; assembly: GCA_035222895.1. NCBI lineage: Eukaryota > Metazoa > Echinodermata > Echinoidea > Camarodonta > Strongylocentrotidae > Strongylocentrotus > Strongylocentrotus droebachiensis. Next base: position 175,477 of record JAVYIG010002174.1, read on the forward strand.
GTGATTGGTTGAAAAATACAGAAATACGCGTATACAATAATATGTTTATATACGCGCTGTACGTAACAATGATAAATGTACGTCACAATAGAATAGCGTAGAATCCTGTGTAGATCTGAATCCAAGATCGAGGTCAAAGGTTGAATCTTGACTTCCGATCGACACGGCATTTGCCTGACTTGGAACACGGAATCGGGGCGAATCGGAATGCTGCGCTCTGTGGAAACAGATTGGTTTAATACCGTGTCGCCGCGACACGGTATTTCAATCCGGAAAAGATAATCCGGGTTCCACTTTTTTTCTGTGGAAACACGCTGAATGTCTATAAAAATGATATGTAAATAGTTACAAGGTGCAATATTTGTCAGTGTCTGAGTATTTTGGTTATGTTTTGATATCCAATTTCCCAGTATTTTAGGAAAATTCAATATTTTCGAGGGTTTATGTTACCAAGTGTACATTTCCAATTAATTCTATAAAATAAAAAAACGTCCCTGTATTCAGATATTTTAAAGAAATAATATTATTGTGTCTTTTTATTTGATTAGAATACATGTACAATGTATCGGTTAAAATATAGAAGAAGAAACTAATTTATTTTGATAATAATATTGGGCAATGTACAGGCCTATGCAATATTGACCCCCAATAATTTTGTTATGCAATGAATCATCATGAAAGTATGCTGTAGACTGTCCTTTTTTCTTGGAATGTATGATGATTGTTTGTGACCTCGTGTAGACTGACTTGCATTGGCAGTTTAAGCTAAATGTAAATATCTAGCATATTTTTAGTACGGATAAGTAGTTCAAGAAAAAGCGCATGATCATGAACAATTTTGTTGTTAGCATGATGTTGTGAGCTTGTCATGATCCAAAGTTCAAAATTCATTGTTCTGTAGATAACTTAGTTATTTTCAGACACTTCTTTTTTATGTGTACCTGTCAAACAAACTAAATTGTCTGTTTGGAGCCAAAAGGGCTGTAACTTATATGCTTTAAAGGGATCTTGTAACAATGTTAAATCTGAGATACACGGCCCTACGTGTTATCAGTGTCTGTGATATGGTGTAATATTGAAGCCCTAAAAAAATTGCGCTTCAAAATGATCAAGAAGTGCCTCAAAAAAGTAAAAATCTTTGAGTGACCGGTTTTACCATACTCGTTTTCCCCAATAGACTGTAGTGTTATGAAAACCGTCAGGCGAACGGTTTTCAACATTTGTAATTCCAATCATAAATATCTTGATAATCAGGCAGGCGATCGGCTTGTAAAAGTCATGGGGTTCCTGACTGACCTAAAGGTTTATTATTATCATTGCGTCATGAGCTAAATCCAGAATTTTGTTTCAGAATCTGAGACTAAGTTACCGGATCCCTTTAACACAGAGTAAACACCTTTCTGGCTCTGAACAGATGATTTACATGTAGTCTTGTAGGCCCAAATTCACAAAGGAGATTCAAATTATTTACATAACCCATGGTTTAAAATTAGGACAAATTGAGCGTACCGTACCTTGTCTTGTGCGTGTCTGATATTGGACCTCTGACTGTGTCATGCTTATTTTGCGCTGATTTTAAACCATGGGTTATGTAAATGAAGATTTAAACTACCGTAAATAACGTTGTATTAACCGCCCTCGTGTATTAACCGCACCCCTCTTTTTCGCCCTAAAAAAAAAAAAAAAAAAAAAAAAAAAAAAGATTTTTATTTTTTTTTATTTTTCTTCTTTTTTCTTCTCCCCCTGAATAAGTGTTGTAACATCACAGATATTTTCAATTCCGTTTGAACGCTAGTTAAAACAGGAGAGTGTTCAACAAAAATTAATCACTTTTGCCAAAGTTTGAATATAAGAATAGTGGTCGGGATTGGGCAGGCGCACGGCCGACCAGCAGGGGGGATCTTCACCCACCATTCCTGATGAAAAGCACTGCTTTCGTCCGGCACTAATTTCACATGAAAACGTCATGAAAAGATGTACTTACATTCATATTCCTGTCCTTAATCGTGTTTTATTTGAAAGTGTACATGAATCTTTGTTTCAATTTGACATTAAATGATTATTTTGTCAATATTTTGTCCGGTGTTGTTGTGTAAAATTGAGACTCATGCAAGCTGCCATATTGGATTTTCAATTCAGGCTCTTTCATTACTGTTTGTTATAATTGTTTATTTTTAAAAGGTTAAAAAAAAAATTCTCGTAATTTTCCAGAATAAATAAATTACAATACTATAATATATATTTATTTCATTATTTATATTGAAAATTTGGCGGAAATTGTTGCACTTATGTATCATGTAACCAACATACATACACACACTCAAAATATGAAATCCCATCCAATTCCCACCACCAGACATATATTTAGAATCAACAAACATCCATCTTCACGTAAGTTAAAATCATCAATCAACCAGAAATATTACAATAATAATAGTTCAAAAAATAAAATATTGCATATTTGTAAATTCGTGACAAGTATTTTCATACAAGATATCGCTAGATATATATATTTTTTTTTTTCGTCACATATTTCTTTATTTCACTACATGAATTATCACACGTGGGGCAATGCAAATTTTTTGTCCACCGCACAACAATCCCAACACAATTATGATCGACTTGGCAGTGACAGAGCACAATACCAGGCCCCAAATTTCATATTTTGCATCACCGGAATTACATGAAAGTTTATCAGATTCAAGATTATAGTACAACATTCACATTAGAAATATTTTTTCTAATGTCAGAACTTCTGATGGATGATTTGAAAAGCGTTAAAAATGGTGTCATTTTCAGGACAATGGTATCTAACTAAGCCAAGAACTTCAGCCTCAGTGACACAATTTGCAGCATGAATTATGTCTGTAACGTGTATAAACCGCACCCCCGACTTTTGATGTTTACCGGCGGTAAAAAAAGTGCGGTTAATACAACGTTATTTACGGTATGGGTTAATTTTAAACCTCATCTGTGAATACGGGCCATTGATTCCATTGTGTCAATGATAAGTGCAATGTAATGTTTAATGGTTGAGGGAAGGGGAGCTTTGATGAATGATAGATCAAACATGATGGATTAAAACGTGAGAACCACTCCAGAAAAGAAAAGAAAAAATCAAACAAAAAATTAAAGGAAGCCTCACCCCAACAAATAACTAAGTTATTATGAGAAATCTATGGTATTCTTGCATATCAATCTACAAGATTCCCCACCAAAGTGTATGAAGCAAGATATTCTTAGCATAATGTACAGTTTCTCAGCACGACATGGGCATCCCCAGTTTCTTGGTAACGTGACAAATTATTCGAAGTCGTTCATCAAGCAAATGATTCAAATTCATGGATACTTACTTCCCACTGTGTCTGGTTAATAAGAATTTCTTTCACCTACGTGTACTGTTATCTTTTGTACTACAATTGGCGGTCACAAGTTGCAAAAATAAGCTGTTGCTTTTATGGGGTAAATGTTTCACATGAATGAAATACTGTAGATTTGTCAATTGCTATCTTTATTATTGTGAGAAATATATATCTCTTGTACACTTTTTTGTAAGGAACATTGTACATATTTCAGCAAACCTACATTTATTCTTATGAGGTTTCCTGTACGTATTTTCGTAGGATACAGCATTTTTACAAGTACAGTACATGTACTTGTACATGAAAGTCTGAGATTTGTGTTTTTATTAGTAATAAAGGGATTTATTTTATGTTATGACAATTTTTTTAAGGTGTTTTTTTTTAGTCCCAAGGTCTTCATTAAACGAGTCTTTTGTTATATTGTTATTGACGTCATAGTGTTACATATATATTTACCATTATGAAAGGGGAAATCCCCATCATACAATGTACACATTGACTTCAGTAATCCACATTGAGTTGATAATAGATAAACTAAAGTATAAATACCCATTGGGTAAAAACGCCCCTTGATTCTTTTCTCTGTGTTGCCATTGAATTATAGATACCGTGATAAAATGGAATCCATTACTAAGGAGTACAATTCACTGAGACTCAAGAATTGTTAGCAAAAAAGGAATAGATTCACTATTTTGAATTAAGAACCCTGAATTCTTAATAGTGAATCTATTCCTTTTGTTATAGTGTTGATATCTTGTGATGGGGATTTCCCCTTTCATGGTGGTAAATGCTTGTTTATAAAAGTCAGAGCTGTAGCCCTATTTTACTATTAGCTTTTTTTATGTGAGCTATGAAGAAATTAATTGTTTAGTTAAACTCTTTGACTACTGATTTATCTCATTCCCACGGATTTAATGCATAAGCCACTTGGTTCTTGATACTCTAAAGGCAATGGGTTATTACAGTGTGTAGCTTGTTCAGACTCTAGGAAACTCATAGGAAACTTGTAGAAAGAAACGTCATATAATATAATAATAATATAATATTTAATTTTTATAATAGCGCTTAATACAAATGTCTCTAAGCGCTTTACAAATATACTATTACCCCGGTCATTGGATTCAGTGTTTGCCCGCACACACTGTGTGCACAATCTCCACTCCCTGGGGAGCATTCCAGCCGGGCGTTACTTCATCATATAACGAAAGGAATGTACAGAATAGCTAACAACATCATAATGAAACATATAAAAGAAACATATAAAAGAAACTATAGGCCTGTTTTCATTAGCTCGATATTGCCAAATATCCCTATTTGAACTATACCGATCGCAAACTATCCAGCTAATTTGCTTCTTCATCAGCCCAAAGTTGCAATTAGCGGGATATTTGGTCGGGATTGTCATCCCAAGATATCTTGGGATAGTTTGCAAAATAGCCCACTATTTGGCAAAATATCCAGCTATTTTTCCAGTGCGTCTTTACCAGACCAAAGACTCGCACTATGCGCGAACACTGAGCAAAATATCTTGAGCTAATTTCTCAAGGTCTAGTTTCAAGTTTCGAGGTCGAATCTCCAGCTGATGAAGACGCGATTTGTAACTTCAGGATTATTTCCCAAATCAGAAATAGCGGGCTATTTGGCAATCTTGAGATGATGGAGACGCGCCTAATTTGTAAATTTGAAGAGGTCAGTTGACATGACAGATGGCCAATCATCAGTGCACGCTTAATGATAAGCCCCGCCTAGTACAAAGTTCAGACTAGAACGGTCCCCTGATTATTCGATTGGGTTTCATTCAAAATAATGCTCAAACAGGCGTTTTGCTTAATACGTTTCGTCATACGATTTTCAGACTAGGAAAAATTAATTACCGGTAGTCCGATACTTATCCGTTCAATGATAGGTATATGATTCTTGTAAAGCTAAATGATGAATTCTGGTACATAGTTGATTGGACGCAGGGTAAATGAACAAGAAAAAGAGACATCTTATGTCCTTGGTCCCACTTGTCCATTGTCAGTGATAATTTTAGATTTCATGATTATCGATACAAATAGAAATGTCATGTATTCTGATTTTATACAGTAGGCTTGCGGGTGCACCATGTGAGAGAGAGGGAGGATTGAGGAGTCCTGAAAAGGACTCTGTAAAGATTTTGTATGAAAACATCAGTACCATGCCTCATCATCCATGGCTTTCAATTCCCCTTACTTTTCTTCAAACTAATTGCAAAAAAAAAGAAGAGGAAAGGATTGGCATATTTTTACTAGGCACAGGTCTTTTTTTTAACTCTGAATGTTTGCATACCGGTATCTAAAGCTCTATGGAATTACAACTTGACAAGGAAATTGAATGTTGCCAAACTGATAGGTGTTTTAGAGGGGGTTTTGACAAAAGCTAACTTGCCAAATATATCAGTGTAATGACATCAAGATTTCTTTTTTCCTGTAGGCAATGCAGGGCCCTGTCTTGAGTTGCAATTGATAGAACTTTTTATGTTACAGGGCCTGACTCTGTGACGTATAAAGATATTTTATTAATTGCATCCCCCCAAGTTAATCATATCTCCTTCAAACTAATTGTAACTCCTTCAAATTGATCATATCTCCTTCAAGTTACGATTATTTTTTAAGTCAGAGATGGATACAATACATGGTAAGATACAATTAATTGCAACAAGATTACAGTATCGATTTTTACTATTGATTGTATATCAGTCAAGTTTTTATGATACAGGGCTCAGGATTAATTGCAAGGCGTTCTGTCAGTTGCAAACTTAGCGATGCCCAGCTCCTATATATTAAGTATATTTTTGCAATTGATTTCAAGTTATAATTGATTAGAATCAGTTGCAACTGTTTTTAAGATGGCCCGGCTCAAGTGTGTAGTTATGTTCAAATCACAAAACAGTAAGAAAAAAGTACAAAGTACAAAACAAGTAATTATGTAGTAGTCAGTGGCTTGAACATTTGATTGGAGGTGCCAAGCCAAAGTAATAGGATCAAGTCCTAGCATAGCGTTATAAATGACATTATTGCTTATTGTTGCATTGCTACTCTCAGTTGTCTTTGTAGTTATATGCTACAAATGTACATGTCTGTAATAGGCAATAGACTAGAATTCTTTCATGTGCAGAGAATAGAGAGTTTGCACTGAGCATGTGAAACTCATAGGATAGTGAAATGCTAAAGTGCAGGTTTTTTTCATGTAAATAAATTTGTATCATTTATGTTATCTATCCTGTAGGAATTAATTCCTAGACTGGTTGAGCGCCTTTTTATGGTAGCTTGACTAAAGCTGGGGTAATGATTTCACAGGGCCTTCAGGGAGAATAGTATTTATACTGATGAGGCTGCCCTGGGTAAACATGACATATTATTATTATAATTTCTTGAATTTCTCTTTCATTTTTATTATAACAGTCAACATCAGAGAAATCAAAGAGATCAGACCAGGCAAGATTTCTAAAGATTTTGAGAAGTGGCCCGAGGAACATCGCAGACATCCCAACAACATTTGCTTTGTGGTCTTCTATGGCACAGAGTTCAGGCTAAAGACACTTTCTGTAGCTGGTAAGTTTATCATAAACAGTAAAATGGGGTGAATAGGAACATGCATGGTGATGAATAGGATTTGAAAATTGAATTTAGTCATTAATATCCTTGCAGAGTCTTTAAATCTGTGTAGTGCTGTGACTACAAAAATAAAGAGGTTCTGCATCATTATTGGGGAGAGAAATTTAGTAAAAGGAAGCTTTTTTCAAGAAGTATTTTAAAGTAGTCATTTTGTCCCATATATTGTATTATATGCAAATTTGCATTCATCTAGACTGTAAACAAAAAACGTTTCTTGTGTGTGTGCATATTTTGCTATTTCAAGGTGTATTAAAGGGGAAGTCCACCCTGATGGTTTTATTAGTTTTAGTAGAAGCTGGTAAATGAGAGGGACAAGTCAGTGAAAGTTTGAGCAAAATTAAGAAAGTTATTAAGTTCTGAAGTTGTGATTAATCAATCACAAATTAAAACCACCTTAATACCTTTAAGCATGACCGGAGCAACCAACCAGCCTGCCTACAGGTACAGCTTTGCAAATATTGATGCTAAAAGGGAAAAAGACAGCCCTAACAGTAAAAGCTTTAAAATCAAAGTATGCTAGATAGAGAATTATTGTGCCGCTTTGAACAAATGGGGTTAGTCTTGGCTACCTCTCCGACAGTTTATATATTTAAATCCCAGATGACGATTGCGACCTGTTGCATTATCCACATAACCTTGTTTGTATAATTCACAGTGAGAACAAAAAAAGGTCAAATACATAATTACTAGTAGTTCTGCAAGTTTCTTGTATTAAGAGCTTCGGAAAACCAACAAATCATTTGAAAAATGAAAAAGTATACATATTGCCTATCACCTTTTCTATAAAAGGAACCTCAAAAGTGGTTTTGAAGAAGAACAAAAAATGGATTTTGGGATTTCTAAATACTTATATGCTTGATTTTTATTTTGATTTCTGTTAGCTGTTTGAAAATATCTTTATCACAGAGAGATCTTTAAAAAATAAAATCTTTCAAAAGGGCACAATTTGCTTTCAAGTGGGCCAAATTATTAGACTCTTCCCTTATTCCCTATGAAATGATATTGCAAATTGAATTTAAAAAAAGAAGAAATTGTGTCTACCGGTATGCATACTTTTTAAAGGACAGTCTGCTACTCTTTGGTATTCTCAATTTATAGTGAGAAATATGAAATCATTTGGAACTTAGACAAGGGCTCTATACTAACAGGTGCCTTGGACAGATGGGCACCCAAAATCAAAGTCTAGTACCTTCAATTTTTTTTTTAATATTTTTTTTTTACATCAGGTTCCTTCATATAGACTGTAAAAAATTCCCCTCCAGAAAAGTTAGTGATGTAGAGCCCTGCGTATATATGGAGTAGTCACAAACAGTTGTCATTTGCCCTACCTGTATTTGCCCTATCTGAATAGGAATTAAGGATAGATAAAAGACCATATGACTCAATGCATTTTACACAAGGAACAGCTTCAGTGATGTTTGGAATGTGTCCTGATTCCTTACAAAGGTTGAGCCTAAAGTCCTCATGTGACGGGGAGGGGCTCGCTCCGGCTCCTAGAGGGAAATATCAATCGCTCTGATAATAGAAGGGAAATAATTTGTGTTATCAATAGCTATATTTACAATGAAAAATACAGAAAAGATTCCATGCATGCTGTCAGGCATCAGTGGGCACTTATTTCTTTGCTTAAAGCATCATTTCATGCATGTCATGGCAGAAAATAGAAAGATGGAGGCCACTGACATTCTCTAGTCAGTATTGTATGGCTTTCATGAAGTGGGAAAACCACCAAACACCATCAGACTTTTAATCCACGGTCCAACATTTTTTTTGGCTGAATTTTTATTTTTCATGTCAATGACATTCTTTGGTTTTGTAGGAGGTTACAGTAAGTGTCTGTTTATCCCACTGAACTTTTAAGGAAGTCTTTATAATAAAATACATGATTTCTTTTTACAGAATGTTAAAATGAACATTAAATGAGATCTGGCAAGGGAATTTGATAGAAAGTATATATTACAGTGTATTATTATACCGGTATGTAGAGATAATAATGTGACAAAGCCAACCACTTTGTATAGTAGAATATATAGAACTTCATGGGCATCTTTGTGAATTTTAATAAAATTTTCACCATGTTTCTTAATTTTATAGGTATTTTACTGGTCCATATAAGTAATTACTTACTTTAAAAAATAGCATTTTTAGAATGAATTTGAGGCAATTTCTATCAAAATTTAGTTTCTTAATTAACAAGAATATCTCATGGGGGAGATGAAATAGAAGTAGAGAGCAATGTAGCTCAAGGAAATTGGCAAATGTGCCTTTTTTAAAGCAAAGGGAAAAGAGTCCAATAAAAAAGAGAATAGGAATTAAATATAAGTTTTAGAGGGCATATTATCAAAAATTAGTTACAGTAATATTTTTTATACCATTACCTTTAATTCTGGGCATGTGTTTTTAGTGGCTTAATTCCATATTCATGTTGATTGGCATCGATTGGGTTTGGTAAGAGAGCTGTGACTGTTTACCCAATATTTTGATGATCGGCTAGCTAGATTAATATCCTGCCAAATGACAGTCGGAGCGAAGCACCATGTCAGATTGGTTACCCATTAACCAAGATTTGTTATTTTATTTGTCTGACCCTGACTGGAAATGGGTAGGAAATGTATGAAGTTTGCTTGATGTAGGTGATCTAATGGTGTAGAAAGAAACAGAGAGAGAGAGAGAGAGAGAGGGGGAGGGAGGTGGGGGGGGGGGGGGTGGAGTGTGTGGCGTGTGGGTGGATTGGTAGTGCATTGGTAGAGGAAGTTGATGAGAGAAAGAGTGTTAGGAAAAGAGAGAGAAGGAAAGAGAAGAAAGGGAGAGAGAGGGAAAGAGCAGGGGAGATCAAGATAAGATAGAAAGATAGATAGAGGAGAGGAGAGGAAAGGAGAGGAGAGGAGAGGAAAGGAGTAAAAGTAAAAGTAAAAGAGATGGAAAATAATTGGTATAGGTTGGAAATAGCGACTGAGTTACATATTTAGTAAAGAATATGTTCCTTTTAACAATATCCTACAGATTAATTTTTTAAATATGTTTTTACCACTGAATAATAATAATTGGTACCCTTCCTTTATAAAATTTAATTCTAATTTCAGTTCACTTATATAAAATCACTATCTATCCAATCAAGTTTGTCAACAAAGAAAGATCTTTTTAAAAGTGTTCGCGGCTGATAATGAATCTTGTGAGCTATATGTATTTAATGAAACATCATCAGATTTCTTGTGATAAGCTTGTCAAATTTGGCATTTAGGTCAAGATTTAAATAAGTCTCACCATAAGTTGATTGCTGTGTCATCGTCAAAAATTATTGACTGAATTAAAATTTGAATTCAACATTTATATGAGAATCCTGTCATATTTGTTGGCAGTGAAATTCACCCTGCTATTGAGTTAAAGTTGTGTAATAGGAAACTAATATTCTTATTAATTCAGTCATTTGACTACTTATGTGAATGCTTATTAGCTAAATTAAAATGTCTTTTTTTTCCTGAAATGTCTTTTATTCCTGAAATATCTTTTTTTTCTCATCTTCTTTGCATGTGTTTAGCTGTGAATGCTGATGAGTATCACCTGTGGATAACGGGACTCAAATGGCTTGCAGAAGACACAGAGAAAGCCAGCTATCCATTACAAGTCAAGAGGTAAAGACAAACATGTACAAACAGACAAGGAACAAGTCTTCTGTTTAGAGGAAGTAGATCACTCATTATGTTTTAAATTGTATAATATCCTTCTTGCTCTGAAGGATGAAATGGTAAATGTAGAAGAGAAGTTTCAAGGGTAGGAAGACCAAAAGTATATGAGTTGAAGAATGATATGACAGGCTTTTATGGAGATTGCCTTTCAAGTGTTTGTCGTTTATGATCCGAACTAATGAAGTATTGAATTTATCAAGCATAAGTTTTGATTATGTGCCCCATATTGTCAGTGCATTTCTGTGTACATTTACTTATCCATGTGTCTACTATGCAGCAAGAATCTGTAGCATCATGCTGGTAAATAAATACACTGCATTCAAACTCCAATTAGAGAGAACAGGCTTGAATTATTAAAGGCCTTAGGCACTTTTTTAATGGAGGTGTGATGTATTGATTGTAAGATAAGAACGTCTCTCCTTTGTATATACAGACTATCCTTACAAACAGAAAAACTCTGACACTATGTAGGCCTGTCTTCATCAGCTCGAGATTGTCAAGTAACCCGCTTTTTTAAACTCCGAACATTATCTCGAAGCTCCAAATTGTGTCTTCACCAGCCTGATATGCTCATCAAATTAGCCCTATATTTTCCAAATAGCGGGATATTTTGGAAACAAGACCAAGATTTCTTGAAATATTTTCTTGACCAAATATCCTGCTAATTGCAACTGCGGGCTGATGAATACACAAATTAGCTGGCTAATTTGTGATCGGCTAGTTAACATAGCGAGTTATTTTGCAACTTCGGTCTGATGATGACAGGCCTAGAGGAACAATGAACCACTAATGGATTGTGGGATGGGGGGGGGGGGGACGGGGGGACGGAGGGCCTCACCCTGACCCCTTCCTTCTTCCTTTCAAAATCCAAGTGGCATACATCTTCATGTAAAAACCCCAAAGGAAAATGTCCCCATTGTGTCTTTGTGCCTTCTTTCAAACTTTGGAGCCAAAAGGAACCTGTGATTAACCATTTTTCTTGTTTTTAATTGTTTGTTATCAGAGATTTGTTTCTGATTTGTGCCTCTGCCCCTTCCCTACCCCCCTTTTCTGTATCCTGGGTCTGCCCCCAATACAATATCCAGTTTATGTACTCAGCATATCATTTTGTTTGTTCTTGACTCTTTTTACATCCAGGTGGCTACGAAGGGAATTCTACGCCATGGGAAAGAACAAAACAGATACGTGAGTATGATGATGAATGTAAACAAATCAATACAAACCTACTCCGAAGATCAAGATACATAATCTTGATCTAAGGAGACACGAACGAACGAATACAAACCTGTTTGGTTTCATCGATTTTGCAACCTATTGGGAGCACCATTGATACTATATATATATATATTTGTTAATGGTCAACATGTGTAATAGGAGGACTGGTAAATCAATCAGCAGCACATTTAAAGGGCAATGGCCCAGTGGTTAGTGCGGTGAATTTGGATATGGAGGGTCCCGGATTCAGAGCCAATATGGTTTTGAAGATGCACTTGGTTGTAAAGGCAACTTTACTCAATTATTGATTGATTGATACGTTTTATTTCAAATTCAGTAAAAAAAAAAAAAAAAAAAAACAGGTTATAAACATTTAAAATGTACATATAAAAATCAACTTAAAGGTGATTTCCATTCATATTGAATTAGGTATCGTTAGAAAGGTTATTTTCAGTTCTTCATTTTTGTTTTTAGGTTCATTGTCAATAAACATAAGGGGAAGGAGATATAATGGAATGAAGTTACGAGAATCAAGTTTTTCTGAGAGAAATTCGTCTACGATACCATTAGGAGGTTTGGGCGTGTGACGTCATTCCGTGGACTATTCACAACACGGTCACCGCGCGCATTCTATTCGCAATCAGATAGCACTGCAGGGTACATAATCAGAGTGAAAGTATAGATGTTATATCGGGATGATCATCAGTAAAAATGACAGAAGACAGCTCAGACGAACTAGAAACGAATAGAGTATGATGAAGAAGAAGTTAGAAGCGGTGATGATGGTAAAGAAAGTGAAGATGATGGTGAATTGGGCGAATGTAGGCCTAAAGACGACAAGAATGTAAACGCTGATCGAATCGTGATGCGGGAGTTGCAGCTGCAGCTACTCTAGGAAGCTCCGAGAGAAAGCTCCTAGAAACGCCTACGCCAAAGGCGTCGGAGCTTCAGCGGGTGCATAGGGAAACATTCAAACAGCGGGTTGGGCGACATTATCTCAAAATATGCAAAGGGAGTACATGTACAATTTTGGCTTTAATACTAGGTTGCTCGACTTCTCTGAGCATCTGAATGGCCACTTGAAATTATAATTTGAAGAAGTCTTCGATGGGGAAAATGGGGTGATTCTTCGTCCTACCCCAACAATTCTTCCCTGTTGTATCGTTGATTCGTACATGCATGGCGAAGAGAAAGTACCGCACTAGCTACCGCGCCGTTTCTTTGCTGAGTTTTTTTCTCGATCAGCAGACATTTCAACTAGACACAAAGTAATTACAAGCCGAGAAATACAACTGTTTTAGCTCACCTGCATTCTGATCGCGGTCTCCTTGCTTAATTTTTTTGATTAACAGACGTTTCAGCTAATTATAACCCGAGAAAAACAACTATTATCTCCCAAAAATGTCACGCTGCAATACACCGAAACACAGTGAACACTGCACTACGAATGGCTGAGCTGAGCTATCGCGAGTTTTCCCCGTGCCACGAGATTCAAGTTACGCTAATTATCAAAACAAAACATAGGCGAAGCCGGTGTGTCAGGATCTGCAAGACGATCAATTTTACAGTACCAAACATCAATATTTCAAGGAAACCAAACATCGGGAAGTAACCAATGCTTATATAATTGAAAGAATGTTTATTACTTTATTGTATATTCGATAAAACACTTCATTAAATATCACAAAAATTGCAAAATCTACTAAACAAATGACCCATGTTTGTGTACGTATTTACATTGAAATAATACGTTGTACTTCCGGGTTTAGGAACAGTCCACGGAGATACGTCACATACACTACGTCACGAACGAGAATATCACCGCTTCCGGGTTCCTCTGCTTACACTATTGATCTTTCTAAGTCTAATAATAATTTAACAACACATGCAAATTTCTGTCAATCAATATATTGTATTCCTTATGTCATCAGCATTCCAACAATAGCAAACATGCATATTTTCATCACTTTCTTCCCAATTCACCTTTAAATATGTGAAACAAAGTAATAACATTTAAATACAAATAGTTGGAAAATGAAATAGTGTGTATCAGTAAAAGCGTATGTGGCTTGACAAGTTGATACACCCATTACAAAGAGTGAACAAAATTATATATAAATTTCAGACCCTGGGATAGGACTAAAGTCTGTAGGTAGTAGGTACCCTTGTTGCTAACCTAGTTATACCTACACTTTCTTATCATCGGAAGTGGAATTTATCTGGAACCTCTTGCACAAAAAGTTGTGTTCAAACGCAAAAAAAAACAAAAAAAAAATACGAGATCCAAATTGTTTGAAAATGAAGTTGCATTTCATTCTTTTAGTTGCTTTCAATACAAAAAATCTTTCTTAGGTACATCGAAGAAGCGATCTAAGTCACTAGGCTTGCTAGTGTTAAAAAGCAGTGAGAGTGATCCAACTTCTTATATCAGCTTAAAGGCTAATGCTATGGTCACATTACCCAAAAGTAGCCTGCTCGGCGGCCGAGCGGCGAGTTTTTAACCAATTCTGCCCGGCGGCTGCCCGGCCACCAAGCGGCGGCCGCCCAGGCACCGCTCGTTTTTAGGGCATCGCTCGGTCGCCGCTGAAGTTTTTAGCGCGGAGTTAAAATTTGGGCGGCGCCTGCTCACTTTTCACTCGCCGCCCTAAATACGCTCGGTGCCTGGGCGGTCGCCGCCCAGGCACCGACCTAATCGCTGGGCGATGCTTAATTCCAGCAGCAACCGAGCAGGCTACTGATCGGTCGGTTGCTGCTCTGATTTGTGACCATAGCTTAAGTCCACTCCAAAAATAATTTGCTTTTAATAGATGTAGAAAAGCAAGAGAAGCAGAGCAAAAATAAAAGTAAAATCAGATAACTAATGGTGGTGGTGGTTGGTGGTGGTTTTATTTTACCTGACTGCTAAGAAAGCATAAATGCTTGCAATAAGGAAGTTATGAATTTTAAAAAAAGTATAAAGACTAAGGAGCTTCGAAAATCACTACACAAATTGCCAATTCGGTTTTCAGTTTGTGACGTGATTGCCTCACCATTTATCAATTGCTTTATGTATTTTTATTCCATTAATTTCCCTTTTTATCCCCCAAAACTTGATTTCCCCATGCCTTTGATTTGTATCATATTGCGTGCATGACATTTCACAAAATCTTTTATGAACTTTGAAGAATTGACACTATTTTCATTATTGACAACATTTTACATTCATAATTATTGATTTTTATATAAATAGTTTATCAAAATTCATGTTTTTCATGATTTAACTGAATAAACTACTCTATATTAGTGCATCCACACAAAAAGATATTACTATCAATATAACTTGGATGCTAGTGTGAGGAAATAAGATTTTGAGGGGGAAAAATTGGAAATTTATATTATCAGTATAAAGAAAACAATAGTGGATAGTGAGGCAATGACGTCTCAGACTCATGAGTGAGCTGCCAACTTGTCTTGTGATTTTCAAAGTTTTTCATGTCATTAAAAAATCATAACTTTCTTACCAGTCATCTGATTTTGCTCAAACTTTTTTGATTGGTTTGTCTGATATTTCTGTTTCTATTGAAAGTAAGTTATTTTTGGAGTGGACTTGCCCTTTAAGAGGCATTTCTTACAGGGTGTGAGAGAGGGATAGTGTTTATGAAACATAATAGCAGTGAAAAAGAAACAGGTGGAATTTGCAGACAGGTGTTATGAATGGGTACACAAAGACTGTTGGTATTATAAACAATAGAATGGTAAAGGAATATGAAGAGATATAATATGTAACCTTAGACTTAGGGTCATAGGGGTGAGTTTTATCAATATCATCATAAAGTGTTTAAAAACATGCTGTGCTTGTGATGTAAGGGAGTCCATGTAGCTTTACTCTATTGAAAATATGAGCTTTAATACAGCTACAAAAAGACTTTGCATTTTATACTCTCATTAAAAAATATATAAAAACAACTTGTTCAGTAGACTAGACTTCACATATTATAATATGGTGCGCATGGAGCCCAATCCTGGGGGGGGGGGGGGTTCACAAAACTTGTCATCAGTGACAAGTTACAGTCTTTGTTACAAGCTTCTGAAATCCTTGCTTCTGATTGGTTATTAGCAGATTTGTCACTGATTTTTGTCATTTGTCATTGAAAAAGGCTTTGTGAAATGGGCCCCAGGTCTTGATTAGCTCCTTGACAACCCTTGTAACACTGCTAAAGATTAATCTTGGAATGAAAACAGTAAAGTAACCCTCAAGATTTTGGTATATACATGTACATGATAAATACAATATGGCCCAGGGAGATTATTTGTGTGTCATATGAAGAGTTAAGAAACTCTAAACCACGCACTCAGCAACAATCTGCAAGATGTTACCTAAACAAATATTTTCTCTGCTAAGTAGAATCCAAGTTCAAACATCACGGTTTCCCCGCAAGAAAAAAATCAATCATAAATGGGAGGGTCATGCGGAATCAATATCAAATGGATGGGACTAAAGGAAAGAAAATTGCCAGATTTGGAGAGTAGTAATTAATTTTTGATTAATATTTGGTTCTCATTAGATTAACCCAGGAATGCAGGGAGATAGCAAATTTAATCTAATTGAGAGGTAGGCTGTAGGGTTTTAAGATATATTTTTCTTCGAAATTAAGGAAGAGTTGAAGGCATTTTGTGGTAAGGGTTAACAAAATATCCAAAACATTTTGTGAATGGTTTGGAGATTACTCGGGTAAATGGAAATCCTGATGGTTATTTCTCTCCAATATGTACAAGTAGCATTGACCATGCATGCAGCTAAGTCATTTTCAAGGCTGAACTTGAATATTAGACCACGCACACAGTATGTACCAGGACAAAAATTTAATTTCTGTGAATCCTATTAAAATGTAATCTTTATCTGAATTGTATTTCCTCCTAAATATGGCACTTAAATTCTGATTCACAAGAACAGTGCTTGTTCAACATTTAATGACAATGCCCATTTAGCTAATTCACTTGAAAAGGCCCATCTTACTCCACTGTTTTTTATGTGGGGTATTTTTTTTTTTTTTTTGGGGGGGGGGGGGGGGAAGGGTATCAATGCTGTCCCTGTAAGTCACATTTATTAAACACCCTTTACTTTTATGTTTAATTCAGTTAAATATTACATTAAAAATCAATCAAATTTGGTTGCCCATTAGGCATTAAATTATATCAGAGAGTAATGATAAGTGTGTGTCTAGGAGCTCTAACTGATGGCATGTATTGTATGGGTTGATGATGACCCATCCCAACTACCAAGCACTCAATAGCTGAAAGTGTGAAAGTGGTTAGACTGTGTCAGGATAATATAGTGATTGATATTGTACCAGTAAAAAAACAAATCTTTTTCCTTGAATCCTCTTTTTGAATTGATCTTTTTAAATGGGTTCAGAATGTGATTCATCATAAACTTGGCACTTGAAACTTTGAGTCCAAAGTACATTGAACAATTTTGACTCTGTCTAGAACATTAAAACCATGTGCTAGAACCATTACTTCAACTATATTTCTCTAGACTGTGTTTACATTCATTGCATTAAACTTCCTATTGATCTTGTGAACATGTTTTTTGACAAATCAGTTTGACAAATTATGGGAATCAAGATGGTATGGATGGCGATCATGTTATGGGATTTTGTTCATATACTGTAGCTCCTCTAGTAATAATGATGTCTGTGTACTTTATAGGGTTATTTAGTACCACACTAACAAATATAATTTTTAATCTGATTTAAAGTGAACATTGATTTTCCTCTTTAAAAACTTTTTGGGATGATTTTTTTTCAACTTTCATTCTCGTTAAGATTAATGAAAAATTCAAGTATTTTGACAACCATGTTGCAATGGTAGTACCTTTGACACTGATTCTTCTTATGATAGTTCACATAGAGCGCAAAATGTGGCATATAAAATGAAACATTAGAAGCACACAATAATGTTTTGGACTATGGGTATTACAAGTAAGGAACAGAAACAAAACAAAACAAAAATACAGTCTTAGTTCCATTTGGATTTGGATTCAAATTCTTATGTGGTGAGACTTGGTCATGGTTCAGGAGCGTTGAATTTTGAAACTAGATTTATGTTGATGGATGGCCATGAAGGACCCCATTCTCACTCACTTTCCTGTACTGGTCTACGCTAGACCGATCCACTAGACCGCTCCAGAAGTAAGGTTTGTTTGTCTTCACACTCATTGCAATTTATACTCTACTGAAAGTCATAGCAACAGGAACTACTTCATTTTCTACCTTTCCATATTTTATTCTTTATATTTACCATTTTATCATCTTCTCTTTCCGTATTTCCTTATGTTATTCTTTGTTTTTATTCTTTAATCGTTTACTCTTTCTCTCTTTCATTACTTTCCCCGCGAACACATACTCACTTCCGGTTGAAGTGCTTCCTAGCACTGTTTACCATCACACTGCTTGTTAGAGCGGTCTGGAGTGGTCTAGGAAGCCAACCCGTGCAAAAGCGGTCTTCTGGATCGGTCCAGAGGTACGCTTGGTGGCTCGGTTGTGCCTCTACACTAACCATTAGACTGCTCTAACATAGATCGGTCTGACATAACCGTTCCAGGAAGCGAGTGAGAATGGGGTCTAGGATGACTGTAGTGGACTGAAAGTGAAAGAATTTGAGTGTTGATGCAGTTGAGGTTTTGGTCATCAATAAATGAACTCATAACTGAAATTCCAGCTCACATGCAGATAGGATGTGAAGGAATATCCAGTCAATGATGATGATGATGATGACAATGAAATTAGTGATGATGATGATGATGATCTGTGCACTGGAATGTTGAGATGGACCAGACGGTCTACATGTATCTATCATCTACCATGGTCACACCTTGATGATGATAATGACATTGATGTTGACAATTGGGATGATGTACATGTATCACCCAACTACTATTACTACTACTACTACTACTACTACTACTACTACTACTACTACTACTACTACTACTACATTACTCCTACTACGACAACTAATCCTACTCCTAGTACAATTACTGCTACTAATACTACTACTACTACTACTATGACCACTGCTTCTACTACTACCACTACTTCTCCTTCTACTACATGTACTACTACGACAACTAATCCTACTCCTAGTACAATTACTGCTACTACTACTACTACTACTACTACTACTACTACTACTACTTCTAAGACTACTGCTTCTACTACTACCACTACTACTCCTTCTACTACTACTATGACGTCTACTACTATTACGAGGACTATGACTACTACTACTACTACGACTACTACTATTACTACTACAGTGTACTACTACTACTACTACTACTACTACTACTACGACTACTACTATTACTACTACAGTGTACTACTACTACTACTACTACTACTACTACTACTACTATTACTGCTACTACTTCTACTAATACTTCTTCTACTTCTACTTCTACTGCTACTACATAAGCTGCTTTTAATTGCTACTTCTACATTTCATGTACATGTACATGCTACTGAATCAGGAAATGAACAATTGTTTACATTACGATGTTTACATATAGTGTGGGTTAGCCAATCTCAAAGAAACCCCTTTTCTAGTAACGCACTACATGTATTTGCATATCATATGGTCACACGGTGGCCAAAGTTATGTACAAACAGTTGATAAATAGCAGGAAGTGTTAATGTCAGTAGTGGTTTCATTTCCATATTGTGGTCCAGAGGTTTGACATGGATGATTGGCCATGACTAATTGATTCTCATTGTAGAGTGTGTTTACTGCATTACTTAATTGTGATGAACTGCATCGTTGACAGGTCAACATTTTAAAGTAGAAAAATGGTCTAATGCTATATGTATCTTTTACATTATGTTACGGGATATTTATCAGGAAATACAGGTGTGTCACGGTGTGCCCTTTTCAATGAACTACAGTATGTGTTAAAATGATGTATCTGTATCTAAGGAAATCTTGAGAAAGGTTAAAAATGAAAATCTGTGCTATTGGTAGGCTCTCTTTAATTTGTTGAAGAGGATAGATAAAAGGGACAATGCAAGAGTCTGTGTCTTGTGTCTGATCTTATGAAACCCAGACACTTATATGTGTATTGTCAGTGGCCTTCTTCCTCTATCGGTTCTGAAGGCAAAGGAGCAAATTTGTGTGAAACAGAAAGGGCAAATTCATCAAGACGGAATGACCAAAGTCTGACCAGTGATGTCAAATATAAATATAGATTGTGCATTAAAATCAGTCAAACTGAAATCTTATAAATGAGTACATAAAGTTGACTTCATTGCAGGGAATGAATCACCAGAATATTTTTTCTTTATATTTTGAATTCCTTTGTCTTATCCTACATGCAGAATATCAGTTTAAAGATAAAGACCAGTTCTGGTCATGCGATTGCATTGTGAAAGAAACGTTGTGGAATCGATCAGAAAAGGTTGATCATCTAGTATTGGTGTGTACTGCAAGGTTCTGGAATCCATCAAAATTATAAGAAATTTGGCCCAGTCTTGGTAAAGTTACAAGCACTGTACACAGAAAGATGTATATGGGACTACACGAACATGAGGCATAACAATTCATCCCAATTTGTAATGTTACATCAGGGAGATGACATATTTAGATGACAGCATTTGAAGAGCCATGCTTTTCAGGGAACATTTTTTATCTGATGATCTTCCACTCTTGCATAATACAACGCTCCCAGATTATTTTTCACCTCTTTCCCGAACTCAACCTTTTCTTTAAACTATGCATGCTGTGTAGGCCTATGGTTTCTAAACCTATGAGGTAATGATTTGAAAATGAAAGTTCTCTAAGGTCTTCAAAGATAAAGATCATGGAAGAATCATAACCATTGATGACAAAGACATGAGAAGCGAGAGGTTCTCATCAAATGTAGGTCATCAAGTGGATGGTTTAATTAGCAGTAAATATGATAAAGAAACTATTGTACTCTGTATTGCCTTATTGGTAGATATTGAAAGTTTGCTATAGAGTTATTGCTCAAAAACTCCTTTAAACTCATCTGATAATAAGCATAGAGTTTTGTGTCCAACTTTAAACCTTGGTTTAAGGAAACTCTCCCAAGGTGTGAGTTTCCAGATACTAGCTATGTTAAGGCGCTCTTTGTAATACATCAATATATCAAGATCCACGGCCCTACGTGTTATCAGTGTATGTGATATGGTGTAATATGGAAGCCCTACAAAAAAAATGCTCTTCAAAATGATCAAGAAATGCCTAAAAAAAAAGTAAAAATCTTTGAGTGAACAGTTTTCAGTTGACTTTGTTTTTATTCGTTTGTTTGTTTTGTTTGTTTGTATGATAGGGTTTCATTTGGAAGACATGAATTCTTTCCTACCAATGTTCAATTGATAGTGACTTTGTTTTTATTTGTTTGTTTGTTTGTATGATAGGGTTTCATTTGGAAGACATGAAGTCTTTCCTACCAATAATCAATTGATAGTGACTTTGTTTTTATTTGTTTGTTTGTTTGTATGATAGGGTTTCATTGCGAGATATGAAGTCTTTCTTACCAAGGATCAACCTAAAGATGAACACAAAAGAACTCAGAGAAGTCTTCAATGTAAGTTTAACATTTCCAGGAAACTGGTAGTAAACTAGCCCAATGACCAATGATGTATATGTTTATCTTCAAATCTATTGGTTTTTCATTTATTTTGATATAATTTAACTATAAAGATGGTAAATTTAAAATTCAAAAGTAGATTTAAAGTAGATTTACTTTTGCTTGCTTTTTTTAATTAAAAAAAAAAATTAATAAGTTTTTATTGATCCAATAACATTTTTTACATTCAACATAAACATAATACAAATATACAGACATTTATATCCATGTAACAACAATAAATCTAAGAAGAAATTGAATGGATCTATAGTATAAAGAATAGAAAACATCAACGATCGTCAAAATTCCCCCTTCCTAGAACAAAAAAAGGATTTCCGTCAGCGTTCTATCATCTGCTAAACTGCTTAAAAAGGATTATTTTCTAAAATTCCGGAAATTAAGCGCCATTTTTCACTGTGCCTATCTATTTTGTAGCATCTTTCAGCAATAAACCTTTCTACCGTCTGAAATTATTTAACATAATGTACAAAATGATGAACGTTGGGCTTGTTTTCTGAAATCTTACACCTAAAGATATATTGCTTCCCTAACAAAAGCAGGAAATTAATGGTAAAAAAAGTTGCTTACTTTGACAAGCTTGGTCAGCCCCAAAAGGATATCTTTAGTTGAGAAAATTGAGGGGAGAGAGAGTTCCGAAAAAGCTCTGCTTAGGCGCAACCAAAACTGTTCTATAACTTTACATGAAACAAAAAGGTATAAAGATTTTCATCATCATTATTTCAAAAGTAGCAAGCTGCATTTTCAATTCTCTTAATACGAACCAAAACTTTAGGTGTATTAGATTATGGATGATTTTCAACTGAAACATTCGTAATTTTGTATCTATCGTGAGCATAAATGGCAGCTTAAAAAGCTCAACACATTGGAATCATGAAGACTGTACAGATCATTGAGGCGGGCGAAAGTAGACAAAATAGATGGATTGTTAATTTGCATACACATAGAATACATTTGTCTTTTGGACACGTACCGTAAATCTCTGTGTATAAGGCGCACTTTTTTGCCGCCGAAAAAAATTGAAAGTCGGGGTTGCGTCTTATACACAGGTAAACACAAAAACAAAATTAAAGTTTTGATTTATGCCCCTCCACCTGGCGCTATGCCTGGCAATGTCTCCCGGCTCAGTAATCTGTTAGTTGACTCACCACTCGGAAACTACAACAACACTCAAATTTGTCTGTCATCTTGGTTTGAAAGTAATCTTTCTAATAGATCTCAATATGTAGTTTATAATAATAATTCCTCAAATTTTTCTTCTATTACACATGGCATACCACAAGGTTCTATCTTAGGTACCGGTACTCTACTGTTTTTAATTTACATTAATGATCTTACACATTCTTCTAAAAACGACATTGTTATTATTATTCGTGACAAGTTCACAAGCACAAATCAGCGCCTTCAACAGCACCTCGATGTTAAATGAAAGTCCTTCCCGCGTGGGTTTTCGTCAACAACAACAAAAACAATTTTTTTAAATTTTATTTAATTTATTTATTTTTTATTTTTTTGCCCCCAAAATAGGGGTGCGCCTTATACACAGGTGCGTCTTATACACAGAGATTTACGGTAGTATATGATTTCCTTATTCCACTCACTCATACTGCTTTCAAACTGGCTTCTATCGGAGTCACACCGATGAAAATACTGATTGAATTTTCCTTATGTAAACAAAGGTGAAACCGCCGTTTTCTCCCTGTCGCTTCCATACTGCCGGTGAAATTCACTCGCTGTGGCAAGCCCCTGCCGGAAGTGAAAAATTATTGCGTAATTATTAAGCCTGCGCTTCATCTAGCTAGCATGCAGCATGTCCAACCATAAGTCAACAAACACAGCTAGTTACGATAAAGCGCGCGTATACTGCAACCTTTGACCATTTTAATCGCTGTTTAAATCGCCTTTTTCTCCCGAACGCTTTCATACTGGCCGTTTCATCAGTGTCACACCGATAGAATGAGAATTTCTCATGCTTTTTAGCAGGAGAATTTAATCGCCTATTTCTCTTCTTTTCATCGGCTATTTAATCGCCTTTTTCTCCTCTGTTGCTTTCATACTGGCCGTTTCATCGGATGTGTCCGGATGCATCCGATGAAAATCAGGCTAGTTAGAGAAGGGTATTATATCTACCTTTAACCATTATATTACTGATGGAGACTTCTTGGATGCACTATACAGTTTTTTCAACCTTAATCGTAATATAGATATGGAAAAACTTCATTATTTGAAATTCCACCCATTCCAAATAAATATAACCAGTGAACTAAATCAGAATCTCTCTCTAAACTGAATGATGGTATCTGGTCCAGTATGGACAACAGAAATTGGGAATATTTGTTTTCTCAAAAGGACTCTCCGTACTACATCTTAATGCAAGAAGTCTCCTGCGTAACTTTGATGAATTGCTTATTTTATTTGAAGTCTCTGGAATATAGTTTCTCCGTTATCACAAAATCTGAAACATGGTTTAAAACAAATACAGTTATTGTTTCACATTGATGGTTACAATCTGGTTCATCTCTGATAGTGATATAATATGTGAATCTTTGTTTATTGAAATTTTACAGGATAAAAGAAAGTCCATAATTGTTGGATGTTTATACAGAGCTCTAGATACTGATATTACTAACTTTTAATGCTAGAGTTGACAAATACCTCAATGATATCCACTGTGAGAAAAAAGAAAGTTATCTTCTTAGTGACTTTAATATAGACATGCTCAATTATGACTCTGATAACAAAACCAGTGACTTTTTATACATGATATTTTCACATGACTTACTTCCATAATAACAAAGCCTACTCGTGTAATGAATAGCACAGCGACATTAATTGATAATATTTTCATAAATGCTATCCCAGTTAATGTGAAACGTGGCCTGATCTATTCAGACATATCCAATCATTTTCCAATTTTTGTATCAACACTGGTATACCTTAAGAATTTTCAAATAAAGATGATATTGCTTTAAAAAGAAGGTTGATTATTCACAAAAGAATATCTCAATTTAAAGATAACATCAAAGACAAAGATTGGAGTGAAGTATATGAGACAGAAGATGTTAAACTTTCCTATGATATTTTTTATTATTCAATTTCAAAGTTGTATAATACATGTTTCCCACTAGAAAATCCTTCTTCAAAACAGAGACGGAAAAAAACCTGGATTACTAAAGGTATTCTTAAATCTTATAAAAGAAAACAAACATTGTACTGTAATTATTTAAAATGTTCTTGTCTAAGGAACAAAGTGAAGTATTCCAATTACAAAAACAAACTTACCAATGTGATGCGTAGCTCAAAGCGAAAGTATTATTCTGAAATTGTCCAAAATGTAAAAGGTGATATGAAGAAGACTTCGAATCATATTAAAACTCTTTTGGGTAAAGCAAAGAAACCTACTATACCTTCTCATATGCACTATGACAACTTAAACCTTAATACATTTTGTAGATTTCTACAAGGAAAACATGGTATTACTTCACTCTTCCTTAGACCCACATTTACTTCTGAAATTATCAAATTCATGCGCATTTCAAAACCATCAAAATCCAGTGGGAGAATGCAGCAAGAAGATCGAGGATCTACTCTTGTGGCCTTTTTCAAGGTTGAGAAAATATTTAGTATTTTCCTTCAAACTCACTCCAGTTCGCTGTTGAGCGTATAATAATACCCTGAGTTACCTTGTCCATATAAGACTCATACTCGTACTTGACACGCTCATATTCTTCAATGTGTGCATCACTCTCTTCTTCAAGTAAACCTTGTAAATATTGAATTTTTTTCTCTAATTCAACTCATCTAATTATTCCTGCTTTTGCCTTTTCAATGCTATATTGTCTCGAAAATAAACGCATCTGATATTTCTAAAATTCCCAACTCATGCAAACATATTCAAATGGAACTGTTTCATTGATCCATTTATCTATGTTTTTTGAAATTCTAGAGCAAAATGAATCATCATTGCATAAATCATTATTGAATTTCCAATTAAAAGCATTCACCTTTTTCCTGTTTTGAACTTTTAATTCTAAAGCAATAGCAAAATAGTCAGAGCTTACTCCCGGAACAATGTCAACCTTCAATACATAGCCTTGTCAGATCTCAGAAATGAACCAAATATCTAAGCGGCTCTGAATTAAAGGCCGTAACCATTTCCATGTAAACTTTTTAGCTGTAGGATTTCTAATTCTCCAGATGTCCATGAGATCAAGTTCACTTTGCATCTCATTAAGTACATTGACAACCTGTTGGGAAAACTGTGGGTGCCCAGCTAGTCTGTTAAGATATATATTCATAAATACATTAAAGTCACCTCCCATTATAATTGGAATTGTATCTATATCTTCAATTGAGTTTAGTCATGTAACAAAATGTTTGAGAAAGACTCTTTGCTCTGTTCGTTTGTCTGCAGTTCAAGTTGGTGCATAAACATTGCATATTATAAACTCATTTCCATCAATAACTGGTTTTGATATCAAATACCTTCCGTTATTGGAAATTATTTTAGATACGACACTGTATTCGACAGTCTTTTTTATCATGATCAAAACCCCTCTACTATGTACAGAACCATGCAAAAAAAACAAATCGCCATTCCACTCAGATGCCCAAGTTCTAACGGTGTCTGGAGAACTATAAGTTTCTTGGAGCAAAATAATATTTGCTTTTTTTTCTTGGAGCCAAGAAAAATCTTCATTCATTTAAAGCTTGACACTCTACACTTCATATGCGTATCTTTAAAGGTCATTAAAAAAAATTCACTTTGCGGCAGAGGATTCCCGGAATTACAGGTGTACACAAAACAGCCACCAGTCTTGGCTTTTGTACCATGCACAAAAATTGTACCAATTTTTACAATATAAAAACAAAATTGGTTACAGCTGAAAGTGCTCTGTCCCTGTGTATTGGAGAGTCGCCCACCTTCCATGCACGTTAACAGAGATGCCAACCAGAATGATTAAATCGTAGTTAGTACGATAATAAGAGTGAAATACGATAATACAATATCACCTCTTAAAAAATACAATTTTGTTTTATCTATTAAAAAAAAATTAAAAAATAGATAAATTAATAAATTATAAAAATAAAAAATAGAAAATAAAAAATATGTTTAAAAAAACAAAAAAAACATAAAAACTGTGGAATCGCATAGAAACATGTACAAATGAACCCCCGCAACCCCTATTTTCATTTTCTTATATATTGCAAATGCTTATCAATGTATATACCTTTGTTTTGTTTTTATGGAAAATGGAAACGAATAAAATGAATTGAATTGAATTGAATGTCAACCAAGTAACACTAATTATTTTAATGATGATAATAATTTGATTTTTTTTCTGACAACAGGAGGCAGACCGATGGGGTCGGCAGGAGATACCGTTTGATGGTCTCCTTCAACTCTACAACAATCTGGTATTCCAACAAGAGGTAAGATAGCCAAGTTTTTTTCCTTCACAATGGGTTTATTTGAATTTAAAAAAAATTAACAGGGCCCCTTCTTTAAGTTTTAAATTTGACATTGAGAACTCATTTCACAAAATTAATTATCCTTTTTATGTTAAGTCACTCGCTGTCACGATAAGGGGGGCTAAAAGACCATTAGCATAGATTTGGTTTAAAAAAAAAAAAAAATTATCTTCAAATTGTCTTTGTTGTGTCAATCCTGAAAAGTAAAATAAGGTGAAATCAGCCTCTGAATTTCACGCTTTACAATTATAAAAAAGAAAGATTATGTGCCCGAGAATGACGTACCCATTTGGCAGGTTGTATACATAGACATGTGTAGTCTTTTTAGAGGTAGGCCATTAACTACATCATGCAACCATTCAAACCACTTGAGACAAAACTGTATCCATGCACACTAAACAATCCTAATGCGATCCGATTCCTGAAGAAATTGCAGTTATATTAGTTAAATGGTAATGTAAACAAACAAAGTTTTGCTGATTTAGGTTGAAGCTAATGATAAGAATACTAACGGCCAGAATTGTAGCCCCTTTTAGCTTTCTAGTCAGAATAAAGGCTGAATCGGCTTCATTCTAATAGTCTGACTTCTGAGCCGATTTAGCTTATCCTCCTTCAAGGCAGCTTGAAATCTCCTGGAACTTAGATTTTATTACCCGTAATCACATGACTGATCAGATCCTTGAATATTAAGATTTAACATGACTTGTTTGAATTGCCATGTAAAATGCTGTCGGTTGTAAATTCTTCCAAAAGCAAATCCTGTAGTGTGTGCTGGGCCTCACTTTGAAGTCATTCTTTGACTACTGTATTCTAATTATATCTGTTTACATTATTATTCATACATATATCCTGCATATATCCTGCATTGAAAAACTTGCCAGGATACTTATTTTTGAAGTGCTGAACCATTATGGAATCAAAGGAATGTTTATTTATGACGCCTCTTGAATCCTTACAATGATAAATGAACTAGAGATGTAAAGAAGTTAATGGGGAAGTGGTCAAAGTCCATAAGTTTTCATCCACCCATCGTAATATGCCAATGAAGTCTCTTCAACTCACCAATGAAGCCATTTTGATTATGTTTGTTGTATGGAATCAGAAAACCTACTTTGATTTTACTACCTTTTTTCAATCTCTGTTATTTGTTCTAGGTAGCAGACAGGTTACGTGAATACTACAATGATATGTAAGTACAGATCTACATGTATGTTTCTTTACCATCAAACCGGGTCATTGTATACTTCATTAGTAATATGTTAGGAATGGTATAAACCACTGAGGTCAAAGGTCACAGATGTTTTGTACTTTATTCCCAATCATTATTGAATAGAACTTAGTCATAAAGACCGTTCCGATGACTCTCTCTCTTTCTCTATAAAAAAAACAAATACAAAAATAAATTTAAAAAAACCTGAGATGTCATTGCAGTTTGATACAACCAGAATGAGTGCGAAGTACATACAATTAAAAAAAAAGAAGTAATTACTGCAAATATGTAGCAATTACGTGCAATTACATTTTATGTGTATGTTGAATGAAAACTGAATAAACTCAAGGCAACTATATGATACCTATGCTCTTGAGGTCCATTGTAACATAGTACCTAATTGTACATTACTGTAGTGGTTTAATAAAATTTGGAGTGGACTATTAGGCTATTATTATTATTATTATTATTATATATATATTATTTTGCCATTCCTATAGATATGAATTAAGGAATAACGTTTTGCAGCACCTTCTATTTACTGGCTGTCATGCTTTACAGGTGCCCCCTTTATTTCAAAATCGTAGAAACATGACTATTGCTGTTTGAAAAACTAATACCTGCTGTGCATTAAACTGCTGTAAAGCAAATACAGGTGTCTATGGACATCCTATGTTGCAATAATTTGAAAAGTTCGATTTTTATTCATTTTAAAAGTAGAAGCTTTATCTACAGTTAGTGTCTTTGTTGAAAACGTCACTGTAAGATGTCAATTTCTTGTTTATTTTCTTTGTACAGGAATAGAGTCACTCTCAATGACTACATCAGGTTTTTAGCACAAGAACAGAAGGTAGGTATTGATAAGTGAAACTTTAACACAAAATAACTATTTATTTGCCCTTTCAATTAGGGGTATTAGAGAGAATGTAGGGACAAGAAGAACAGAGCAATATTACCTGTCCACCATAAATTATTTCATATTTGTGTATGATCTTTATATTACCCTGACAGCTTATTAATACAACAATGATGGATAATAAACAATGAATTATGGAACAAATGTATAATTTAAATAAACCAATGAATAAAAAATGGATAGTTTAAAGATAAATGAAATTACTGTATCTCATTTTTGTTGACATGTAATGAACACTCTCTTTTTATAGAAAAGGAAGAAGATTAAAAGAAGTCAATGAAATTTCTTTATTCATTTCTTAACAAAAGTTATATTGTCTTTATTTTCATTCCTGGAAATGTTGTTGTAATGAATTGTTTTGCAGGACCCAGTAGCCAACAATCCACATGAGGTAAAACAGTACATCAGGAAATATTTTGCTGATTCTGGCAAAGCTGCAATGGAAAGCGATAGTGACCTCTCTTTCACGGTGCAAGAGGTAAGCTTTTCTTTTCTTGTCACTTTTTTCAAACGGCCCACTCCGAGTAGAATATGATGTATGTGTTCTATATCTTTTCTCAACAGGGATTTTTGTGCCTCCTCCCACTTAAGGTGGTGTAGGAAGCTTATGTTTTCGAGTTGTTCATCTGTCCGTCCGTCCTACTTACTTTTTATCGCGATATCTCAAGAACCCTTTAGAAAAGTACCTCAAACTTAATGATAATATGTATAACCATAGGAAGACAATCTTGATTAGATTTTGGAGTAACTAGGTCAAAGCTCACAGGTCAAAGGTATGTCATTCTTATACAGAATATGGCATCCCTTGTACCACGTTGAGGTCTGAAACCAAACTCTACCTGACTTATTTTTTTGTCAATTTGATCGTTTATTCTATTTAGTATGATCTCCAACAGCAACTTGGTTACCTGACTTATAAGACTAATAGTCCTCAAATCTTCACATGCACTTGCCTTGGGGTTAATAGAGATAATAGTAGCTAGTTATTTATCAACTCAAAATATATTTTGTTAATGATTCTCTTCTCTCTTTTCTAACTAGTTTGTAGATTACCTTTACTCTAAAGACAATGAGATTTGGAATCGTTTCTATGACAACATAACAGATGACATGGAGAGACCCCTCTGTGACTATTGGATCGCATCATCTCACAATACGTAAGTACTTCATCCCCAAAATGGAAGTAGAGGAGTAAATGAGGCTTCATCAATTTCCAAAAATTGAATGTCTCCCAGATCACTAATGCTACAGTCACAAAGGTTCGTACGAACGATAAGTTTGTACAAATCTCCCTGTTTTTCCATTGCCTTTGGAAATCCATCCCCAAAGATATTTCCACATGCAAGACAATTAATTCTCTCAAAAATAATGTGAAGCAGTTCCTTTCCCTTAAATATGTATAGTTACGTTCTGTGGTAAATATTATGCCATATTATAACTAACAAAAATCCCTCCGTTGTGTTATGATTTTTTTTTTTTTGTTGTTTTGTTTTGTTGAATATCCTTTTCATATTATGCATTTGTATATTAGGGAACTACTATTGTACAAGGCCTAAGAGCTTTATTTAAGTAGTTTCACTTTGTCATTTTCATTTTCATTTTTTTTTTTTTTTTTTTTAAATCGAGAATGAAATGTAACAAAAAATGAAATCATAATCCTTGAATATTCAGGTATTTGACTGGAGACCAGGTATCCAGTGAATCATCAGTGGAAGCCTATGCAAGGTGCCTCAGAATGGGATGCAGATGTCTAGAATGTAAGTCAAACACCATGTGCAGTCAAAGTAAAAAGGGGGGAAATAGAAAGGGGCTTGGGCCATGTGCCCCTCAAGACTTTGCCCCTGAGGGCCACTGTATGAACTGTGTTGCAATGTCTCTGAATTTAGGCCATAAAGTCTCTGAATTGAGGCCATGAAGTAGCCTTCAATAACAAACTATTATGTAGTGTGATTATCGTTGCCCATTAGAATAAGAACAAAAAACCCACTGCTCTTGTGAATGTTGCAGCATGAAAGATTGGCAGGGAATACAAAATACAAAAGGAGGTAAAAACTATAGAGAAATGGAGAGTATCTTGCTATTTTTGCAAGCACAGAATACAGGGATGCCAACTGTTACGGTTTCGCCGTATTTGTTACGGTTTTATTGCTCTTGTTACGGCGTTACAGTAAACCACCAAAATGTTACGGAAACGATAAATAAGTACATTATAGCATTAGTAGGTCCATGATTATAGCGTGTGTTGCCTATCTACACATAGCCTCCATACACGGCGCTGCATGTCCCGCACGCATTTACTTAAAAGTTCACTGAATTTGAATACACTGGATGGGCACTTTCGCC
Organism: Strongylocentrotus droebachiensis; assembly: GCA_035222895.1. Classification (NCBI taxonomy): domain Eukaryota; kingdom Metazoa; phylum Echinodermata; class Echinoidea; order Camarodonta; family Strongylocentrotidae; genus Strongylocentrotus; species Strongylocentrotus droebachiensis. The sequence goes on from JAVYIG010002174.1 coordinate 206,965, forward strand.
CTCTACATGTATGCGCACATTTTCCGTCCGCCGCCATCTTGTTTAATTCCAAAACAACATGGCCGCCCTCATTATTGCTTTGATATTAGTATGCTTACGCGCGGTTGTGCGTTTTGGGGGAGCTTGATGATGGATGTTCGTGTGCGCGGTGATTCAAACAGGCGCATTGCAAGTGCGGTACAGTGCGTGATGTTCATGAACGCTGGGCCTAGTGGCCTGAGCTGGTACTGGCGGTTCGGTGTGCGTGTGGTGTGCATTAGTGTTTGGGATACAAGTTCTGCCATTTGACTGTGAATTCGGTTTACCGTTCAACGCTTGAACGAGGTGTTTTCTTCCTGAATATTATCATGGATTCACTGAAAAGAGCGAGTACCCGAGGAGGAGATCCTATGACTGCAAACAGATTTTTTTAAACGTTTTGATGCACATCTTTATTTTTAACTTAAAAATGGCAGGTTCAAAATGCAGTAAGAGTGATTGGGTGTTTGTGTACGTTTCCGCAAAAAATATGCTGCGTTGTCTTGCGTTCCAGAAAGACCCCCATTTGTTACGGACAAATGAGGTAAATGTTACTGACAACCATCCTATAGGGTTGGCATCTCTGAGAATATGACAACATGCCTTGTTTGACAGTTAAATCTGTACATATGCCATAACATATCAATGATGTAAAAGGGGCTGTAGATGATGTCTGTCAGAAGCTGAGAAATTGAAAGTGCAACAGGATTGTCAAAGAGTAATGTTGAAGATAGACGAAAGGTTGCTTTATAATATGTACTGTTTTGGAGAGTTGCATTGCATCAGTTTGTCAACTGGTTAACTACTGCCATTCCTTACGTTTATGATTGTGTTTGCAGTGGACTGTTGGGATGGACCAGACGGTCTACCAATCATCTACCATGGTCACACCTTGACCACTAAGATCAGGTTCTATGATGTACTCAAGACAATCAAAGAGCATGCTTGGATCACCACAGAGTAAGGCTTTCAGAATTTTATGGTAATGTTGTTGATGATGACAGTGGTGATGTGACATCACATTGTAGGTGATGATGGCAGTGGTGATGAGGTGGTAGAGTGATGGTGGTGTAGACGATGATGATGATAATGGTGATGGTGATGATGATGGTGATGGTGATGGTGGTGGTGGTGGGGATGGTGATGGTGGTGGTGATGATGATGATGGTGATGGTGATGGTGGTGGTGATGATGGTGGTAATGGTGGTGATGGTGATGGTGGTGATGGTGGTGGTCGTGGTGGTGGTGATGGTAATGAAGATGGTGGTGAAGATGGTGGTGAAGATGGTGGTGATGGTGGTGGTGGTGGTGGTGATGAAGATGGTGTGGTGGTGATGGTGGTTGTGGTGTGGTGGTGGTGGTGATGATAGAGGATGATGATGATACTTCTATACCTTTTCATTTTGTTGATAAATGCTGGTAAATTGATTAATAATAATGGTGATTTAATGGAATAGTAATATTATTACCCTGTTGTTTTCTCCCCCAGCTTTCCCATTATCTTATCCATTGAGAATCATTGCTCCCTACTACAGCAGAGAAACATGGCCTGCCTCTTCCAAGAAGTCTTTGGTGGTGAGTTCCCCCCCCCCCCCCCAAAAAAAAAAACACATCAAACAAACAAACAAACTTCAGAAAACACCAACCCCCTGATAAAAAGTCACACAATAGTTTGACCAGGCATGTTCAAGAATAATTTTTTAATAATTAAAGAATTCTGAACACTAATTTTTTTTTTAAATGCATTTAGAGTTTAAAGTACCTGTATAGAACAACAAAAATATGGAGTAATACAATGTTTATGTCTATCTGAAAAAAATCATTTTAAATCAAAATCTTAGTATACATTCACAGAGAAAATCCCGTCTTAGACAGTCAAGGACCTTTCTAAAATCTGATAAGAATGCAAGTCCTTTGTGTGAGTGATTTTGAACATAATAAAATATATCTTCAAACAATCTAATATTTTAAGCTCCAGTTCTACTTTTGATATACCCTACTTGATCATCAGAAATTAATGTGGAAATTACCTTATGGAGTCTTTTGGTTAGGACTGATGCAGCAATCTTGTAATCATAATTAAGAAGTGTGATTGTGTGTTTGATAGTTCATTGTCTTCAAAACCTTTGTTTAGCGTGTGTACAAGCAGACATTGTGCTTCTGTCCAAAAATATTGATATAACTCCTTATTCAGGCCATTGCTTTCTTTCTTTCTTTCTTTCTTTTGACTACATAAGTTTCAATAAAATTGACGTACACATATCGTACTACACATTTTCTTATATTTTGTTGCTTCCTTGAGTCTTTGCCTTTGTTGTTGCTTAGTTGCAAGATTGTACTTTTATCAAAATTTCTCTAACTGACCGATTGATAACACAATTAACATCTCTGAATTGACCGTACAGTACCATCTATCAATAAATGCGTTGCTTTTTTTTCCCTACTTACTACAGACACCTTACTGACACAGCCCATTGACAGGGATGCAAGCACCCTTCCTGCTGTGAGCAAGCTCAAGAGGAAGATCATCTTGAAACACAAGAAGCTTCCTGATAATGGAAACGAGACATTCACAGTTCCCACAGAAGACAGTAAGGACTGGTTTCATTCTCATTCTCTCTTTCTCTTTCCTGGGGGGTGTTTCACAAAGATCCTAAGTTGAACTTATCTCCAAGTTGGACTTTATGGAAAGCTGTTTGAATCCATGAAAATATTTTGTAAAAGTTATTTTTAAAGGCATAAAATGTTGATTCAAATCATTCATATTTTCTATTATCAAGGAGATTTTAGGTTCTTGATGAGGAATTTATAAAAAGTTTAAAATACTTGAATTTTTGCTTTTGAATATATTTCATTTTAGGCTACAAATGGCTCTCCATAATTTTTAAGTCCAACTTAGAGTTAAGTTTGACTTAGGATCTTTGTGAAACACCCCCCCCCTGGTCCTGCAGAGATATAGTAAAAGCAGTGGTTATCTTTCATTTGATGTCCATGATTGATTCCTTGATGTGATCTAGTGATCAACTCTGTTTGATGATTGATTGATGCTAAGAATGAATTCAAACCCACAATCATTATTGAATCATGTTGAGTTTAGAAAGCCCATCTGATAAAAGAACTGACCAGCTTGAAAGGATGTAATTTTCCTTTATTCCTTCTTCAAGAAGTTTTGTAATAAGTATTGTTATGGTGAATCCATCACAAGCCTTATGCTTTTAGGCAATTGCTCCTCCTTCCTCCATTGATTTTATATTCATTTGATACAAGAAGGAAATATGCATTAAGAGTCTGAATCTGGTCTGATTTCCTACTATGAATTTTATTTGTTTTAAAAGATACAGTCTACTTTATTCTCATGAACACTTTCCTTTATAGCAATGTTTTGACTTTTATTTCATTGTAGGTCTAGACTTTGACTTGAGAAATTCAACCAAAAATGGCATTCTCCTTCTTGAAGATCCACTAGATGTAAGTATTTAAGTCTGTTCCAGAAGAAAGTCAAGAATTTTTTTAACATTTTGCCCTACACTACAGTCATGATTTAAACCATTATTTTTCTCAAATTGTTTTTTTCATTGCTGCAGTCATCTCAAACAATTTTCCACCTCTCTCTAGTATTTCATTATTCAACCAACTGCAAATCTCCTATATATATATATATATATTTTTTTTTTTTGGGGGGGGGGGGTTGGGGGGGGGGGAGAGTCTTTGATGCAGTATATGAGAATACATATATGATAAATGGCCTGATTGGTTTAGGTTGTGTCTACTTTGCATACATGCAGCTATAGCAAATTTCTAGTTTTTAAAACCTTTGTTGTACACTAGTCAGGAGGTGTGCCATTTTTTTACACGCATGAACATAGCTGCCAGCTATACCTATTGTGGAGGAATGATTTCTATTTTTAGGACTTCAGGATATTGTTTTGAACCCTAGATTCCTCTCTTTTTCTGAAATATTCTGTGTGAAAAGTATGCCTTTGAGAGATTCCTAATGTTTGCTGCGGAAGGTTGGCCGTTATGGTATCATTTATATGTGAGACTTATAATAAGCCAGTTCATAGTTGCAGTCTGAGCATGAGCAGATAAAGGTCATTGCAGACCAAATTGTGAAATACACGGAGTTAAAATACTGGATACGTGCTCATGAAAGTTATGTAATCATTATTCATTTATGCACAAGCAGTGCACTCCATGATACACAGGTGGAAGTATTCTTTGAAAAGGGGAAATATAGGCTATTTATGTAGTACCTCCATTGCTGTAGGAGTGATTATTTCAAAATGTACAAAGTGGGACGTCTTCATGTTTTGAAGATCTGTGGATATTCTGGGTCATTTGGGACATGTGCTATTAAACCGTGAACTGATCTATTCTCCTCCCCTTGTTCTATTACAGCAAGAATGGGCTCCTCACTACTTTGTGCTGACTGACACCAAGCTGTACTACTCTGAGGAGACTAACACGCAGGCTAACCAAGATGATGATGATGATGCTAGCACCATAGAACCGGTATGTACACTGCATTCATTGTAGATGATTGTATCACAGTGAGAGTTCATTGTGAAGAAGAAGAAGAAGATGTAGTGCATGGGGGAGGATGTACAGGATATATGAAGGAGATGGAATCGAAAAGAATTCACCAATAGTAGTACGAATCAAACTATTTAAAAACAGGATAAAGGCTTTGCAAACGGCTCTAAAAGTTGCTGTTTCCCCAAGTTTTTATTCCAAAAGAACGCGCCGTACATATATATACCAGGACCATGGTCCCGTTCTGGACTCCTGGCATGTCATACAATTTTTACAGCACAATACAAAGGGGCAAAAAAGAAAAAATGTCACAAAAATCAACAACACACATGTATATAATATATCTTGTGTTGGGTTGTGTTACAAATTTCATGGACTACACGTAATATAATACAAACAATTATTTGGGTTTATAATTGATCGTCCATTACTAAATTTGAGAAGAAATATGTACTCTTACACTATTACTATTTGCATGATATGATGTGAATGGTGGAGACAGGGGAAAAATAGAAAATGTATTCTACTCATGATAGTTCATTTCTAGTTTGAATACTTTACGTCCTTAGAAGTCCAGGTATTTCACCAGTAAATTTAAATGATAATCATAACCAATGACAATCAAAGAACCCATATCAATTTGTAATGTACATTATGGTGATTTCAAATCTACCTATCAGGAAGGATAAACACTAGCTGAGAAGTTCATTTGGTATAAAAAGCAAAGATGTAACAAATCTGCCAAGATTAACGTGGCAGGAATAAGAATTGTACGTTTTTTACCACAAATTACCCATTCTTAGCCATCCAAAGCTGAATGTGAACTCCACTACAATGAAAATTGGTTTTTCGGAGATCTCAGTACTCCAGAACGAAGTGGCACGTCCATTGCTGAAGAGCTCCTAAAGCAGTACAACGGGGAAGACGGCACTTTTATTGTGCGGGAGAGCGACCGCTTGCCAACAAGTTTTAGCATTTCATTCTGGTACATCATGCCCAGTCTGTGGGAAATGTTAACTCCCGGCACTGTCTAAACAAAAAAGCTTCTGCTCTTGTTAAATAAGATTGCGTAATGCTTTCAATCATTTATAGATTATGAATGCTTATTCAAGTGCATTTGACACTTTACAAAAATATTTTGCATTCCATGTGTGTGAGTGATGGTGGAGTGGGGAATCTAAGGGGAATCTAAGGGGAATCTCAGGAGGTATATTCAATCTTTCAGGTGGGGAGTCAAGGGCACTGTCTGATAACCAATTGCGATTGATTGCAGCTTGATATCCAGTAACAAGATAGAAGCTCATAAGAGAACTTGCAATCAATCCTAAAATTGATTGCAACTCTTTGTACGACGGGGCCCAGGTCTGCAACTGATATGTGTTATGTATACAATGTGAGAACTTTCAAGAAATTCTCCAAAACAATTACTATGCATTTCTTTGGAACAACCCAGACAAATGGGGGGCAGACGAATGGCACAATAGTTTTAGATGTACATGTACAACTCTATAAACTGCATGAAAGATACATACATATAATGTTGAGCAAAATGTGACGAATTTCCCATAGATTCTTTTGCTCCATTGTCATTCAAGTTTAAGAAAGCATCTAGAGTTTCATACGTTCAACACTATTTACTTTTTCTAACATTATTCAACAGATCACCATTGCATAATTGACCAGATTTTAACCTGTTTAATTTATTTTTGATCAGCACCTTTAATGATTGCTTTCATATGTTTTCATTGGGACTATAGGTATTTCACCATTAAACCCACTGACATCTGAATTCATTCATTCCCATAGGCTTGATATAGTAGCCATCCGGCTCCCGTAGGCAAAGGGTTATACAGACTGACTATAGATGGTTGAGAAGCTTGGAGAAAACCATGCTCTAATGAAAAAAGACAAACAATTCAATTATTTTTAGTAAAGCTTTCAAACCACAGCATTGCGCTTACTGTTGATTTCAATTATCATATTTTTTCTGTGCACTTTTTCTTTTAACCTTGCTTACAAATCATCAACAACAATCGCACACTAAAGGTCACACCCAACGAAGAGCTTCATTACTCGGAGCCCTGGTTTCACGGAAAACTGAACACGAACGCCGACCAGCTACCTCGCATGGTCGCAGAAGAACTCCTCACACGTTATCAGCAAGGCGATGGCACTTTCCTCGTTCGTGAAAGCGAGACGTTCAAAGGAGACTACTCCCTCTCTTTCTGGTACAGCTTCAAATTCTTATGATTTTTTCCTCCTTTTTGGGGTTTGTTCAGGAATAATTTGCAGGGTCCCCCAAAATAATTAACATAAACATGTTGCAAGATTCATTGCTCTTACGCTTTTGGGAAATCCAGGAATTACTTCATTTATGTTTTAAGAAACAGGATCATTTTGTATTGATTTATTTGTAGAGGGAAAATAAATTGTTTCTCTGGTATACTGATTTCATAAGAGTCAAATAAAAATCAATGGGCACTGTGATAGTATTCCAAAAGCTGTTTTTGAACGAGGGGGGGGGGGGGGTTATTGTCTATTCCTGCCAAAATGCTTTCAAGAACACAATAGGATTATGCAGTCAATGGAGAGTAAATTTGGGCAGTTTGTTGACTTATCTTTTGCACAGTTGTTACATAGCAGCTTGATTTATAATTTGCATGTTGTGCAAGTAAATATGAGAATGTTGACCTCCCCTTTGGTCAAACATTGCTATGGGGGGAGGGGGGGGGGGGTGGGTTGGGTTGTAATATGGATACTCTGTGCAGGGTGGATGTATATTTTCATATCATTTACATGTAGTGCTTGTTACACAGTTCAGCTTGCAATTATTCAGCTCTGCACATGAGGATTTAACTATTAACAAGAACAATTGCGTACATCCATGGAAAGTTCTGATTGGATTTGATTATTTGAATGAATTCCTTTTTTTTTTAAATGTCATTACTGATAGAATTTGCAAGTTAAAATATGCAGTGTATCCTACGATGATTTAAATTATTATTCAGTTTATATGTTCTCCTTTCTTGCTCAAAAGTTCCCCCACTCAAGTCATTATTTCTGATGCGAAGTACATGTAGTGGTGGTGGGTTTATTTGCTTTCACATGCATACTCTCTACAAGCCCCCGACCCCCCCCCCCCCCCCCCCTCTCCCCGATTTTAGATTTTAGCATAGATATCAGCAACTCTTTTTCATCAAATTAAAATGTTCGCTCTTTGCTGCATTATCTCGTCATAATTTCTTTATCTAAAAATATTTTGTACAAAATAGATGCTATTTTCTGATTTTAGAATAGAAGAGTGAGCTCAAAATGAATAAATCACAACATAGCATTTCCAACAAAGTTAGAATTGTAGTTGCTATAACATTTGTTGTTGTTGATGCAATGATGTATTTTGAAAAGCAATTTCTTCTTCAGACTCACTAGAATTGTACTTTTTTTTTGGGGGGGGGCGGGGGTAAAATGATGCTCAAAATAAGGTACAATTTACCTGCAACAACATTGATCTGACAATATTATACTATATTAATATATGGTTTAGAAATGCATAAGTTATAGTGTGGTCATTTCAAATATGGCACACCGATGTAAAAGAAATCAATTATGAGCTGAGAAATAATTGTTGCTGTTATCTGCTAAAATGATTTGCAATTCAGAACAGATAAGGATAATGCATGCAACTACATTGCTAATAACACACACTATTGCATCAATGCATGTCTCATTATATTCTTGCACATTCATACATTCATACATTCATACATTCATACATTCATATACAAATAATGCAGTTTAATCTAATATGGACATCCATTGGTAAGTTTTATGTGACACTACAGTATGTTTCATAAGATTTTAAAAATGCTGTGAATATTCTGTATGTAGGTACAGTATCAGTGTAATTTCATCAGCCTGGCAAAATTCAATTTTGGGCTAACTTTGATTTCATCTGAATCAAGTACCAGCATGCACATTTTTTAATTTTGAAGATCTCAAAAAAGTAATCTTTATGTCGAGCCAGAATATACTTGTTGGGAGAAAGAAAGCTTTGTGTAACTTAGACTGATAAACAAAATAATTTTTCATGGGTAAAGTATCCTTCACTAGTGCATCAGAAAAGATATAGATGTAACATGTTTCCTATAGTATCAGAACGCTAGATTTATGAAGGTAGATGTAAGCCTCTATATCATTCTTGTTGAAACAAAGTGACGATGATCATGGTAGGATACTACATGTATGTGTTTCATTGTAGTTATACATGTAGCTTTGAAGTTGATACTTCTTTCCATGTCTTCATTCAGTATTTTCATGTTTTCTTTTTTTGTTTCCTTTCCATTTCATTACTTTTATCCAATTCATATCCCATTCCTTCTGCCCAAATTGTCTATATCAAATCTTTTTGCATACCGATCTTAAAACATCCATTTTGGCACTCCTGAATCCCATTCCAACTCCCATGCTGATCAATGCATAATTCATTGGCCAAACAATGCACCACCAAAACGTTGACAATGTTAAATGTGAACAAACATAAAACCAACCAACCACTACTGAATATTCATGTGCCCTCCCCTTCTAATGTTTCATCCAATCACATGACATGTTTTTATCATTGACCTCTTCATTTTATGTTGAAATCATTATTTTGAACACAATATGAAAAATATTGATTCAACAACTGATGCAATTGTGAAAAATCCTTGAATACAAATATGACTTCCCCCAAATTACGTATAAATGTACGTAAATCTCTACTGACCTTGAAATTACATTTCAAAAAATGATTTGCCCCCTTCTCTGCAATCTATGGTGGCGGATACTTGGTTACTTTTTTTTGGAAAAAAAATTGGCAATCAATCCTTCCTATTAAATTTTTTCCCCAATATTCAACCCTGACCCAATTGCAACCTTTCAAAAACACGCCTTGACCTTTGGTAGGGCCATGGGAAAGGTCAACCACTGTCGCATCAAGTCCAAGCTTGACCGAGGTCAATCCAAGTACTTCCTGGTGGAGAACATGCCGTTTGACAGTCTCTACACTCTCATCAACCACTACCGGGCGGTGCCCCTACGCAGCCGTGACCTGGAGGTCAGGCTAACAGAACCGGTGCCTCAACCCCCAAGCCACGAGAACAAAGAGTAAGTCGGAATGAGGTCATCGTCCAATGACCTCGCAGTGACCCCTCCCCCCTCACTTCCCTCAAAGAGATGGTCACCAAGGTTATCAGAGGTAGTGATTGGAAGCACTGCATGATATGATACATGCTTGCTCTACTGATCCCATTGAGTATGGCACATTGGTGGTGTTGTGTTTTGTCTTGTTTGTCTATTATGTCCCTCTTAGTGTTTTTTCCTCTGCTTATATTAGTATTGTACATGCATGATACATGTAGAGCTTCACATTTTGCATTCCCTTATTTACTAATGTACATGTAGTACCAACTCTACATCTTTCGTTTCGTGCATCTCTTTCATCAGCTACGTTATAACATCAATGCTTTCCTCTCATATTTGCTGTTCATTGATATATCTAATACACACGCTCTAACTAAGTAGGTAGGTTGGTAGGTAGAGAGATAGAGAGAAAGAGAGAGAGAGAGAGAGAGACAAGGTAAGTTGTTTCTTGCAAATATGAATGGAGTGAAAAGTTCTAGGTCCAAGCCCATCATGTCTTCAGCTAACAAGCCACTCAAACTTAACCACATCGCACCACCCTTATATAACACATATTTCTCTAGATGAATTCTCCAAGCACTTGTCTTACGAGGATTAAGCTTAACCTAAACTTCCTCCCCCTCGTGTAATCTCTAATCGCACCCTATTAACCCACAGGGCTAACAATCGGGTCAATCACTGCCGTATTCGCTCCAAGTCCGTCCACGGCAAAACTTGCTATTACCTGGTCGAAAACCTTCCGTTCCCGAACCTCTATACCCTCGTAAACGTCTACCGCGAACGCTCGATCAAGGGCGGGAACGGCATCACGGTGAAGTTAAAGGAAACAGTGCCCCAGCTCTATGGCCACGAGAATGCAGAGTAAGTTTATGCCTTTGCAATGTCTTCAGAGTGATGTGCACCTTTCTGGGGTAACATGCAACCCACGATGGTAGGGTTTCAATTTAGTGTAAATTGAACTGTTAATGGAGGATTTAGAAAATGGTTTGAGCGAAGACATGTTTAGAGATGCAAGTATTCTTTGTGCGATATCTTTGAAAGTCGGTTCTTCTATCAACACACATTGTATTAACCCAAATCTGACTGGATCTCAGATTGATGTATGTGGTTTGCATATATCATAGAGAATCCAGAGAGAAAGAGATTTAAAAAAGGAGGGTAAATATCTGGCAAGCTTAATTCACTGCTTTGATCTGTGGAGAAAGAAGGGTAAGTAAAGAAGAAAGAAAGAGAGAGCAAGAAGAGAGACAGTACAGATAGACAGACAGACAGAGACATACATATATACATACATACAAACAGTCAGGAAGGGGAGGCACATAATCTCCACAAACTTGAGTAGAGCCTGTGTCATTTCTTATTTTCATATTTATGTAAGTGGGTCTGAGCTATGCTGCCTGTGGCTTATCAACATGGGATGTGATTTGGAATCTACAGGTGTTTATTCTTGTGTACAGTTTTGTGAATGTTTCCTAAAGCTGCTTAAAGGTAATACAAGGTTTTGGTATGGGGTCATGAATCTGGTTCAAATGAACATATTGGAAGCATATGCGATCCTACAATATTCAGTGATTGTTGTCGCGGTTGAAATCAAGTCTAAAGTTACGAAATTGTAAACAATAAACTCTTTATGTTGTATAGCTCCCTCTCAAGGTCAAGATATTAATTAAGCTATAAAACAATGTTTCTCGACTAAAATCAACCGATTAGCTATTCTCGTTTGGAAATTATATATCACAATTACATATTCTAAGATTTTCATGGTCGCAGCTACCATTGTACGGCCGTAGGTGCTATTTGAAGTTCATCAAAATTTACCGGGAGCACCAGTAGATGTTTATATTCAATTTTTCTCGAAAATAGAAGTGTTTTAGGGGCTGTATTTTCTAGTGCTTATAATACATCCACAGGGGCATTTAAATATATCAAAATTGTAAAGAATCACTATCCACTCAATTTTCAAAAATTCCCAAAACTTTGTATTACCTTTAACTGAGGTTGTTTTAATACATGTACTTTTAAGACCAACTTCTCTTTCCTAACCATTGCCTTTTATTAATACTCACTACACTACACTTTTATTAATACTCACTCACTTTCAATTTTCACTCTTTCTTTAGCTCTTTCGATACATCTTACAGTTCCCTCTACTGTAAAATACACAATTTATGCCCTGGCACTGATGCTATTTTTAATTGATGGATTATTCATTGGATTTGAGAAAAGATGACAAAGTAATTACAGTTTCCATTGTTGTTAAAAACATTTTGAAAAGATTGCTTGTATAAAAACACTTCTTCTTCTGATCGATTTGTCTAACATGCACCACCACATTTCCATCATCTGATACTAATGTGGGATATGGGGCTCAGTTTTGTGTGAGCCCGCATGGGTTCTTTTCCACAACATAAAGGAAGAAGCGAGAAGGCGATGATTGCTGTTTGGTAGCTCTGGTTCAGAATGCACCTCTGCTCAGAAGCTCTAAGTTTATTCTCTGCTCTTTCCAACATGCATGCATATGTATCAACTTAATGTCTAAATATAACAATAAAATCCTCATCAATATTCAAAAGGAATTCAGTCATGCGACTACATACTAAATATTCAAAGAAAGTGGGCCAATCAAAAGAGAGAGTGTAGTGTGTCATGTGACTGTTATGGCGGAAGAGTGGTCAGGTGACTGAAGAGGAGGGAAAGGGATATCTTGTACAAGGGTGTTAGGGAGAACAAAGGAAAAGGAAGTAAATGTTTGTGGCATGTGGGGCATGTGAACATGAAAAAAAGAACAAACCGGTAATTTGTGGTGGATAGGGACACAGTCTATAGAAATTAAAGCAACCATTGAACTTTCAACTTTTAGAAAAACAAAGTTAACTTCAAAGGTTAACTTGGAGTACAATATACAGCCCTACACTAACATTCGCTTATCCCCTAACTCTTTCATGATTTCCTACAAACATTTAATCATTTTCTAATTCTTTCCTATTTCTGAACAATTCATGAATATTTGGAAGTGCGTTTGATATTTAGTTCAATCTTTATCCTTAGCAACTTGTAATTGTCACAGGCAGAACCAAGGTGTATATTATTAACAAGGTGGTGTATGAATTAATTTGCCTGCTTTGTAACATTGCATGATTGTAGCATGTGCATGATACTTTATGTGTGCCATGTTAGAGTGCCTTGGTATCACTGTATTGCATGCTTGTGGATTTGTATATCTTGAAATGTATATTACAATTTATAATCAAAATCAAAACTTATGAAAAACACTGAATTTCTACGGCTAATGTATTGTTTAGTTATAAGTATATGAATATTTACATGGGGGGAGGGGGATATGGTGAAGGAGTCTAGAAAAGCAACTGGAACTTTTTTTTGCAATAGAAGTTTTCTATGTGCCATGTTTTTAAGTCATTTTACAAAACAAATTCATTATTTGGTAAATATATAACGGTATTAAAAAAGGATTTCACTTATCAATGAGGGAAAATCATAGCTGAGAAGGTAAAAATATATTTGGTGAAAAATATATAATAGGGGAATGATTGAAAATACTAAACTGTAGCAATTAACAAATCTATTTCATTAAAGCGAAACCTTCACACCAGAAGAGCAACAACTTATGCAATTTGCTTCTGAAAATTGTAGAGCAAGAAATACTTTTATCACCACACATGTGGGAAGGAAGCATTCATCAATTTGAATACAATTACTTGATAAACAACTTTGCATAGTACGTCACATAATCCAGAAAATGGTGATGTTGTGCCGAGATACTATACATTATGCCAAGTATATCTTGCTTTATACTTCTCTCATAAACTTTGATGGGAAATCTTGTAGATTAATGGACAATAATAGATTGAAGCTCTCAGAATAACTACAATTATTTATTTGGGGTGAGATTCCCTTGCATTTTTTAATGAACGGTGAACTACATGTAACATATGATTACATGTTTGAATGGTAACAGATGGTTCCACAGTCAACTGAGCAGACACGAGGCAGAGGACATGTTGAAAAGAGTCCGTCAGGATGGGGCTTTTCTCGTCAGGAAGAGTGAGAGGGAGAGTGATGCCTTCGCTATCTCATTCAGGTAACAATTCGGATTTCATTTATGTATCTGTTTCCTTTTAAACCTTTTATCTTCCTCTTCATAGATGGATGAAAGTATGAATAGAAAGAAAATTGAAAATGAAGGATACCATAGAAGAAATAGAAATTGAGAGGGTCGTATAGAAAAGTATAGATACCGAAAAAGTGGTTGTTGTGATCATTTTTGATCAGCCAGTTTGAACATAAGCTCAGCGCAAGAGCAGATAAAAGTGGCTATTTAAAACCCATACCAGTAAAGTCTCCTTTTAGTGACGTTTTTGCATTATCTTTTGATACAGAATGCTAGGGATTACACATATATGAGCAGAAAATCACAGAACATTTTGAGTCTATTTCCAATGCCATACAATTGTGCCATTCTCGAACAAGAGCAAATTAATTGTAACTATTCATCATTGTCTCTAAATTGGCAACACACTGTAAAATATAAAATCACTATTTTTGCATGCAAATTGGCAATTTTAAGGCTGAATTCTACTATTTTGTTTTACTCCAGTTCAGGTAATGAACTCTTTTATTTTTTTTCAAATTATGAAGGAGTGGAGAATTGCCAATTTTAGCAGGAAACACTTATTAATTTAGAAAAATACTCTGACCTGCTGTGGGTTAAATGAAATTTCATTAAATTCCATCCTCGGTATTTGTACCCTCACTTTATCTTCTTTGACCTTTAACCCTCAGAGCTGACGGCAAGATCAAGCATTGTCGTATCAAGCAGGAAGGTCGTCTCTTTACTATCGGCAGCGCCCAGTTTGAGAGCCTGGCGGAGCTCTGCAGCTATTATCACAAGTACCCCCTCTATAGGAAGATGAAGTTAAAGGCTCCCGTCAATCAAGAGGTGGTAGATAGAGTAGGAGGGGTAAGTTCGAAGCGAATCCTCAAACTTTGACGTCTTAAAAGGGAATCAACTCCCCCCTCCAAAAAAAAAAAATAATAATAATAATAATAATAACAATAATAACTAGAATTTAATTCGTCACGAAGACGAATAAGGTGGTCTGTCTATGTCTTATGATAGATTTGAGAATGGGAGAAGTTATATAGACATGTAAACAATGATGATCATGATGAACATGATGATGATCATGATAGTAAAGGTGATGATGATGATAATGATAATGTTATATGATGATAAAAACGATAATGTTAATGATGATGATGACCATGAGCATGATCCTGACATCTGATTGAAAAAATGAGGAAAGATTTAGATAGCAAATAGTCTCAGCTACAACATACTAAAATTTGGGTGAAAACTGTTAAATAACAACCGAGATACTGGTCAAAACACATTGTCATGCAGATTCATGTTTTGAAAAAAGTGACCTCCCATAGACATAACACGCAAATATGACAAATTAAGCATTGTCGCATTTAATCGAATATTTAACTATGATGACGTCATCTAAATGAAAAATAAATGACATATTTCTGATAGAGAATTATCTCAGCTACAACATATCAAAATCTGGGAGAAGATCGATCACCGATAAGTGAGATAATCTCAAATAAACAAAGACAAAAATGACGTCATCAAAAAAATACATTTTGTTGAGTTTACATGTCAATATGAAGGCTTTGTTACACTTTGTACGAGTCAGGGTGGTATGAAATCATATCTCCAACTCATGGTTTCTCCAACCATGATATCAAAATTGGGGGTCAATGGACTATCTGAAGAGCTATTTCGATTTTTAAAATGGCATGTTTTTGATCAAATTTGCATTATATTGCCCATAGCAGCACACGCGGATTTTGAACTTTGACGCACGCTCACGGCCTTATGAAATATGAAGAGTGACTGAAATTAATAATAATTGTTATTTACGTTAAGAGGAATCCAAATCATGTAAACATTTTGAATTTGACCTTTTCCGCGCGCCGTGAGCGCGCACACCGCGCGCGGGGACACTTACGGACGGAAAATTTTGAAATGCTTAAAATGACCTGATTCGTACTCTCCTTTAATAGTTAAGTGATTTTGAGCATTTTAAAATTTTGACGCGCGCGTACGTGCGCGTCATGACCTTCATGTGACCTTTGATGACTTGACCTGTTGACCCTTGACCTGAAGTATATGTGATATGAATATGAATGACCTTTGCTGATGTTTCATGAAAATATGATGGATAATGTAATTTCACAAAATGGCGCCTGGATGACGTCACGATAACTTGATGACCTTGAAAATGTTCTAGACACGTGTCATGACAATGACCTATGACTGTGCCAAAATTGAATCAAATTGACTAAACCAAACTGGAAGTTATCCTGTCCACAAAAAACGGGAAGAAATAAAAATAAATAATAACTAGAAATTTAATTCGTCATGGGGACGAATTAGGTGGTCTGTCTTCGATTCTTATGATCATGCTCATCTTCAATTGAATTACCCAATAAACTGATGTTAATGTAAAATGATGCATTTATTGTATTAAGATATGAATTGATGAATGAAGTACTGATAAACTGATGAACTAATAAATTGAACTGATGTAAAATGAACTGAATTGATGAGCTAAACGGATGAACTGATGTACTGAACTAAACTGATGAGCTGAACTGATGAACGAAATATTGAGCAATTATCATGATGATGCATAATTAAGTAATATTGACTGCCTTCTGGGCAATACGACGTATATCGCCCGAACCGAAGGTGATGATGATATATGGCAAGTCGTATTGCCCTGAATTAGGCAGTAAATATTACTATTATTAACCACATCAGATATCTAGAGCAAACAAGAAACTCTTACTATCTTATACTATCTTATCAATTTTAAATTACTATCTTATAAATTATGTAGCCTACACTCCACAGGATTTCCTAGCATTAGAAGTTAGAAAAACATCGTCAAACAAGCACTGTGCATCCAGTGCTTGACGAATTTTCGATACACTGCAAACAGTGTGCAAAGGGTCTGATTGTGACGTCACAATAGAGTTCGTGCATGGTGCGCATTTTGTTCTAAGCGTAATATACATTGTCATTGTCACCAGCAGCTGGTGCGCGATGTTATTTACAACTGGCTCGATTATTTCTCACGAGTTTGACACGCAAAAAATTGTGGGGTCAACTTGCATCCTAAAGAGCTATAATGTATTTCGTATCTATAAGCATGTTTTTGACCATATATGCTATGTATTACAAGAGCTCGCACGCACAGACATTTACCTTGAACGGACGCTCATTTCGTTATTAATGGTCATAAAGAGATAAACATGGTATCAAATTGTTCGGAAAAAAATGCGAAATACTATGTAAGACAACAAATGGCGTTTTTAGGTTGCGTTCGACCATTACGAACAAAAACGTGCGCGCAAATTTATGCGCGCGGAAAGGTGTGCGCACGCAAAATTCTTGAAATGCTTGAAATGGCCTAAAACGTACTCTAATTTGATCAAAAAGTGATTATGAGCAATTTTTATTTTTGCGCGCACCGACGCGCGGACGGACGCGCACGCGCGCGTTTATTGACCTTAAGTTGACCGGATTGATATTGACCATAATCGTTATAAATATGAATAAGAATTGATTTACGGTTATGAAGATATGATCATGAGTTGATTCTCAGAGCACTTCACAAAATGGCGCCTGGATGACGTCACGATATTTTGATGAACTTGAAAATGTTCCTGTCACGTCTTAAGATGATGACCTATGACTGTGTTAAATTTGAAAGAAATTGTACGGTTCAATTTTGAGTAATCGTGCACACAAAAGAGTGGTCACAAATTTATTTTAATTGAATTGTGTTTTTGTACAAATTCAATTAAAATACTAGAATTTAAATCGTCACGAAGACGATTAAGGTGGTCTGTCTAAGTCTTATGATAGATTTGAGAATGGGAGAAGTTATATAGACATGTAAACAATGATGATCATGATAGTAAAGGTGATGATGATGATGATAATGATAATGTTATATGATGATAAAAACGATAATGTTAATGATAATGATGATAATGATCATGATCATGATGATGTTGATGATGGTGACATTGATGATGATGATGATGATGATATTGATGATGATGATGATGAGCATGAGCATGATCCTGACATCTGATTGAAAAAATAAGGAAATATTTAGATAGCAAATAGTCTCAGCTACAACATACTAAAATTTGGGAGAAAACTGTTGTATAATAACTGAGATACTGGTCAAAACACATTGTCATGCAGATTTATGTTTTGAAAAAAGTGACCTCCCATAGACATAACACGCAAATATAACAAATTATGCATTGTCGCCTTTAATCGAATATTTAACTATGATGAAGTCATTAAAATGAAAAATAAATGGCATAATTCTGATAGAAAATTATCTCAGCTACAACATATCAAAATGTGGGAGAAAATCGATCACTGATAAGTGAGATAATCTCAATTAAACAAAGACAAAAATGACGTCATCAACAAAATACATTTGTTTGAGTTTAGATGCAAATATGATGACTTTGTTTCACTTTGTACGAGTCAGGGTGGTATGAAATCATATCTCCAACTCATGCTTTCTCCAACCATGATATAAAAATTGGGGGTCGATGGACTATCTGAAGAGCTATTTCGATTTTTAAAATGGTATGTTTTTTATCAAATTTGCATTATATTGCCCATAGCAGTACGCGCGGATTTTGAACTTTGACGCACGCTCACGGCCTTATTAAATATGAAGAGTGACTGAAATTAATGTAAATTGTCAATTACGTTAAGAGGAATCCAAATCATGTAAACATTTTGAATTTGACCTTTTCCGCGCGTCATGAGCGCGCGCAACGCGCGCGGGGACATGTACGGACGGAAAATTTTGAAATGCTTTAAAAGACCTGATTCGTACTCTCCTTCAGTAGTTAAGTGATTTTGAGCTTTTTAAAATTTTGACGCACACGTACGCGCGCGTCATGACCTTTATGTGACCTTTGATGACATGACCTGTTGCCCCTTGACCTAAAGTATATGTGATATGAATATGAATAACCTTTGCTGATGCATCATGAAGATATGATGGATAACGTGATTTCACAAAATGGCGCCTGGATGACGTCACGATAACCTAATGACCTCGAAAATGTTCCTGTCACGTCTCATTACAATGACCTATTATTGTGCCAAAATTGAACGAAATTAACTAAACCAAACTTGAGTTATCCGGGGCACAAAAAACGGGAAGAAATAAAAATAAAGAATAAATAAAGAAAATTCTGACGAAATCAATAGGTGGTCTGTTGATAACAGACCACCTAACTAGAAATGTAATTCGTCACGAAGACGAATAAGGTGGTCTGTCTTCAAGTCTTATAATAGATTGTAATATTTACTATATTGAAAAAGGGATAAGTTATATAGACATGTACACAATGATGATTATGATGATGATCTTGATAGTAATGATTATGATGATGATGATCATGATGATGTTGATGAGGATGATTATCACGATCATAAGCGTGATTCTGACATCTTATCGGAAAAATGAGGACTGATTTAGATGACATATAGTCTCAGCGACAACATACTAACATTTGGGAGAAAACTGTTGAATAACAACCGAGATACTGGTCAAAACACATTGTCATGCAGATTCATGTTTTGAAATAACTGACCTCCCATAGACATAACACGCAAATATGACAAATTATGCATTGTCGCCTTTAATCGAATATTTTACTATGATAACGTCATCTAAATGAAAAATAAATGACATATTCTGATAAAGAATTATCTCAGCTACAAAATATCAAAATCTGAGAGAAAATTGAGAACGATGCCTTCAATATTTCTAGCATAAATAGGCTCTTGAATTACGATCATGAAAGTGTGCCGATGATAATGAAATGATAATGTACGCGATAATGACGATATAGGGCCATGATTAAAAGTGGTATAGCGCCCCCTTCAGGTATTCGATAGAGGATTGTTATACGGTAAACTTGCTAAACATGCCCAAATTTCGACATGATCCCAACCTCTGATAAAAAACGAAACGTCTCCTATGGCCCATAGTCTCAGCTATGACAAACTAAAATTGGGGATAAAGACAGCAACAATAAGCGAGATACTGCTCAAGGAACAATGCCATGTAGATTCATGATGTGAACGATATTCACCTTTCATAGGCAAAACACGCAAATTAATTCTGACATGTCGCCTTTAATTGAAATTTTCACTACAATGACGTCACCAAATTGAAAAATAATGAATACTGAACTTGTAGAAAAATGTGTTAGCTACCACATTTAAAAAATATGGAAATAAATTGATCAATATTTACAGAGATACAATCAATTTTCCATAAATTTGCTGACGTCATAATTTGCAAATTCGTTTTTTGAGACCCGAGGCTATTTTAATGATGTCAGGTTATAAATAATGGCCAAATGAGACCTGAAATGGAATCTACGAGTCATATTCTATCCAAATATGAAGAAAAATTGAGGGGTCTGTGGACTTCCTAAAGAGCTATAATGGATTTTGTATAGGCATGTTTTGGCCAATATATGCTATGTATTACAAGAGCTCGCGCGCACGGACAATGGGAGAAGTTATATAGACATGTAAACAATGATGATCATGATGATCATGATGAACATGATGATGATCATGATAGTAATGGTGATGATGATGATGATAATGATCATGATCATGATGATGTTGATGATGATCATCATCAGACCATGATGATGATGATGATGATGATGATGATGTTGATGATGATGATGACGATGATGAGTATGAGCATGATCCTGACATC
The DNA here is from genome assembly GCA_035222895.1 of Strongylocentrotus droebachiensis. Lineage (NCBI taxonomy): Eukaryota > Metazoa > Echinodermata > Echinoidea > Camarodonta > Strongylocentrotidae > Strongylocentrotus > Strongylocentrotus droebachiensis. The sequence goes on from JAVYIG010002174.1 coordinate 227,574, forward strand.
TGATTGAAAAAAATGAGGAAATATTTAAATAGCAAATAGTCTCAGCTACAACATACTAAAATTTGGGAGAAAACTGTTGAATAAAAACCGAGATACTGGTCAAAACACAATGTCATGCAGATTCATGTTTTGAAAAAAGTTACCTCTCATAGACATAACACGCAAATATGACAAATTATGCATTGTCGCCTTTAATCGAATATTTTACTATGATGACGTCATCTAAATGAAAAATAAATATCATATTTCTGATAGAAAATTATCTCAGCTACAACATATCAAAATCTGGGAGAAGATTGATCATCGATAAGTGAGATAATCTCAATTAAACAAAGACAAAAATGACGTCATCAACAAAATACATTTTCTTTAGTTTAGATGCAAATATGAAGATTTTGTTTCACTTTGTACGAGTCAGGGTGGTATGAAATCATATCTCCAACTCATGCTCTTTCCAACCATGATATACAAATTGGGGTTCGACGGACTATCTGAAGAGCTATTTCGATTTTTAAAATGGCATGTTTTTGATCAAATTTGCATTATATTGCCCATAGCAGTACGCGCGGATTTTGAACTTTGACGCACGTATACGGCCTTATGAAATATGAAGAGTGACTGAAATTAATGTAAATTGTCAATTACGTTAAGAGGAATCCAAATCATGTAAACATTTTGAATTTGACCTTTTCCGCGCGCTGTGAGCGCGCACACCGCGCGCGGGGACACTTACGGACGGAAAATTTTGAAATGCTTAAAATGACCTGATTCGTACTCTCGTTTAATAGTTAAGTGATTTTGAGCAATTTTAAATTTTGACGCGCACATACGCGCGCGTCATGACCTTTATGTGACCTTTGATGAAATGACCTGTTGACCCTTGACCTGAAGTATATGTGATATGAATATGAATGAACTTTGAGTACGCATCATGAAGATATGATGGATAATGTGATTTCACAAAATGGCGCCTGGATGACGTCACGATAATCTGATGACCTTGAAAATGTTCCTGTCACGTCTCATGATGATTACCTATGACTGTGTCAAAATTGAGAAAAATTGGGTGGATGGATATTGAGAAATCGGTTGCACAAAAAAGTGGAGAAATAAATAAAAATAAATAATAAATAAAGAAAGAAAATTCTGACGAAATCAATAGGTAACAGACCACCTAACTAGAAATTTAATTCGTCACGAAGACGAATAAGGTGGTCTGTCTAAGTCTTATGATAGAATTGAGAATGGGAGAAGTTATATAGACATGTAAACAATGATGATCATGATGACCATGATGATGATCATGATAGTAAAGGTGATGATGATGATAATGATAATGTTATATGATGATAAAAACGATAATGTTAATGATGATGATGAGCACAAGCATGATCCTGACATCTGATTGAAAAAATAAGGAAATATTTAAAAAGCAAATAGTCTCAGCTACAACATACTAAAATTTGGGAGAAAACTGTTGAATAACAACCGAGATACTGGTCAAAAAACCTTGTCATGCAGATTCATGTTTTGAAAAAAGTGACCTCCCATAGACATAACACGCAAATATGACAAATTATGCATTGTCGCCTTTAATCGAATATTTTACTATGATGACGTCATCTAAATGAAAAAAAAAAAAATATTTTTGATAGAAAATTATCTCAGCTACAACATATTAAAATCTGGGAGAAAATCGATTACCGATAAGTGAGATAATCTCAATTAAACAAAGACAAAAATGACGTCATCAAAAAAATACATTTTGTTGAGTTTAGATGTCAATATGAAGACTTTGTTTCACTTTGTACGAGTCAGAGTGGTATGAAATCATATCTCCAACTCATGCTTTCTCCAACTATGATATAAAAATTGGGGGTCGATGGACTATCTGAAGACTTATTTCGATTTTTAAAATGGCATGTTTTTGATCAAATTTGCATTATATCGCCCATAGCAGTACGCGCGGATTTTGAACTTTGACGCACGCTCACGGCCTTATGAAATATGAAGAGTGACTGAAATTAATGTAAATTGTTAATTACGTTAAGAGGAAACCAAATCATGTAAACATTTTGAATTTGACCTTTTCCGCGCGCTGTGAGCGCGCACACCGCGCGCGGGGACACTTACGGACGGAAAATTTTGAAATGCTTAAAATGACCTGATTCGTACTCTCGTTTAATAGTTTAGTGATTTTGAGCAATTCTAAATTTTGACGCGCACATACGCGCGCGTCATGACCTTTATGTGACCTTTGATGACATGACCTGTTGACCCTTTACCTGAAGTATATGTGATATGAATATGAATGACCTATGCTGATGCATCATGAAGATATGATGGATAATGTGATTTCACAAAATGGCGCCTGGATGACGTCACGATAACTTGATGACCTTGAAAATGTTCTAGTCACGTGTCATGACAATGACCTATGACTGTGCCAAAATTGAATCAAATTGACTCAACCAAACTTGAAGTTATCGTGGGCACAAAAAACGGGAAGAAATAAAAATAAAGAATAATAATAATAATAATAATAAAGAAAATTCTGACGAAATCAATAGGTGGTCTGTTGATAACAGACCACCTAATAAAGAAAATTCTGACGAAAACAATAGGTGGTCTGTTGATAACAGACCACCTAACTAGAAATTTAATTCGTCACGAAGACGAATAAGGTGGTCTGTCTTCAAGTCTTATAATAGATTATAATATTTACTATATTGAAAAAGGGAGAAGTTATATAGACATGTAAACAATGATGATTATGATGATGATGATCTTGATAGTAATGATTATGATGATGATGATCATGATGATGTTGATGAGGATGATTATTATCATTATGATCATGATCATGAGCGTGATTCTGACATCTTTTTGGAAAAATGAGGGATGATTAAGATAACATATAGTCTCAGCGAAAAAATACTAAAATTTGGGAGAAAACTGTTAAATAACAACCGAGATACTGGTCAAAACACATTGTCATGCAGATTCATGTTTTGAAAAAAGTGACCTCCCATAGACATGACACGCAAATATGACAAATTATGCATTGTCGCCTTTAATCGAATATTTAACTATGATGACGTCACCCATATGAAAAATAAATGATATATTTCTGATAGAAAATTATCTCAGCTACAACATATCAAAATGTGGGAGAAAATCGATCTCCGATAAGTGAGATAATCTCAATTAAACAACGACAAAAATGACGTCATCCACAAAATACATTTTTTGGAGTTTAGATGCCAATATGAAGATTTTGTTTCACTTTGTACGAGTCAGGGTGGTATGAAATCATATCTCCAACTCATGCTTTTTCGAACCATGATATAAAAATTGGGGGTCAATGGACTATCTGAAGAGCTATTTCGATTTTTAAAATGGGATGTTTTTTGCCCATATATGCTATGTATTACAAGAGCTCGCACGCACGGACATTATCTTAAACGGACGCTCATTCCGTTATTAATGGGCAGAAAAAGGTGAACAATGTATCAAAATGCTTGAAAGAATGTGTCAGATATGATGACGGAAAAAAATTGGCGATTTCATGTTGCCAAATGCCAGGACACGCGAAAACGCGCGCCCATGCCCGTGTGCGCGTTTTTTTGCAAAATGCTTAAAATGGCCTAAAACGTATGCAAAATTAATTTGAGACGATTTGAAGCATTTTTATTTTTTGCGCGCGCGCTAACGCGCGGACGTACGCATGCACGCGCGTTTTCTGACCTGAAACTGACCGGACGAATATTGACCCTAATCGTGATAAATATAAATGAGAAATACCTTTCCGTTATGAAGATATGATCATGAGTAAAAAGTACCAAAAAAAACACAAAATGGCGCCTGGATGACGTCATGAAGACTTGATGACCTTGAAAATGTTCCTGTCACGTCTTATGACAATGAAATATGACTGTGCCAAAATTGAACGAAATTGACTAAACTGATCGTGAGTTATCGTCGGAACAAAAAAGTGGGAACAATAAATAAAAATAAAGAATAATAATAATAAAGAAGAAAGAAAATTCTGACGAAAACAATAGGTGATCTGTCGTTGACAGACCACCTAATAATAATAAATAAAAAAATAATGATAATAATAAATAAATAAATGGAAAAATGAAAATAAATAATAATTAGAAATATAAGCTAATTATCTATTCCAAAATTGTGTGCTTGTTAAAAATACCTTGGAATTACTCCTAATTATTTAGTAATGAGAACAATGTATCCAAAATGTTTGGATTTTGCTCATCAGATATCTTTCTGTGGGGTCCCCAAAGCGGTTTAGTGTCACCTTCTAGTGACATTCAATTTTTATCTTTTGATCCAAGATCTTTCTTGTTTACAAATTGTTGCTGATATGTAAAGATATAATGATTGGTGTTGCAAGGTCAAGCTATGATATTTTATCATTTCATGCAGAAGTGTGTAGCTAAAGCTGTACCTTAGCAACTTCATCTAATGTTGTATGGGACAGTTGTCAAAAGCTTCTTCCCCATTTATCTCATTTATCTCATCAAAATGATGAATTATTATTATTGATACCAGAAAGAACCATTAGGTAATGGTCATATCAAGAGATTTAATTTCTTGATGAAATAAATGGATGAAATAAATGGATAAATGTCATATTTCATACTATATATACACATCGCTCGTGCAGTATGAATGAGCGATGTACATCCATTCTCATTGCAAGGATATGCCCACCTTCTTCTTTCAAGTTCTTAATTGTTGCAAATATTAATTTCTTTACAACATCTCCAACGACCTCAAATTATACACATGAAAAATTCACCCTTTGCATCATGGTCAGTGAGTTCTAATCGTCCTTCATAGTTGAGTTTTGTTGTTGTCTGCTTTGAATTTCTCCCTTCTCAGGATTTGGATCCAGAAGATGATCCTATCTACGGCAGTGGAGGAATCTACATGGATCCCAACCAGTTTGTACCAAAGGTATCAAACCACTTTCTAAATATTTTCAGATGAAGAACTTTATTATAACATGATTGTTATCCAAGCTGGTTCAATTTTGTGAAAGTTACCGTACTTCTCTTTCTATGAGTCTTGATTTTTATGATTTTTTTATTTTATTTTTTTTACGGGGGGGGGGGGGGGAATGCTATGAATATATATGCAAATTTGTTGTCTTTGCAAAAAAAAATTGGATTTAGTTGCGAGAAACATGTGGCCATGTAGCAAATTAAACCACAGGTTTTAACTTTGCACTTATTTTTGTATTACATGTAATTTCTCATGATTAATTTTGTTAGTAGAATCATCCTGACATTATTTTTAAACAACGTCCATTTATCAAGTTTCTTTACTATATTGAGTTTTGCCTTTCCATTTAAGGAGTGTCTTGTAGCAATAGCAAATGATCCCTCCAACCATCCTCACAGTTCTCAAGCCTGGTAGAAGGTGCTTTACATCCACAATACACACAAATAGGTTGTGACTTTACTTTCTTAAAACCCCACTGCACTACTTGTAGCTACTTGCGCCCTCCATACAGCAAACGGTGCTTAATCGGTGACCATTGGTCCCCCATGGTCCACTTTTTCTTATGTTAAGCAAGAGCTGATTTGATGAGATAACCACCTGTTGGTGACCACGCAGGGAGGTCTAATCCCTCCTGGCCAAACTAGTGCAGGCAGGCTTTAAAGTGCCTCCTAGTGATGGAGACAAATCCTTCAAATTACCCTCGAAGCCTCCCCATTTCTGATCCCCCCTTGTTCTTATTGTTGTTGATCAATGATTGATGTGTCTACTGCAGGTGACTGTGAAAGCATTATACGACTACAAGGCCCAGCGAGAGGATGAGCTCTCATTCTGCAAGCACGCTATCATTACCAATGTAGATAAGCAAGATCATGGATGGTGAGACTCGTATAATCTTCTATTATTCCATAAGGGGGAAATACAGCGATCATTTAGTAATAATATAAAATGATAAAACAAGGTTTCCTGAAGTCTAATGTGGCAATATTGTTAATGTTTTATGCAGATTTACTTTATATTTATTTCTTTTTGGATGAATTCAAGATGTGTTTTTTTAAATCCTATTCATACACAATCAGCTTAAATATGAACTTTGAAGATTAAAAGTGATGAGCTGTCATGGAATACCCACTTCTGCAATGAAATAACTGGGGTAATAATATATCTGTAAAGCGATTAGAGACATCATCGATGTATTAAGCGCTAGTTAAAAACAGAATATATTATTATAAGGGAGAGTATTAAGTTACAATTTCTGGATGTAGAGTAAGGAGTGTGGATTCTGTTTCCTCGCAAGGAAAAGATAGATCTTTGCATTAATTGTCTTGATGAAAAATGCAGATAATCACCTATTTTGCTGCCCATTATGTCTATTTACAGGTGGAAAGGAGACTATGGCGGGAAGAAGAACATGTGGTTTCCTTCAAATTATGTTGAGGAGGTCACGACCCCTGCAAACAACGATCAGGGACAGAATGCTACCCTGCTAGGCAACCTGCAGAAAGGCGCTGTGGATATCACTGGATGCAGTGTTGGTAAGTGAAGATTGATTTAAAGGGATTAGGTAACTTTGTCTCAGATTCTGGAACAAAATCCTGGATGTAGCTCATGCTGCAATGACAATTATTAACCTTTAGGTCAGTCAGGAACCCCATGACTTTTACAAGCCATTGCCTTTTTGATTGGAAATCTAAATTAAAAAATTTGTTATCCTAACTACAGTCTATTGGGGAAAATGAGTATGGTGAAACCGGTCACTCAAAGATATTTACTTTTTTGAGGCACTTCATGATCATTTTGAAGCGCAATTTTTTTGAGGCTTCAATATTACACCATATCACAGACACTGGTAACATGTAGGGCCGTGCATCTCAGATTTAACATTGTTAAACGATGCCTTTAATAGGATGGTTTGATACAGGACTAATAGATGAATGTGATGAAGGAGAGGGTCAAGTGGATTGTGATGATAGTGATAGTGGTTGCTATCATGATCATGATAATGATGGTGATGGTTATCTTGATCATGATAATGATTGTGATGATGATAGTTGGGTTGAAGTTGAGGATTAAGATGATTATTATGGTGGTGGTGTTCATTATTGTGGCGGTTGTGATGATATTGCTCATCATGGTGCCGCTGATAATGGTGCAGAAGATGATGATGATTGTGGTGATTATGATGATGATAATAGTGACAATTGGGATGGTGGTCATTGTGCAAGTGATGATGATGATGATGGTGTTGTTTATGGTGGTGATGGTGCACATGATGATGTGAAAGGTCAAATGTCACAGGACCATAAAAGTGTTTAAAATTCATAAAAGGCATGAACTAGTAATAGGGACTTTTCGATTTGAACGTTCACTAGTGGACTGCGACGTATGCGGTCACTTTTGAAGCAGTGCGCATGCGCATCGACGAGCTCATCGTTTGTAGCAGAATTCTTGAACGTGTTCGCCCTTGTTTTGCCGTCGTTTGCAAACTGTGACGATACATGTTCGTAAGCAATCTTTTGTAGGCACGAAACATCACTTTGAAGTCACAAAATGGACCCAATTGACCTAATACTAGAAGTGGAGAGTGGTGGAAGCGTGAATTTACTTAAATTAACACATTTTTGTGTCTGTAATGTCCCTTAAATCAAAATTGTTGCAGAATAATTCATAAAATGAACACATTTTATTTGTGCATCGCCAATCTGTTGCAGCATAATTTTCGAGATCAGTCCCATGCACAGAATTTGGCGTGTTGAATCTTTAGCTTTTCGATCGAGTTTCGCGCTCACTAAGCCAGCGTCGTAGTTGTGTAAAATCGAAAAGGTAACGCACAACAGTCAGCGTGCCTCGTCAACCCTGCATAAAATTGACCGCATACGTCGCAGTTCACTTATGAACGTGCAAATCGAAAAGTCCCTAATGTCTCTTTACTGTGATAACTTTAAAAGTATGGAAGCAATTTAAGCCAAGCTTGGACAAAATTTGTATGAGATTTTGAGTGTAAGAGTTCAAAGGTGAAAAAAAAATCAAAGAAAATATCTTATTAAAAAACTTATTAATTTGACAAAAAAATTCAACTGATTTGGACCAAATTAAGATCAAGTATGTAAAACCACTAAAATAATGAGATGAAAAGCAGTTGCGTCCTTGAAGTATGATGTTAAAGATCACAGGGTAATTGATTGATGAATATACATTTAGGCGGAGGCATATTAGAGACACTGTCTTATTCATTTTGTTGTTATTGTCGTCCTGTCAGAAATGATGCTTGGAGTGAGATCAAGACAGCATTTCGTCTTCAGAATAATCTCACCGGGGCAGCGCAATGCCATGGACGTAGCAGCCAGCGATCTAGGAGAGCTAGAGAATTGGATGAAGTGCATACAGGAAGCTTCAGTTCAAGCAAAAGTTAGGGTGAGTAGGGTGGTCCAGACTGAAGGGCTTCTAACATCATACAGCAACAGGTTTTGATTTTAAGATACAATGTTTGAAATTGGCAACAATTTAAAATTCATTCTCAACCAAAATCATTTTATAAAATCTTAGTTATAAAATTTGTTTGAAAATGATCCAAAATATGGCTCAGATGGCTCAAGAGAGTCCAAGACCCCAGCAGCGACTTTGGGCTTTGGACTTTATAACCACAAATTCTTCTTCCAAGTTTACACTTAACATGTTTAGTTTTTGTTTGCGAACCACCTTGTGTAGTCGGATCGATTTATGGAAAAAATACCCAAAACCAAAAAAAAATTGCCACTAAAGGTTTTTCAACTGTTTCAGGTAGTGTTTGACATCAGGAACAACATACTAAACATTTCAGAAAATCGGACACATGGAAAGTAGTTGTTTCTTAAAACGGTATTTTCAATATAATTATGTATTTCTTAATTTCTTCCCACAGAGCAAAGAAAGTGCAATTCATGAGCGTAGGCTTCGTATCGCAAGGGAATTCTCCAGGCTCATCGTCTACTGCAGATCAGTTCCTTTCTCAGAAGAGAGTAAGTAAATGTCTCTTTCTTTATCCTCCTCTCTCTCTCTGTCTCTCTGTCTGTCTGTCTCTCCTCCTTTCTGTCTCTCTCTCCTCCTCTCTCCTCCTCTCTGTCTCTCTATCTCTTTCTTGTTATCACCACTCTCGATCTTCTCATTTGACCACATGTCTGTTTTCAGTTATCACCTCTCTTTATCCTTTTTTTAATGCATTATTTTATTCTTTCTCTCTCACTTTTCCTTCTTTATCAAATATATAATTCCCCCATCTCTTTTTCTCACCAGTTTATTCACTGTCTCTATTCCCTCTTGAGGTGTCTCTGCCTGTCTCTTTCTCTCTCTCTCTCTCTAATGCTATCTCTCTCTCTGTCTCTCTGTCTCTCTCTCACTGCCTCTCTCTGTCTCTGTCTTTCTCTCTCACTCTCTCTTCCTTTAATTTAATTAATTAAATCCCACTTTCAGAGATCTGCTAATACTCTCATGACAGATACCGTATATAACGGTGTATAAACCGCACTTTTTTGCCGCCGAAAAAATTTCAAAGTCGGGGGTGCGGTTTATACACGGTACACCAAAAAAAAAAAAAAAAAAAAAAAATTTTTTTTTTTTTTAAAGTTTCAATTTATGCCCCTCCACCTGGCGCTATGCCTGGCAATGTCTCCCAGCTCGGTAATCGGTGTGTTGACTCGCCACTCGGAAACTAGAACAACACTCAAATTTGTCTGTCATCTTGGTTTGAAAGTAATCTTTCTGATAGATCTCAATATGTAGTTTATAATAATAATTCCTCCAATTTTTCTTCTATTACATGGTGTACCACAAGGTTCTATCCTAGGTCCCTACTATTTTTTAATTTACAGTACCGTAATGATCTTACACACAAAAAAAAAAATCTCGGCGAAAAAAAGGGCGAAAAAGAGGGGTGCGGTTAATACACGAGGGCGGTTTATACAACGTTATTTACGGTACTACATGAGTTTATGTAAATACTTATTTTTAATGACATACTTGCAAAACAAAGCAGAGCAGAATGATATTATGCAAATCTTACATGCATTTTGTAGCATTGACCCTTCTAAACTATCTATGTTGCTCTCATTCTTTGATACCCAGGAATTCCAGGCAAATACTTTGAGATGTCGTCCTTCCCAGAAACCAAAGTAGAGCGTTACATGTGCGCCGGCAAATCAAAGGTCCTCTTGGACTACAACAGGAAACAGGTCAGCAGGACGTACCCCAAAGGTCAACGTATCGACTCGTCCAACTATGACCCCATCCCCATCTGGTTTTGCGGCTGTCAGATGGTTTCCCTCAACTACCAGACACCAGGTATGATGGTCCTGGTTGTTGTTTGGTTTTCTGTCTTTTAATAGTTATGGTGATGGTGGTTATTTTACCTGACTGCTAAGAAAGCATAAAGCATAAAGCATAAAGGCTTTAGGTCCTCTCCGAGGGACCTGGTAATGAGGATTAATGCCTTACCAAAAGGCACTAGCGCATCGTCTTGGTTTCGAACCCGGGTCATCGGATTATGAGACCACTGCTCTACCGGCTGAGCTATCGCGACTCCTCCCTTTTCCTTTTTGCATTATTTATCATGTTTATTGCCTCCATCCCTGTCTTGTTTTTGTTTTGTTGTGTTTTTTGTTCAATTAATGTGTGAGTAGGGCATAGGATCTTGAGACTCCAAATCAAATTGTAAAATGGGGTTGAATTAGAGCATGATCATTAGTTTTAAAATATTTGTTAAAGCATATATTTTGATTGGCACAGAGGTATTGATCAAGTAGTCTTTGTTACTTTTTGACTGAACATATATAAGAATACTGTTATAAACATATAAAACTTGTAATAAACAGGTAATGTTGCTTGTTTCTTTTCTTCTGTTGATGTTTGGCCCTGATATAACAAGCTTCCTTGTAGCATGGTCATATCCCTAGTCTGAAGGGTTATTTATAATGAGGTTCCAATATAATATTGTGACTGATGGATAATTCCATTTTGTCCATTTTTCTTTTCTTGGTAACCAGATCGTCACATGCAGGTGAATGAGGGCATGTTTCAACTCAACGGTAGATGTGGCTATGTACTCAAACCAGCGTGCATGTTTGAAGAGAACTTTGATTGCTTCGACAAACGAACGCTAGTTGATGTTGATCCCATTCATCTGACCATCACAGTAAGTGTCTTCCTTGGCTTCTCTTTTAATCTGTAAAGTAATGAGAATCTTCAAATTGGCTACATGTAGTTGAAAATGTCTCTGTGTAATGAAAGCAGTGTGCATATTTGAACTTTGATTCCGTTGACAAACAAATGTATGTCAAAGTTGATCCTATGCCTGCCCAGTTAATTGTCTTGCATCTAAAATTACCCGGCATATGGAATTAAAATCACCTACAGTCCATTTCATTTGTCTCAGATTCTGAAACAAAATCCTGGATTTAGCTCATGCTGCAATGATAATTATAAACCTTAAAGTCAGTCAGGAATCCCATGACTTTTACAAGCCGATCGCCTGTCTGATTATCAAGATATTTATGATTGAAAATCGAAATTGAATTTTTTTTTTTCCCAACGTTTTTTATAACACTATTGGGGAAAATGAGTACCGTATCTTAAAACCGGTCACTCCCAGATTTTTACTTTTTTGAGGCACTTCATGAACATTTTGAAGCGCAATTTTTTTAGGGTTTCAATATTAAACCATATCACAGACACTGATAACATGTAGGGCCGTGTATCTCAGATTTAACATTGTTAAACGATGCCTTTAAGAATAGGGTTGGTCAAATACAATGTTCCTTTTTTTTTAAGTCTTTAAATTGGCAACACAAAGATCCAGCTAGTATACCTTGAATCAAGCACAGTGTTTCTAACCATAAGTACATGTATAATCATAATTGGATTAAAAAATATTGTTTGTTTTGTGGATCAGAGAAGCTTGACATCGACGTGAAGAGAAGACAGACCGTAATCCACCGTAATCAAATGTCTTTTTCATATGAAATAAGCCCCAAACCACAATTTTTGTTCCCCCCCCCCCCCAATTTTTTTTGCAGATCATAGCAGCTCGTCATCTACAGAAGACAGGACGTGGTATAGCCAGTCCATTTGTTGAGGTGGAGATTCTTGGATCAGACTACGACAGTGGGAACAAATACAAGACCAGCACCAAAGGTAATGTCATACCGGGTATCCCTTTTAGACTTAGACAATGGCCAAACATTCATGATTTCTTCAAATTTTCTGAAACTTGCCCCTCTAGGGGACAAATAGGGTTCACAATCAACCGTATTGTGGGGACATTCATAGTGAGTAAATGGACACATATGACAATTTTCATTTTTTTGGCAAAATAATGAAATAACCCCTACCATCTGGGCAAAAAAGAAGGTCATGTTTATTACAAACGGATTAGTTATGATGGGGGTATTTAAATTGACTGATTGTTCTTTCTTTCTCAGCGGATAATGGTTTCAACCCAGTCTTCAATGAGGTGTGTGAGTTTGATGTGACCAACCCTGATCTGGCTATGCTAAGGTTTGTCATCCAGGATGAAGATGTCTTCGGTGAACCCAACTTTCTGGGCCAGGCAACCTACCCTCTCAAAGCTATCAGAACAGGTAAGCTACTACTAGGATGCTACTTCTAGATAGTGTCAAGTCAGCATGATAGCTTGAAACTTGATAGCGTTTGTCCTCGTACTTGGCTTCATCTGTAAGGCAAAATATCAACAACTGGAAACTTGTTGATATGACATGAGTATTAAATTAAAATAGTCAAGATTCTTTTTGGTTGGACCAATTTTTATTCCTGATGTATAACCCCTATCAGAGCTTTGCAGAAAGACCACAAATTGATATCTGCCACACTGACTCGGTAAAAACAAAAAATTGTTTGATTAGTGAGTAAATAAAGATATGGAGAAGAAAAGTTTGGGAAGTTAGGAGGAAATGAAATTAAAGTAGACCTAACCAAACCAAGGATGTAGACATGTTCAGTGCACCAAACTTCCTGGTCTAGTCCACCTGACCTCTCCTCTCAAAGTCACCTGACCTCTCCTCTCAAGGTCCCCTGACCTCTCCTCTCTAAGTCACATGACCTCACCTCTGAAGGTCACCTGACCTCTCCTCTCAAGGTCAGTTGATCCAGTCAACCATCAATCTTACTCTTCACCATTATGGATATTTTGCCCTATCCCTACTGATGGAGGCCTTTGGAATGCTATCTGTCTTTGTGTGCATATAAGGTGCTGTACTTTATGGTCATTGCTCTTTTTGCAAAGCTTCTGCTGAACTTTGGAACAAACTACCTTTACATGTCAAAACTGTCAGACTGTCAACCAATTCAAAACTAACGTGTCTTCAGATGCATATATTAAAAAATTGCATTTGATGATTAACTTACTCTGTTCACATTGATATATATGTAATGTGCATTGTAATTTGTAGGTTTATTTGTAATTTTTTGTTTTGTTTAATAAGTAATTGTTCATCATTGTATTTTGTTTGTTTGTTTATAGTGCTTAGAGACTTTGGTGGTGAGCGCTTTATAAACACTGTTTTTCTTTTGATAGGTTCCTACAACCAAAATCGTACCACAGGTACATTACTAGGTCACATTCAGTTGTGGGTTTAATCTATCCCAAGTCACAGGTCAAAAGCTACCGGTAATAAACTATCCATGAAATGCACTTTATTCTCTATAACTCTGTACAACTATTAAAAGAGAACACTTCTTTACGTAGATCTTGAATGCCTCCAGGTATAATACGTTTAGGCGAATGTTGTATTTTACTAACAATAGTTATCAACATACTCTTTACAAAAAAAAAATTAAATGTGGCTCTATAATACTTGAGACCTACATGAACATCCAAGGGATGATGTCTTATGGAACTCTCAAAAACCCTGTTTAGGTGTGAGGAAATACCGTTTATAATGTTTATTGTAATGTGATTGGGCATAGAGCTTGTTGTCACATTTGCTGACACCATAAATTAGTTATTAACAAATGTTTATAATGTATTGTTTTCAATGGATTCAGCAGCATACCCTTTTCCCCATCACAACCAGAGCACCTTTACCTTCCATCTGTTTTACATGCATATAACAAAGTTAGAAAATTTTCATAAGAACTGGAACAAAGATAGCAAGATGGAAGATTCATTTGGTGGTTTTCTTTTTGTTGTTTGCTTAGGATATCGCTCTGTTCAGCTGAAGAATGGTAACTCTGAAGAGCTGGAGCTAGCAACTCTCTTGGTTCATGTGGAGAGGAGAGTCATTGGGGTAGGTACTCACACCGAGACTCACACCCAGACTCACACCCAGACTCACACCAGACCAGACTCACAACAAACCAAACTAGAAATTACCAGTTTGGAGTCTGTGTGGAGTTGGTTGAGGGGGGTGGGGGGGGGGGGAGGGGGGGGGGGGGTGACCGAGGCATCACACTAGAGAATCGCCATCTACGTCTTTAGATATTTTTTGTTACAGATATTTGATTCACATTGAATTTTTTTTTAATTCCTCAATCTTGAGTTTTGATTACTAAACGGAGGTTAAATTCTTCTTTTTTTTAAATGAATATGCTTTTATTATGTACACCAATCCTATAAACTTTTACTTATTACTGATGTGATGATGAAATCTTGTTATTTTTACTGTTGCATTTTCAAGAGCGAAAAAAACATTCATGTTTAACATAAGAAATGCATGGACATCCCTCCTTTTCCAGGTCACTTGTGGCATTTCTTTTGCAAAAAGTCTTTATCAGGACATCAAATCGGTTCTTTTGTAAATTACCTTTTTGTATGAGTGCCAAAAATGACAGAACACAGAGGTGGGACCAGAATATTACCCTATAAGGTTGAGAGTTTATTGTAACCTATAACAGAGTTTCACTGTATAGTCAGTAGGAACTGTATTAAACCTAATGAGACCCATTGACCCTTGACCTCCCACCCACAGGAGTGCGATGATAGTGACCTCTACGCATCCATCCAGATGTTGAGAGAGCGCACACAGGAGCTGACAGCAGTGGTAAACACCATGGACAGACCTGAGATGGACGTCAGTGCAGCAGGGGGTGGATCAGATTCGGATGCTTGCCGCTTGAAGACCGCAGAGCTCAACAAATGTCAAGAAGCCCTCTTCCATCTTCAGGAGCAGAGGAAGTAAGAACAATGCTCCTTTCAGTCTGGATACTAGTAGTCCAGGGGGGTGTTTCACAAAGATTTGAAGTCAAACTGAACTCAAAGATGGACTTAAATATTATGGAGAGCCATTTGTAGCCTTATTTTGAAATATATTCAAAAGCAAAAATTCAAGTACTTTAGACTTTTCATAAATTCCACATCAAGAACATGAAATCTCCCATGATAATAGAAAATATGAATGATTTGAATCATTTGTGAAACACCCCCCTGACCTAGTACACACAAAAAAAACAATTGCCCCAGTAAATACTTGCAGGACTATTTGCCCCGTTTCCTTGACATACCAATATAGATATATGTGTTAGTTATGGGAATATTACCTCTTTTGTACAAAATCCTGGATGAACACCCAAGTATGGATACCCCTTCTAGTTCATCATCTTAACAGTCATTGCTATGTTTCAATATCCTCTTCGGTTTCAGAATATCAAACATCCATTTTCTTAGCTACAGAAGTGCGCACATTTTCAGAATAACCCTCACCATTTCAAAATTTGACTCCTGCTCATGTCAGGATTACATGTGTGTTTGTGTCTTTTTTGCAACAGGCATAGAAATATCCGTCAGCAAAGAAATACATCCGCTTCTCTAAACATGTACCAATAACATACTCCTCTTAATGCATACAAACAAAATGATACATACATGAATATATATTCATTCTTTTTATGTAGACATTTAAAGTTATATAAATATGGATATTGTTGATAATGTTATTTACATGTAGATATATAATTCAGCGATTTTTATACAAATAGAATCACAAATATTTGCTTTGCAGTTATCAAACGACATTGTCTTTCTTCATTTCATTAATCATCCATATTCCATCATTAGCTATTGCCTATATGAACAATAGATGGTGTGTACAGTTTTCTTTGGTCCCCCAGCTATTAATTGTTTCTGTGTTAGAGAAAATCAGTTGTACAAGTTCAACATCTCATCACCTATTTTTGTTTGTGTAAATCCTAGGCAACGTGTGGAGAAGAGGAGGCTAAAGAAAACGGCCAGCAACAGCCAGAGTCGACTTCCGAGACCCTAAGATACAGTCTTAAAGCAGCATCATCATCATCATCACAAACTGTTGAGCATGAACCCTTGAACTTAAACTATCCAGAGTGCTCATCTAATTTGGAAAGCGATGAAGTGATGGCAGATTTCTGTATTGGCACTGTACTTAAATTACCATCTTGGAGCTCTCTGCCTTCCGGCAGATTGTACTCGGGCCAGACGAGATGCGATCAGTGGAAAAATGCAAATCTTTATTGAATCCACCTTTTCATGTGGATAGGTTGCAGAGCATCAAGGGACTGTAATCTACACATACATGTAGTTATCATCACATATATCAATGATATTTGGAGTGGGGAGATGGAGTGAAGAAATGTGATCACAAGAATGCAACATATAAGCTCTAACATGCATTGAAACCATTGAAGATTTGTTTTATTTTCCTATTATATGCGCCATCTTCAATGGGATTGACTCTAGAGTATATTTGGACTTGGTCAACCACCAAGTAATAGAGGATATGATATTACATGTGGGCCCGACTGTGTGGTCTTTGGTCTCAACTACGAGCACCTATACCTACGCTGTACAAGAAGCCATCATCATGTGGAGTGGATTGTACGGCTATGGACCATGCCTCTCTATCATTACGTTCTCATGTAAACAGTCCTCGGTCACCACCCGTCTGTCTGCTGATACACTATAGCCGAGGCTGTGGCTTGAACGACCCTTTATTGTGTATGGATGTGGTGAGCTGAAGACACGTATTGACATCGAGCAGTCCAATGTCTCACCTGCATCCGAAAGACAACATCTCATCTCCATAGCAACGCAAGAAGAAGAAAGCAGACATTGTATTACTTGTGTCTTTTGAAGAGATTCCTGTGAGGCAAGGCAAGAGGATTATTTTCCAGTTGTCGGATCATGTTGAGAGCCGATTGTGCAGGACTTTGATAGGGGGAACAGGCGTATATTGCTGTTGAGGGGGGGGGAGGGTAGGTGGTCCTCTTCTATATGTGTAAACCCCAAATAGTTCTGCAGTTCAAGTTAGAGTTTCAGTATCTTTTTTGTTTGTTTATACTTACAATGATGCCCCATTTGTAATGATAATACGATCATGAAATGTGTAGTACCGGTATATCTTAATATTGGACCTAGTGAAATGTTGCAAAATGCATTGAATGCCCCATGTGTTTTAAATTATGTTGACTTTGGCAGTGCTTACTTGGCATCACTGATTTGGCATTAAATGTGCCGAAAATGATTCATTGTAATGGAAAGCTATAGCTGTACAAGACTAAAATGATATTGCAATTATAACAGAATTGTTTTTTCAAACAAGTTGAACAGCACAAATGGAATTCACGCTTAACAATCATGAAGACACAATCCATCCTTCAAAAGTGATTTGAAATTCATTGTTAAATAACAACACATTTTACATTTCACTTTGACTTGGCCCTATATTCAGGTGTATTGCACATTCCATGATTAAATAATTGCAAACGCAGCATCATTGTAATGTTGATTAAACAGGCCTTTTTTTTATACCTAATTTAATCATGATAATTCATCATTCAGCAGCAGTGTAGTTTCCATAATATTTAAGTGCAGCTTACAAATCCCCAGCAAGTTTTCAAAACATTAAAATTCTATGTTCATTGGAAGAAAGTTTAGGAATTACTCGTTATAACCCTACTTATTTCTTGAAATTGTGAGAATAAGGAAAGACTTATTCATGTCTTCTGTGTCATCAACATTATGTATGCTTTATTAGAAAGAAGATTCCAGATTTCATTATGCTTCCTGATTTGAATGTACAGCTCTGAAATCTGTATCAGATTTTCTGAGGCTCTAATGACAGTAAACTGCATTTATATTGCAGATAAATTCAGTAATCTGGGGCCTATTTATGAAAGCTTACTGAGTCTACTTGTTTAACTATGTTATTAGTTGACAACTAGCTTAATAGGGTTTTGTGAATATGTCAGGGTATAAGCCAGAGAGAGAGGAAAACAAACTATTTAAACTGGATCATGTTCGCACTAGCTAGATAGGGGTTGGATTGGATGTACAGTATTCATATATTTTGTATCATGTTAATTAATCTCATGTTCTTATCATTGTGTGTAATTACAATATTTAAAAAAAAATGACTACTGTGCTAGGCACTCAATTCCTATAAATATGAAGACAAATTTTATTACCATGACAGCATTTCGTTGCAAGTCGAAGACATTCTAAGTACATTGACATAAACCCAAATTTTGTGACCAAAGTCATCACTAACCAAATATGTATATGCATACATGTATCTACTTACTACCTTTATGTTATTACTGTATTTGTTTAATATACACAAAATTATGTGTATAACTTTCATTTTGAAAATTACTTTGTAAAATAGACCTCTTTAAAATCAATTTACAAAATATTTTTTTATTACGAGGATAATTCCCCTTTTTTATTTCTGATTTTCTTACATGGTATTTGTGTTGCGATTGAGAAATAATAAATATATGCCGCTGAAAATATGATTCTGTATCTTCTTTTACAACTTCTTGTTCTAGATAACACCTTATGGATCAGAAATTCATACACCTCACAAAATAATTATCACATTGCATCTACAATCTCACCCCCCATATTCCAGATTTTCACTATTTAGCTTAGCCCATCGGAAAGACAAAAATTTAACTAATTGGATAATGCTCAAACTTTCACTTATTTGTTTCTCACATATTTCTGCTTTCATTTAAACCATCTTACTATCAGTGCCCCTTTAATACAACAGAGTAAATATTTTGCAATAATCCTGAAGAAAAAAAAAAAAATATAGAATTTTACATATGCAGAGAATGCTTTTATTATTAAATGTAATAATAGTTGTGGAAAATAAATAATCCCAATTCAACTACCAATGAAACCAGCTTTCAAACCACATGTACTACATACAGTACTGTGTCCCATAAAAACATGCTTATTGTGAACAAACATAACATCAAATATATAACATCCTGTCATATGATAATATATTTTCTTGCTTATACTACTGAAAAAACTAATCAAGATAAGATAATAAGATCCTTTTTATAATAATAGTCATGGAAAAAAAACACATCCCAATTCAACTGCTCATGAAACCAGCTATCAAACTGTACATACTACCAGTACATACAATATTGTGTCGATAAAAAACATGCTCATTGTGAATACACCTATAACGTGTAATATCCTGTCAAATGATATTATCATTTTCTTGCTATACTACTGAAAAAAAACTAATCAAGTATTACATAATAAGATCCTTTTTATAATAATAGTCATGGAAAAAACACACATCCCAATTCAACTGCTCATGAAACCAGCTATCAAACTGCACATACTACCAGTACATACAATATTGTGTCGATAAAAAACATGCTCATTGTGAATACACCTATAACGTGTAATATCCTGTCAAATGATATTATCATTTTCTTGCTATACTACTGAAAAAAAACTAATCAAGTATTACATAATAAGATCCTTTTTATAATAATAGTCATGGAAAAAACACACATCCCAATTCAACTGCTCATGAAATCAGCTATACGACTGAAAAAAACTAATCTATAGAGTAGTACATTTTACATATGCATAATAAGATCCTTTTTACAGACCTGCCAACCTCTGGAGTTCAAAAACTGTATTCTTTAGTGTCAAAAGTTGTATTTTACTGACAAAAGTTGTATTCTTGAAAATAAACACGGATTGTTACGCGGATCAATGCCTCTTACAGTTTCTACCTACAGGAAGAATTTTTGTTATTGATCATTGGTTGAATATGCATTATTTTGCCACGACTGGTGTGTTCGATGAACCAATAAACATCCCCAAATTGCCGATGTGAGATGCTTGTAGGAAACTTTACAGGACAGAATGGACATTTTGCCATTGAAAATGGCGGACGCACACACAAAATATTAATTTAGAAAAAAAAAAAAATCATTTTTTTTTTTTGAAAATCATATTTTATTAAGGAAAATCGTACTGTCGTATTTGCTTCTAAAAATCGTACTAAATACGACTAAATCGTACTGGTTGGCAGGTCTGTTTTTATCACTAAATATAATAATGGCCATGGACAAAAAAAACACATGCCAATTCAACTGCTCATGAAACCAGCTATCAACTGCACGTACTACGTACATTTTTTTTTCAATAAAAAACATGCTTTCTGTGAACACATATAACATGTAATTTTGATTACATGCTTCATCAGGTTTTGAAAATAGCATATTAAAATTCATTTCTGCCAGACTTTGGTGTAACAATGAAAACGTTAGTATCACTTGTACTATAGGAAAAGCAAGATTTGATTTTACACAGCTCATAGTTTCTTCAAATTAACCTTTTTTTTGTACATTTCTTTGGTACTTCTTCTGGAACCCCCTGTATAACACCAATGTCCATGTCATCAGAGTTTGTGCTGCCATTGAGCAACTAGACAGTGGGTATTCTGTAAAAAGTCACAACTCTGATTTGACAACAGAGCTGTTACAGAATGGCAAGATAGAGGCAACTCCAATCCTTTTAGTAGAATCTATGCTGCCATTGGTGTTTCAACTGCTCGAGTGGTGGCCTTCTGTTGTAGAGGGCGCTGTTGACCATTGATCGCAGGGGGGCTTTCTCTGCCCTAAGGAAGAAAGGCACGTATAGACGATATCACTATCAAATCACTCAACTTTAACATTCTTTGCCACAGATGTGATGGAACAGTAGGAGGGGGAGGGGGAGGGGGATAATAGGGAAGATGGTGGTAGTGATGAAGGATGGTGATTACGGGTGATGGTGATGGACATATACGATGGTAGTGGTGATTACATGTTGTTTGTTATCAGAACTTAAGTTTTTATCTTAAATTAAATGATAACAATTATTTGACTATTGTGGATATCGATGATGGCTTCAATTTATTTGGAGACTCTTAAATTGAATATATTTTGGGTATATATTTTACAATCTCCCTCAATCTCTTTAAAAAATCATTTATTTATAATCATCAGGGCACCAGCAAACTTCCCTTCTTTACAGATCTTATGAAATCTACATACAAAACTGCGACCTTCTTATGGTGGACTGAACTTCAGCAATTTTTTACTGCACATTTGATAAATTGTAGAGACATCAGCAGATACATTTTAAATCTTTGATCATAATAAATTCAAGCACCCATACTCAACCCTTACTGTACTGGGCTATTTTGAGCACCCTCTGACTGGGGGGGGGGGGGGGGGGGGGCCTGGGAGGCCCCCCCCCCCCCTATGATCTCGGCCGTCGATTGTCCGATGAACACGAAAATTTGCATATTTGTAGATATTTACGTAAGGAACAAGATGGTATAATTATTTTTTTCCGAATATGCAAATTTTTGTTGTAAGCCTTATTAATTATGCAAAATACGCTATATTTATGCATTTTACAGAAAACGTGTCAAACTCCACTTTTTGAATGTTGAAACTCATTATTCATATGAAACTTCTTTTCTAACACAAAAAAGTCATTTTAATTTAATAATGATAATTTATGCAAATTTTGATGCGATTTTTATTTTGTTTTGGTTTTTTTGATGACATGCGCATACTAATTGTTATGTAACGCCTTGCAGGTATATCCGATTTCGACGGAAATGGTATCAAAATGTGCGTAAGACTTGAGGGAAAAAAGTCTTGAAACGACAATTCAAAATTCTAAGCGGTTGCGGCGCAATCTCCGAAAATGTCGAGGGGGGGGGGGGCCTCCCAGACCCCCCCCCCCCCAGTACAGTAAGGGTTAAAGATTTGTTTATTCAATTCACTAAATTATCTCTATAAAATAAGAATATAACTAATGGTCAGTTTTATTTGTCCTGTATGTCCTTAAAGGTACTATGTCCCTTTTGCAGGCCAAAAAAATGAAAAGATTAAATTCCAATGGCATTTGAAAGATAATACTAATTTAGAACTCCCCTTAAAAGAATGGGGCTTGAAAATGTCTGTGGGAAAATAACTACTATTATTAGTCAAATCGACTTAGGAGCTATAGAGCCAATAAGTAATAGTCTTGGTCGTACATTTTATGCTGCGCAAAGATTCAATCAGTTTAATTTTGGCCATTACAAGAAGTGGGTTATTGTAGTAGACAAATCCTTTACAGCTCATTTTATGTTTGTTATGACCAAAGAAAAAGAAAAAGCCAGTCAGTCACTCCATACTGACAATAGTGTCTGACAGTGAAGTCTAGCAAGTAAAAGGGTTTTCTTGCATAATCTGCATATAAGGACACTGCTAACGTTTAAATTTCACATATAGGATATACATGACATATTCATAATTCCTGCAAAGTCCTACAGAATTTGAGGTTGGCTGCAAAAGGGACATAGTATCTTTAAGGCCAAGAGTAAGGGGGGGGGGGGGGTCCTTATACTGACCTTCTGAGAACTTCACTCAGCAATGGTCCATAGCGGCCATGGGGATCTTCAGGTACCATGAAGTTATCTCCAACAAATGTAAACATGATCAACCTGAAAGAACAGAATATGATATAATGAATGAAATGTATAACGAAATGCATGAAAATTACCATTTAATTTTCTCAATTCACATACTATTTACATCTAAATGAAAAATAGTACCAAATAGTATCAAAGCTAAAATACACAAAAAACACAAGATGAACACAACTGCATCCCTTATGCCTCTTCCTTTATGTATGTTCATTGACTAATGATCCTGTGACCTTTAGCATCTAACTTAAAAGAAACTTCTTTTTTTGAGGCCTACCAGACAACACATAGTTCAAATTAGTTCTTTCACCGTAATCAGAACCAAACATTCTCGTAAAGGGTTTATGATGGTAGACTATTATTGGACCTAAATTACCCAAATCCATCTATACACAAAGTTTGGCCATCTACGTTTAACTTGGTCACAACATGCCACATATTCTTCCGTTTTGTGCTTGCCCCACATAGCAGTATTTGCCACATTGTGCCCAACTAGATCAATGGTTCTGACATTACCTGTTTTCGATGACACACTTGAATTGTGCAGACTCTCCCATGAGATCCCGGTAGTTATCGTTACTCACAATCACTCCCCCATTCCTACAGGCTAACTGGAGCATCATCCTGTTCGATATCATACAGCAACAACAAAAGCAAACACAGGTAAAAATCCAAAGGCATCGTAGTGACTAAGATAAATGGGAAATCAACCTTTAAAGTGACTCGGTAACACTGTTGAAGGTTGATGAAAAAATTGATTATTATATTCCTTCTGCTGTACTAACCCTCGGACATGCAAAAAAGACATAAAATCGGTCATAAAAAATCTTTCAACACTTAAATGTCTGGAATGGTATGTAGAGCTAATTTATTGCTTTGTGAGGATTTACATTCACCTAAAATTTAATAAATTGTAATAATATAGTTGGGAGAATTAAGGAATCGATCAGATAAGTTTTTCCCAATTTTTATCATTAATAATGGTCGGTTTTCACTCAAACTTTCAGATTATCTTTTACTACATCTAGCATTGAAGTCACTACCTTAGCACCATTTTCTCTCATCTGAACAATGTTACCAAGTCCCTTAAAAATATTTTTTCCAAAGATTTGTAATTCTGAAAGACAAACACCCAATTTCCCATACCTTAGGGTTCTTTATTCTGAACATTTGTTGCCTTATTCAAAAGGTGTGTTTAGCTGAAGGTTCATAATTCTGAGAAAAAATAATGTATGGTTCATAATTCCACATATGAAATATGGTTTGCTATTCTACAGGTTCGTAAATCCGAAAAAGCAATACAATCAATTTCAAAATAACACCTGTACACGAACCTTTGGATTTATGAACCCTATTTCAATCATATCATAATCTTGTACATGACAAACAGATAAGTTTTTGATGACTACAGTGTATGTCACAATCTACTAACCAATTTGCCATTCATAACGCAAAGGTTTGATTGCCCTTAAAATATTGACCTCTGAGCAAAGGTCATATTATCCTTGCCGGGGCAAGTCCAAAGTAGTTGGCCATTTGCAGACTCATTTGTGACCAAGATTAAGAAAAAATTACCAGTAATGTATATCATGAGTGTTATTTCCTCTGTTCTTAAGTCTAATCCAAACTCTAGAAGGCTTAGTTGTCAACTTGAGGATAGAATCATTGAGTTTCCTAAGAACTTTGGTGGCATTGGTAACCTACTCCACAAATGACCTTGGACTAGCTCTCAGTGATGAAAGTTAGAGCATGTCATCTGTTTGGATCCAAAAGGGCATTCACTCTGTGTTATAGTATACGAGTGAAACACCCTTCTGGCTCCAAGCAGATAATGCATACCTGCCAACAATTGAAAATAAGAATTAGGAATTTTTAGCATGGTATGCCTTCGAAAATTAGAAATCACAATTGCAGCGGCAGTGTAACTGGCAATAAGCAGTAAATCTGGACCAAAAAGCGAATACAAAGTCGCTGCTGGAGCATGCAGCTATGCAACGTACACAATACATGAACTCTCAAATCGCAGCACATGATAAAACAAGCTTAATATGGCTTTAGTACAAATTATTTTTTGTTGAAAAATCAGAATATTCCGGATTTTCAGGTCCTAGAAATCCAGAAAAAACTGAATATTCCGGATTTTTCGTAAGGGTTGGCAGGTATGGACAATGTATGACTGTCTGTGGCCTACCTGTCATCATAGGGTGTGAGCCTTCTTCCATTGAGAGTCCTGGATGGGGTGTATGAGAGGAGACCTTTGGACTCTAGTTCATTCAGGATGTGGGCATCCCTGATGGGGCAGGACCGGGCCGCATCGGCCGTCTTCCGGTGCAGGGGAACCAGGGCAGAGATGTTGGTGTGACCTCTCTGCTGGAAGAACTGGATGCAGAGCGCGATACCCTTGCAGGAGAAGACCTTCTGGTTACCATGGCTGCATGACAAACAAACAGACAGGGAGAAAGAGAAAATTGTATTCTTATCATTTCCTATTGTTAGTTCCGGTAGCAATAACCCTGGATACACTTTTTCTTCCGTGGAAATACTATGGTAAAATAGATGACAGTCCCAAACAGAGAGATTGGAGAGAGGGAGAGAGGGAGAGAGAGAGAGAGAGAGAGAGAGGGGGGGGGGGGGAGGGGAGAGAGAGAAAGTAAAGGCCAGAGATATATTATACAAATATTGACTGCTTTGAAGGGTACAGTTAAAACTATTGCCCAAGGTGATCTTGAAACTGTACTGGAACCTAAGACGAAGTCAAAGGGCCTAGTGCAGTCATGAGATTACAAGTAAAACTATGCCTAGTCAATATTTTTCCACTATATTCCAGCAGTGAATTTCATGCCTGCAGTTTTGACGAATCAGAGGCCAAGAATCTTGACACATGGTATATAATGTAATATATGGCAAGATGATCTTCATCAGTGCTACATGGAATCCAGTTTGAGTAATAACCATACCTCATTGCTACATTGCTGCCATCGATGACTACAGGTCTTAGCATGCTATCACACTGGTCTTTCTTCACATCAACCCATACCTCATTGCTACATTGCTGCCATCGATGACTACAGGTCTTAGCATGCTATCACACTGGTCTTTCTTCACATCAACCCATACCTCATTGCTACATTGCTGCCATCGATGACTACAGGTCTAAGCATGCTATCACACTGGTCTGTCTTCACATTGACCCATACCTCATTGCTACATTGCTGCCATCGATGACTACAGGTCTTAGCATGCTATCACACTGGTCTGTCTTCACATTAACCCATACCTCATTGCTACATTGCTGCCATCGATGACTACAGGTCTAAGCATGCTATCACACTGGTCTGACTTCACATTAACACATACCTCATTGCTGCCATCGATGACTACAGGTCTTAGCATGCTATCACACTGGTCTGTCTTCACATTGACCCATACCTCATTGCTACATTGCTGCCATCGATGACTACAGGTCTAAGCATGCTATCACACTGGTCTGTCTTCACATTGACCCATACCTCATTGCTACATTGCTGCCATCGATGACTACAGGTCTTAGCATGCTATCACACTGGTCTGTCTTCACATTGACCCATACCTCATTGCTACATTGCTGCCATCGATGACTACAGGTCTAAGCATGCTATCACACTGGTCTGTCTTCACATTGACCCATACCTCATTGCTACATTGCTGCCATCGATGACTACAGGTCTTAGCATGCTATCACACTGGTCTGTCTTCACATTAACCCATACCTCATTGCTACATTGCTGCCATCGATGACTACAGGTCTAAGCATGCTATCACACTGGTCTGACTTCACATTAACACATACCTCATTGCTGCCATCGATGACTACAGGTCTTAGCATGCTATCACACTGGTCTGTCTTCACATTGACCCATACCTCATTGCTACATTGCTGCCATCGATGACTACAGGTCTAAGCATGCTATCACACTGGTCTGTCTTCACATTGACCCATACCTCATTGCTACATTGCTGCCATCGATGACTACAGGTCTTAGCATGCTATCACACTGGTCTGTCTTCACATTGACCCATACCTCATTGCTACATTGCTGCCATCGATGACTACAGGTCTAAGCATGCTATCACACTGGTCTGTCTTCACATTGACCCATACCTCATTGCTACATTGCTGCCATCGATGACTACAGGTCTTAGCATGCTATCACACTGGTCTGTCTTCACATTAACAGGGACTGATGCTGCTTTCTTCTCTTCCTCTTCCTCTCTCTTCCTCTTGTTTGTCATCTCTTCCCGAAACCTTTGCATCTCCTCTTGCAGCTCCTGTAATTGTCAATGTATCACATCATAAATGAACCACAATCAACAATATGACCACCTGCCTTTGAAATTGCTCCTATAATATAATTGTTTGTACCAGAATTAAAATCTGAAATTATAGTTTTCAAAGAGAAATGAACCCCAACAAACATTAGCCGATAATCATATGTAAAACTGTTAAGAACAGGGATGCCAGTTAGAATTGATCACAGGGCCTGAACATCATCTAGAATGAGCTATTTTGTACACAAAAAAGCCTAAACTATAGTCTTAAAATAACTCATTGCCTGAAAACTGACATCCCTGTAAGAAAATCTTGAAATATTATAGCATCTACCAACCAATGTTTTAATTCAGGCTCCAAGCTTTGATCCCTCTTCCCTGTTTGATTACTAATATGGAGAGCATTCTCTCAAAATGTCGTATTTTCCTTCCTAGACATCATTTCATAGGAGTCGCCATTTTGATGAAAATGTAACTTGGGATATACCCAATGACATGGAAAAATGAGTATGGTAAAACTGGTCACTCAAAGATTTTTTACTTTTTTGAGGTACTTCATGATCATTTTGAAGCGCAATTTTTTTAGGGCTTCAATATTACACCATATGACAGACACTGATAACACCTAGGGCCATGAATCTCAGATTAAACATTGTTTAAAGATGCCTGTAGTGGGCTACAATACAATAACTCTTTCAGAATAACTTAAGTTATTTCCTGGGGCGAGGTTTCTTTTATTAATGTGAAAAAAGATGGACATACCTCTTGTCCTGTAATGAGTTTCTTCTGTTCTTTCTTAGTTGCACTGAGCTCAGCCCTTATCCTTTCATACCTTACAGTGATAGGTGTCACTATAGGCTCACTAGGCTTCTTAGGTGCTATGGCAGAACCTGCCAGAGGAGTGCTGGTGAGTTGCTCATCACCTGCACACAATCCATTGAAATACATGTCACGTTATGTATAGAATGAGATTTAATTGCCCTTTTATACCATCCAAAGAAGAGTGGAATAGCCATTTTTCGTAATGTAACCAAATTTATGTGAAGATACAAATTATTTCATTCATTTCATTTTATTGTTACTAAACAATGTATCTCAATAGTTAGAATTCAAATAACATATATAAGTTGTTACTAGGTAGGACAAACATTGTGGCTCAATGTTTTTGGTGTTAATTAACCTAATAAAGCTAATTTTGTAATAGTGCATAACTGCATGTGGTATAATCATCTGGGTGCAGGAAGGAAAGGGGCCAAGGGGGAAATATTTGGTTTTTAAACTCACATGGACATGGACAGTCATCAGGTTGATAACTACCTATTCTCCTCCGCTTACTGATGCGTTCTGACGGTGTACAGGGTAGCGTCACCTCTCCTTCTAGGCTCAGTTCTTTAAGCTCAGCATCACAGTCTGATTTACAGGCATCCTGATTTGATGCTGTGGTCACAACACTAGTTGGTCCCTCCTTCTGCTCATGAATACTAGTACTGACTATCTGAATGATATCATCCTCTGACTCCTCTGAATCAGGAATGATGATGCAAGATGTTGGAGATCTTTGTTCGATTAAACACTTGACGGGAGATTTGGACTTCTGGTCAAAGCTTGTGTCTATACATACTACAGATGAATCTGAAGCACTGCATGTTGTCCAGTCCAGTAAGATGTATGATGAAGAAATTGGAGATTGATCCTCGTCAGACAAAGACATGTTGACCTGTAGATGTCACAGAAATGAGAGATTCTGGGTTAAAGATTTGAACAAAAAGTTTTGAAGGCCGGCTTGACATGTGCCTAGGCATCGTTTCAGGAAACCACTAAAAGTGCACGTTAGCTGAAATCAATTTGGAAATTCATATCTTTTATCACCTTCAAAGTAGTCCGGATAAAACCATCAAATATCCAGGGTTTTTTTTCACTTGAAATTTTCGTTTTATTTTCAAATCTTGCCATATTTTAAATTCTTATACAAGTTTCACATATGCAGTACATAGCTGCCTTAATTAGGCTCAGATTTTTTTTTTTAAAACAATGAATTGGTGAACACAATAAATCAATCATTCAATGATTCAAAAAGACAAAGCTAAAGACCAGTTCTGGTCATGCTATTGCATAGTGAAAGAAACGTTGTAAAATCGATCAGAAAAGGTTTATCATCTAGCATAGATGTACTGCAAGGTTCTGGAATCATCAAAATTATAAGAAATTTGGCCAAGTCTTCATAAAGTTAGAAGCACTGTACACAGAAAGATGTATATGGGACTACACACACGTGCGCGACACATGCATTTGCATCTCTCAACAGCATATAGATATACTAATTTACCAAATATATCAATTAGGTTTCCCATTAAAATTGTTATCGTCATGTAATATTCAAAACATATTCTTTCACATGATTGGTAATAAGAGCTTCCATTTCATTTTTTGAAATTGGGGCGTTTCCAATACTGGGGTGGTATTCTGAACATTGTTGTAAGTTTTGTGTTATCTTTTGTTGTATCTCCCAGAGATAACACAGCGCTAATATTGTTGTAAGTTGGTATTCTGAACATCATTTTATCCCTGTGTTATCTCTTGAAGGGCCGCCTCTATCTTATCTTTGACCGCTGTTGACACGCCCATTTGTATGGACCCTACCAATCAAAATCTGTTTTATATAAGCATGATAAGTAGGTCAACCAATAGAAATACTTTATGCCATATCTGAAGATGCGCCTAGCGCATACTAATCTTGGGCGTAATTAGTTATTTGAGCGCTTATTACGTGCGTCATCATTTGCGCTGTGGCATGTGGATCATGAAGACAAATCACTCTTTCATTGGTTAAGATGAGAGCATTAAAATCATCATATCCTAGCATTTAATTTCTTAGAAAGTTCTTATCCGTGATGTTTCCGGTCA
This sequence comes from Strongylocentrotus droebachiensis, assembly GCA_035222895.1. NCBI lineage: Eukaryota > Metazoa > Echinodermata > Echinoidea > Camarodonta > Strongylocentrotidae > Strongylocentrotus > Strongylocentrotus droebachiensis. The sequence goes on from JAVYIG010002174.1 coordinate 257,552, forward strand.
ACACATAATCTTCTTCTAACTCATCTATTGGCACAAAGTTGGTTCTGGGCAAGAAATATTGCCGCCATTATATCACCACGAAAGATACAACAACCCCCTACCTGTTGTAAATATTGTTGTAAATACCATGCAAGATAAGATAAGATAAAAGATACAACAACTTTCAGAATACCAATTATCTCGACATATTATCTCTCGTGCGCATATGCAAATGAGGATTAAGCGCCATGTTATTACTAATAAGCACAATTATAAGCGCACCAAACTATGAGCGCAGGCGCGGCCAATGAGATGAGAGAAAAGATACAACAAAAGATAACACAAAAGTTACAACAGTGTTCAGAATACCAACTTTATCTTATCTCCAAAGATACAACAATATTAGAGATAACACAGGGTTCAGAATACCGCCCCTGGTCTTTACCTTTAAGCCTAAACTAAAGGCTAAAGCCAAGTAAAAAAAAAAAAGTAAAACTAAAAGCTAGAAGTAGAAAGCCACAGAGTGACTTCTGTTGTTTTTCTGGCACACTTGATCTTTAATAATTTTTTCAAGAATCATCTCTGACGGTTAACTCCAGGTAGGCACATTCATGGGGCACTAGAGGGCGCTTCGCGCTCGTACGAAAATCTGAATGGCCTTGCTGCGGTGGGTCGGCAATAATCAGCCCAAAACTTGGATATGGGAGAGTGGAAGGATATATCTTTTTTATAATGTTATCTGGTCTTACCCTTAACCATCCTATGTTTAATCTATGTAGAAATAACATGCGAGTACGATAAGAGAAACATCGGGCCCATTACTGATGCAACTTTTGAAATATTAGCCTAGAAATGACCACCAAACAGAAAAAAAATGACATTTTTTCCCGACAAATCTTCATAAAATCTGAGTTATAAACAAGTCACATCTAGGTACACTAATACAAATACGATTTTCTGAAAATTAAGGTATGATTTATTAAGTTTCTTTCAAGTATATTTCTGCGCATTGCAGCGCCAATATTCTACACTGCTTCAAAATCACCCTTGAAATTTTTTTTTGCAACGAATTTTTTACGAGGTCCGCGAGTGTTCCCCGTTCCTTGCGTGTTGAAAGTTTGGTAATACATAGTTTCCATTGACTCGCGCACGAAAAAATGGTCGAAAACAAAATGTCAAATGAAGAAATAAACAAGCTTTTGTATAGTTATAAGAGTTCTACTGAGGTTTCTTTGTCGATTTAATTTATTATATAGTCTCAATTAGAATTCAGAATTATCTCACTGAAAAGTTAAGAAACCGACGATGTTCTCGATCGTAATTATTTTCATTTTGCCAGCAGCCGATCTAGCGTTGTTTGGGCAAAAAGCTAGGCCGCTGCCTACCCACCGCGAACCTTTCCGAGTCCCGCTAAAATGGCGCTCTGCGGAGCTCCGCGGCTGCGTTGGTATCGCTGCAAACTCTCAGTCGGCTAGCTCCCCACGACGGACCATTCGCGGTATGGCGAGAGTGTGTGTATGAGGTATGATTTTGGATTCGAGAACGCACGTAATCCAACCGTGCGCGTCATTTTCAGCTGTCGATTGTATACGACCAATTTTACATGTACGATTTTTAGTACAGATACTTGGTCAGTTTTCTTCTTATATCTTTGGTTTTACAACATTTAAAAATATAATTTCTTCAAATTTGCTCCTGACTCGGTTCAGACTAATTGTATGATGTGTTTTCAAGTCAGTTTTTTGAATATATTTTTTTGCATGAATTTGCCTACTCCAGGGAGCTCCGACGCCAGCATCAGATCTAGATAATCTAGAGTGAGTATCTGACGGTCAGACCACATTCCCACAATTATTTAATCAGACTAGAGTCTAGCCTAATTTATAATCTATTCTATTCTAGATTTAGTCTAGTCTAGATCTAGACTCGGCATGCCCTAGACTCTTCTTAATCTTAGTCAACACATGGCACATATGGCTGCCCGACTTAATCCATCTCGAAACCCCGCGGACGCGGACATGCGTCCAGAGTTCCTGGCCTTACCCTGCATGCCCTGAGGCTCAAGACCAGGCATGCATCTGCAGCCATGATCTGCTGCCATGCCATGCAGGGCTTCAGATCATGCCACCGCTCGGTCGCGGGCAGGGTGTGGTGCGAGCTATGGGGCGCCCAAACCAACTCAAAACAAAAACAAACAATCACTCGAACTCACTAGCTAAGCTAACCTTATTAAATGTCACTAAATATTCTAACCTTCAAGAAAATGTGATAAGTATTAGGACATACTTACGCCATAAAACGTTGTCGTTACGTAATTAGCGTTGTTCCGCGTTGTCACCGAAAAACTACCTCTTAATTCGACATTAAAGTGGAAAATCCTTCGTAAACTTACGTTCACGTCGCACGTGATTGAACTGAGAATTTAAAATTCACCGCCGAGTGATGACGTCACCAAAATAGCCCGTACGTATACGTGCGTTTTCTTATCTCGAAGAACTTTGTATTTATTGTAACTGCACTTTGTCTTTGAATTTTGATTGACAATGGATGCATAATTATAGACCGCAATAATTAGTTTTCCAAGTTAAATTTGAACCGACGTCGTCAATAAACTGTTGCATCTTTGAAAAGGAGGATCAGGAAAGATTTTAAGATAACATTTAATTAGGAGCATTATTGTTCTCTATCCGCGGGTCGAGGGTCGACACTCGATTGATAAAATATTAAAAAGCACCAATAGGCATTTAAAGGTACTGTGTCCCTTTTGCAGCCAACCTCAAATTCTGTAAAACTTTGCAGGAATTATGAATATGTCATGTATGTCCTATCTGTGAAATTTAAACGTTAGCAGTGTCCTCATATTCAAATTATGCAAGGAAACCCGTTTACTTGCTAGAAGTTCACTGCAGACACTATTGAGTGACTGACTGGCTTTTTTTCTTCTTTGGTAATAACATACATGAAAAGAGTTGTAAAGGGTACATGAGCATTTGTCTACATCAATAACCCACTTCTTGTGATGGCCAAGATAAAACTGATTGAATCTTTGCGCAGCATAAAACGTATGACCATTCGGTACAATAATTGTCTGAAAATCAAGACTATTACTTTTGGGCTCTATAGCCCTAAAGTCGATTTGACAACTAATAGTCATTATTTTCCCACTTGAAGACATTTTCAAGCCCCACCTTTTTTAGGGAAGTTCTAAATTAGTATTATCTTTCAAATGCAGTTGGAATTTAACCTTTCATTTTTCTGGCCTGCAAATGGGACATAGTATAGGATTTCCCGGCCAAATTCGCGAGATTGTCATTCGAATTCATTTACTTTGCATTTAAGTTAGCGCAGATCGGCTTTGCCATGCCAATTATCATTCAATTTTCCAGTTTCTGTATTTAATTTAGGATTTTGGTCGAAGGGTTTCATAGATCTGTCATTCAATTTAGAAACTGCTCAACTAGCATTCAAATATATATTAACTTGTCGAAGCGTAATTTTGATCATTCAAATTAATACCCGTCATTCGTATTCGTAATATTTTTATTCAAGTTAGGAATGTTAGGGGGAAGAATTGCAACAAACTTTTACAGTTTTTAAATAATGCAGTTAAAATGCATGATTTGCCATTGGGGTCTAAGCTGTTATTCCATTTATTTATTGTCAGGACAATGCAGATGGGTGTAGTCAGACATAAAGTAAAGAAGGGGCGAAATCAAGGGATATAGCATTTCTGCACGGACATGTTCATATACCCGGGAAAGGTGGGGGTACCCTCAATCGTCCCTTTTTACAACAGACTCGGAATTTTACAAAAGTAATTCACATCGTCTCTTATACCCAGCGCACCCCTCTGTTTTTCTTAAAGAGTTTCATAGTTTACTTGCCCGCCAGCAGATCGATGGCTAAAGACATGGCTAAATAATGAATCATGTTCAAATTGTTGACTCTAGTCCCTACCCCAGTCACAATATTGTATCCTTCTTCCATAATGAAATTATGATGAAATTATGATAAATTTATGATGAAACATAAGACAAACAACTTCATTACATGAACATTTACAAATATGCTGAGACCATCAGGTCCGTAGATGCAAGTCGTTTTTTTCTTCTTCTTAACAATCAAACTTAAATGCTGATGAATATCAGATAAGTATAAGTGTATAAATGCAAGAAAATGAAATATGATGAAATACACATGAAAAAACAATCTTGAAAGAAAAAGAATGAGCTATAAAAAATGTGTAATAAACGAGACATGTATATTGACCATCAATTTAAGTGCACAAAGTGCTAATTTGAATGCTACAAATGAATTAGAATGCTAGAAGTACACCGTCGCGTTGTCAGAAAATCGTGTTGCGCCAAATCGAATGACCAAATAGCGAAAGAAGCACATTGTTCATTAATTTGAATGAAACATACGTAGATTCTAACGAAAATTCCATAGATTTGAAAACTAGAAAAGGGAATATAAACCCGAGATATACCTGACTGCACTAAAACCGTCGAATTTGAACGCAAGACAAATTAATTTGAATGACAAACTCGCGAATTTGGCCGGGAAATCCTATACCTGGCATTTAAGGGCCCTTATTAGAAAAAAAAGAGGGTGCACGTTATTAGAGGTGAGAAGCGGCATTCATCAAAGATTTAAAAAGGGGCTCTCAGAATAGGGCAATTATCAGATGGCCGTAAAATTAGGGGCACTTATCAGTCAGTTGGTAAAAGGCACTTATGAAGAATGTGGAATGGGCATTTACTTGAAATTAAAAAGGGTCGTTTATCTGAAGTAAAAGGGGGCACTTTAGCAAGTTTAGTTTTTTTTGCCTGACTATAAATTTGGAAATTCGTCATTTTCCAAAAAACGCATTAAAAAGTATAATCTATAAAATGTGAAAAAACCTGGAAAATCATGTCATTTTATCAACATTTTTAAATCACTTGTATCGAATTAGAAATAATCCACGTTTGAATTCCATTGGGGGGGGGGGGGCAGCTGCCCCCAAGCCCCCCTATCAGTACACCAGTGTCAAAAACACATCATTACATAATCATCGACGACTCCAGATTACAGTATTACATACTTATTACAATATCACTACAAGCTTATTTTGGATTATAACTTTGTTTAAGAAAACCCTTTAAAAATAACAAAAGAAAAAGAAAATGGAATGAACAACCAAAACAAAACAAAAATTCAAGTTGGATCGATTAAAATCTCTTATCATGGCATAATCATCGCTTTGATTATAGGATTTCCCGGCCAAATTCGCGTGTTTGTCATTCGAATTCATTTACTTTGCATTTAAGTTAGCGCAGATCGGCTTTGCCATGCCAATTATCATTCAATTTTCCAGCTTTTGTATTTGATTTAGGATTTTGGTCGAAGTGTTTCATGGATCTGTCATTCAATTTAGAAACTGCTCAACTAGCATTCAAATTAATATTCACTTGTCAAAGCGTAATTTTAATCATTCAAATTAACACCTGTCATTCGTATTCGTAATATTTTTATTCAAGTTAGAAAATGTAAGGGGGGAAAATTGCAACAAACTTTTACAGTTTTTAAATAATGCAGTTAAAATGCATGATTTGCCATTGGGGTATAAGCTGTTATTCCATTTATTTATTTTCAGGACAATGCAGATGGGTGTAGTCAGACATAAAGTAAAGAAGGGGCGAAATCAAGGGATATGGCATTTCTGCACGGACATGTTCATGTACCCGGGAAAGGTGGGGGTACCCTCAATCGCCCCTTTTTACTACAGACTCGGATTTTTACAAAAGTAATTCACATTGTATCTTATACCCAGCACACCCATCTGTTTTTCTTAAAGAGTTTCATAGTTTACTTGCCCGCCAGCAGATCGATGGCTAAAGACATGGCTAAATAATGAATCATGTTCAAATTGTTGGCTCTAGTCCCTACCCCAGTCACAATATTGTACCCTTCTTCCATAATGAAATTATGATAAATTTATGATGAAACATAAGACAAACAACTTCCTTACATGAACATTTACAAATATACTGAGACCATCAGGTCCGTAGATGCAAGTCGTTTTTTTTCTTCTTAACAATCAAACTTAAATGCTGATGAATTTCAGATAAATCTAATAAGTATAAGTGTATAAATGCAAGAAAATGAAATATGATGAAATACACATGAAAAAACAATCTTGAAAGAAAAAGAATGAGCTATAAAAAGTGTGTAATAAACGAGAAATGTATCATGACCATCAATTTAAGTGCACATAGTGCTATTTTGAATGCTACAAATGAATAAGAATGCTAGAAGTACACCGTCGCGTTGTCAGAAAATCGTGTTCCGCCAAATCGAATGACCAAATAGCGAAAGAAGCACAATGGTCGTCAATTTGAATGAAACATACGTAGATTCTAACGAAAATTCCATAGATTTGAAAACTAGAAAAGGGAATATAAACCCGAGATATACCTGACTGCACTAAAACCGTCGAATTTGAACGCAATACAAATTAATTTGAATGACAAACTCGCGAATTTGGCCGGGAAATCCTATATTATCATTAGAAAGTGTGTTTATTCCTCTTTGAAATGATACCGCATTTGTTATGATATTGCAGCCATGAAGTGAGCAGTATGTCAGAAGGGCAAGGTCAAAAGTGAACAGTTGCAAAATGCACTGGTATTGTTATGCAGCAGTGGCGGATCCAGGGGGAGGGAACGTGTAAAAACACGTTAATTTTACCTTTTTTTGGAGATGGAACCCCTCCCCTGGTGCTCATGGGGGGGGGGGGGGGGTGCGAACTACTTAGTTTTGGGGATGAAATAACTGTGTAGTGCGGTAATATCTTCCTATTATGTGATTGTGATATATTTCAGTTCTATACATTGTATAATTAATGAACAATGAATTATGTTTAGGAGATATTTCCACCTCCCTGGTTGTATATATTCATGATGTTCGTTTATCAAATGATTAAAAAAGCTTTGTTATAATTATGTTGCAGATTTGAATAAACTATGTTATGTACGAAAAAGAGTTGGAGTTTTGAGAAATAAAATCAATGAATACAATGACCCCCCAAAAGAAGATCAATGCCTATGTGAACTCCTATTTGTGTACAGGACGTGTTTGAAATATAATCATTACGACTGCGGAATTAGCTAATTGCATTACAAAGTTCTACGAGAAGATAGGCTGTAATATAGGGAAAGTCTGCATGTAGTCAATTGCTTTTACCTTTCAACTGAACAAATATTATTTTATTATATAATAGAATGTTAAAAAACTAGCGAATTAAGAGATATTCATTTATAAATACAAAACAAAATAAAAACAAAATGAAAAATAGGAAAACTAACACAGCATTGAGGGTGACTACTCTAGATCTGTCATCGGAGCATAACAGAAACAGCAGTCATAAACAAAGCTGACTATATATATAAAAATTGTAGCATTCTCACTCATGTGACATTCAAGCCACACTTTTCAAAGTAATGCTAGTTTGAGAGAGATGTGAAAGCCGAAAGGTATGTCTTAATTACTTTATTGAGGTTCAATCTAGACAGCCTTACAAACAGGCTGCTCTCTGTATTTAACATGGAGAGTGATATATACATGACAGGTGTAGACACATCTTAACAATGTCCAGGGTTATTATGACACTTATTGCCCATTATGATTAACGGATTAGGGTTGGTGCCAGCATGTACCTACTAGCTATCTGCAGGCTGCCCGCTAGTAACCTTTTTAGGGTTGGTAAAGCATGGACCCTATGTGGGTAAAGTGTCACCGACATTGTTAATACTATAATGTTTATCTGTCTTCGCAATCAATCTATGAGGGCAGTGGCGTATCCAAGGGCGGGGGGCGGGGGCCCAGCACCCTCCCCTGGCCAAAAAAAAAAAGAAGGTAAAAACACATTAATTTTTGTTGTTGAAAGGAGACGGGCCCCCTCCCCTGCATCGAGGGGGGGGGGGGGGGTGTTGAGATTTTCAAAAAAAGGTGGGCACTTTCCTTCCTCCCTCCTCGTTGAGAATTTGTTTAAATAGTGCTCACTCTTTGGCCCCTTTCATTGCCGCCGGCTGGATCCGCCCTGTATGAGGGTGGTATTAAATTTCACAGATAGGACATAATTATGCGTGACATTATATTCATAATTCCTGCAAAAATAACTGAACAGTATTTGTTGTTGGCTGCAAATAATGGGAGATATAATTGGTCATACTTGAGTTTCCAAACTTTTTTTGAAGGGTTTCTATTCCTCTTGTTATATTTATTCACATTTGAGAGCACCGAAATTATACTTACTACATCATCATTTATTAAAGTCAGCATTTCCCCCTTACGAGGTGTTATCTACATTCGCACCATGATGATACCGCCTCCCTCCACTTCTTGTCTAGAGCATCCTCCTCATGCAGGCGCGCCGGAAGCAGTTTGGGATTGGTTGGGGGGGGGGGCAAACATTACAGGGGGCTCACCTTCCAGGGGCAGTGACGTAATGAGAAAAAACGTTCG